>CM060953.1:23533793-24015418 GCA_030765055.1 Mantis religiosa | reverse complement strand
TTCTCCTCCTCCTCCTTCTCCTTCTCCTCCTTCTCCTTCTTCTCCTCCTTCTTCTTCTCCTTCTCCTCTTCTTCTCCTTCTTCTCCTCCTTCTTCTCCTTCTTCTCCTCCTTCTTCTCCTTCTTCTCCTCCTTCTTCTCCTTCTTCTTCTTCTTCTTCTCCTCCTCCTTCTCCTTCTCCTCCTTCTCCTTCTCCTCCTTCTTCTTCTCCTGTCTCCTCCTTCTTCTCCTTCTCTCCTCCTTCTTCTCCTTCTTCTCCTCCTTCTTCTCCTTCTTCTCTCCTTCTTCCTTCTCTCCTCCTTCTTCTCCTTCTTCTCCCTCCTTCTTCTCCTTCTTCTCCTCCTTCTTCTCCTTCTTCTTCTTTTTCTTCTCCTTCTTCTTCTCCTTCTTCTCCTTCTTCTTCTCCTTCTTCTCCTTCTTCTTCTCCTTCTTCTCCTTCTTCTTCTCCTTCTTCTCCTTCTTCTTCTCCTTCTTCTCCTTCTTCTTCTCCTTCTTCTCCTCCTTCTTCTCCTTCTTCTCCTCCTTCTTCTCCTTCTTCTCCTCCTTCTTCTCCTTCTTCTCCTCCTTCTTCTCCTTCTTCTCCTCCTTCTTCTCCTTCTTCTCCTCCTTCCTCTCCTTCTTCTCCTCCTTCCTCTCCTTCTTCTCCTCCTTCCTCTCCTTCTTCTCCTCCTTCTTCTCCTTCTTCTCCTCCTTCTTCTCCTTCTTCTCCTCCTTCTTCTCCTTCTTCTCCTCCTTCTTCTCCTTCTTCTCCTCCTTCTTCTCCTTCTTCTCCTCCTTCTTCTCCTTCTTCTCCTCCTTCTTCTCCTTCTTCTTCTCCTTCTTCTCCTTCTTCTTCTCCTTCTTCTCCTTCTTCTTCTCCTTCTTCTCCTTCTTCTTCTCCTTCTTCTCCTTCTTCTTCTCCTTCTTCTCCTTCTTCTTCTCCTTCTTCTCCTTCTTCTTCTCCTTCTTCTCCTTCTTCTTCTCCTTCTTCTCCTTCTTCTTCTCCTTTCTTCTCCTTCTTCTTCTCCTTCTTCTCCTTCTTCTGCTCCTTCTTCTCCTTCTTCTCCTTCTTCTTCTCCTTCTTCTCCTTCTTCTTCTCCTTCTTCTCCTTCTTCTTCTCCTTCTTATTCTTCTTCTTCTTCTCCTTCTTCTTCTTCTCCTTCTTCTTCTTCTTCTTCTTCTTCTTCTTCACTCCAACAATGCTGCCTGTTCCGGCTTAAAACATGTCTGACCATCGTTTTCGTGGTCTTCCCGGATGTCTCTTTCCTCTAGGTTTATAGTTTATAACTCTTCTTGGGATCCTATCCCTCGGCATTCTCTCAATATGCTCTCTCCATTCATTTCTATAATTTATTATTTTTTCTTCTAAAGAATTTATTTCTAAATCTTCTCTTATTTTTTCATTTGGAATTTTATCTAAAAGAGTATATCCCTTTACAGCCTGTATCTTGTTTTTGTCTGCTTTTGTTAATGTCCATGTTTAAGAATCAAAAACAAAAGCAGGCACAGCCATTACTTTATAAAATTTCATCCGTTTTTCTTTTCTTGTTTTAGTTTTTAGGCTTCTATTTATTATGCCGCATATTTGTTGAAACATTGGTAATTTATTTTTAAAATCATTTTCATATTTATAACTGACATATGTTCCCAAATATTTAAAACCCGTAACTTGTTCTAAGATAATATCATCAATTACTATTTTGGTTCTAACAGTGTCTTTACCTCGAAACGCCATTGTTTTTGTTTTATTTGTGGAAATTTTGAAATTATAATTCTTACATAACTTCTGTAAAATATACACTGCTCTTTCCAGCTCGTCTTCAGTGTTACCTATAATTATTTGTTTATCCGCAAATAGCATCGTCTTAAGAATAAAATTTGGTTCAAGATGAATGCCTCCGTTAATTTTAAACATCCACTCTCTAATCAGATTATCTATATAAATTATGAATAAGATAGGAGACAAACTGCAACCCTGTCTTACACCTTGATTTGTATGTATCCATTTACTATACATGCCATTCCCAATATGTATGCTGATTGTTGTATCTTTATATATAGATTTCAGAACTTTAATAAGATGATTTGGGTAGCCTCCTCGAGTCATGATCTCCCACAAATTTTTCCTATTTACACGATCAAACGCTTTTTCATAATCAATAAAAGCTATATGTGTTTCCAGATTAAATTCTATTCTTTTTTCTATTATCTGCTTAACTGTAAAGGTAGCATCTGTACAGGATCGTCCTTTTCTAAAACCATTTTGTTCTTCTAAAAGTAGAACATCTGTAATGGTTTGTAACCTTTTACTTAAAATTCTTGCATATAATTTATACTCTGTGTTTAAAATACTTATTCCCCTATAATTCTCACATCTGTTTCGAGCACCTTTCTATAATTCGAGCATGTGTCCAGGATCTTGGGATTTGGTATCCATTCCAACAACTATTAATTAAATTCAAAATTCTTTGATTTACTATTGGTCCACCATATTTAAAAAATTCTGCATTTATTGTATCTTCTCCTGTGGCCTTCCTATTCTTCATTTCTTTTAATGCCGTTTCTAATTCTTCTAAAGTAATTGGATCTACATTTCCGCATATAACGTCATCATTTTCAGCCTGCTACTCATACTTATATATGAAATATATCTCACCTTTAGTACTTTGACAATTCTTCTTAGTAAGGTTTGGTAGGTAGTCAGGCTGAAAAATCCAGTGCTATAGCTGGGATTTGAACCATGGATCTCCCGGTCTCCGTCCAGTAACACTTCTACCCTCAAAGAGACCAACAGATGAGAGATGACGTGAAGTGATAACGGAGATGAAATGAAGAGACAGAAATTTCGACGGATGTAATGAACCTATGCAGCTTTTACTTGGCGACCCGGGAAAACCCTCGACAAAACCCTTAAATCAGATAGATCGGCCACGGGAATCGAACCTGACCTCCCGAATGCGGCCATCCCTTCGGTTTAAAATTGGTGACTGTTTCATTAGTAAATATCCCTCAAATGATTTCTGGAAAGTTCCTTTTCCGTACTGAACTACCTACAGGATTAAATTAAAAAAGATAAGATGACATTTTTTGGGTTTTTAAGGGCTACACACCCTGAATTACAACTCAACTGCCCTTAGTGGCTCTTAAATATAATTTTAAACATAACAGAATTTCCCTGTGTGCGGCATACTTCTCTACCGATTGTTACAGTGGTGAACTCTGAGATCTTTCTCTCAGGATGCATGAATTGAGAATGGTTAACCCAGTTTAGCTAGTTAATAAATTTAATGGAGGCTGATAAACAGCTATTACAAGTGAGTTGCTGACTTAAGTTCAAAAAATAAACGTTGCTAAATCTTAGCGCTACAAATTGTAAGTATTAAAGCGTTATAATCTGCTCCCTTTTGGCGCAGCAATAAATTTACTGCATTAAATATCTATAGTATGAAGTGTAAGTTGCTATGAGCCACTGAAATTTGAATTGAATTGAATTGTGGTCATTAGGTGCGACGAACTGCAGATAGTAAATAACATAAAACAAGGTTGTAAAATTAAATACAGTGCGATCCGTAGAAACCTGGGCAACAATGATAAAGTTTTGGGCTTACAAATAATGAATTTACATGTATTTCCATCTGCTGAATTCAAAAATCACCATAAAAATGATAGATTAGCTCTTTTTTGAAGATAAAGGGACATTTCATTTTTAGAGTAAACATTTTAAATTTGGGGGAATTTTTTGGGAGTTGGCACACCTGTCAAATAACAAAACACAATCAGAGAGAAATTTTGGAAATTAAGTGATGCAAAAGTTAAGGAAGGCATTTTTATCGGACCACAAATAAGAGAACTTGTAAAGGATTCTGCATTTGACCAAATTTTGGAGTGGAAAGGAAAGGAAGCTTGGGAAGCCTTTAAGGGTGTTGTTCAGGGAGTTTTAGGCAAAAAAGAGATGAAAACTTCAAGCATATGGTGGCAGTGCTCCTGCAAAAATACCGTAACCTTGGATGCAGCATGTCCCTTAAGATCCATTTTCTCCACTCCCACCTAGACTTTTTCCCTCCTAGTTGTAGAGCTGTTAGTGATGAACATGGGGAGAGATTCCATCAGGACATTTCTGTTATGGAACAAAGATATCAGGGTCGTTGGAATGAAGTAATGCTTGCGGATTACTGTTGGTCTTTGTATAGGGATTCTGCGGAACTCCACCACAAGAGGCAAGCTAAAAGACGACGAAGTCAATAGGCCACCACATGATTCTCTTCAGACACGACTATCTGCGAAGTATTTTTCCAGCAATTTAGAACTCTTAGCATGTAATTACCAGTTAAAAAAATCAAATGCACTTTCATTGTTGTTAGCATGTATGTAATTAAAATGTATCCTTTTCTCTCAATCCGTTAATATGTAATACTTCCACCTTGTGTATATCATAGAAACCAGAGCTAATAAAATTTTTTTCATTGTCATATTTGTTTTTCTTAACCCAAAATTAGTAGGAATTGCCTCATGAAGAGCTCGAAACATAAAAAATATTTTTGTTGCCCAGTGTAATAGGACACACGTGCAGCTTTGGGAGAATATAATGTGCAAATGGGAGATTACATTACACTATTTACATCTGAGAGAAAATGTTGGAAGTGTCCTCCACCAGGGTCTATGGATCGTTGGTCCCGTTTTCTTTGATACGACTGTAGACACTGAAGTTTATATAGGTATTTTCAAGCCATTTGTGGAGCAGCTAGATGACATGGAATTGAGAAAATATTGTTTCCAGCAAGATGGAGCAACGTACCATACATCTAATGACACCATGGAACTTGTAACCAGTTTCTTTGATAATCGAATAATCTCAAAAGGTCTGTGGCCCTCCAGATCCCCTGACATAACCTCATCGGATTTTTTCTTGTGGAGATATCTAAAAATAGAGTATACAAGAATATCTCACGGTCAATTGATGATCTCGAGGAATCCATTCGAACCGGAAGAAGTAACATTGGCGAGGATACTCTCCGTAAAACTTCAGAGAATATGGTGAGACGAGTACAAACATGTATAGATGCTGGTGGAGGACACTTGCAACATTTTCTCTGAGATGTAAATAGTGTGATGTAATCTCCCAATTGTGTATTATATTCTCCCAAAGTTATGCGTGTGACCTATTATTGGTTCAAAAGTTATAGCTTTCTGAATTGGTTCAGGCATATCTGCATCGCACTATATGAAAAGCAAGAAAATATAAGCACTTTTACCAATATAAGTCCCGCATAAATCGTATTTACCTGTATGTTGCCAACTGTTCAAAATTTTTGTCCCCATTTGAAACATAATTTTTACCCAGAAAAATGAAAAATTCTAAAACTATTTTTCCCTTTATAGTTCAAAAGCTGTGCGTGTGCATATTTGCAGATGTGACCTCTGAAGCTCCTTGATCTAACGAATATCTTGTTCGCGGGAACTCCTAATTGCCTTAGCTACATTGACTTAAAACTAATTGCCTTTTCTTCAAGACAAAACCTTCCCTGCTAATTATTCCTACTCCCTGACAAATTTAACTTCCCCTCTTAACTTATCTACTGATTTAACATACTATTACTTCTTTATGAAATTATTAGTTTTGTTACCTAAAATCTCCCTTCGCAGGTTTTGAAGATACTTATGTGACTGGTTTATAATACTGATCATAGAAACAAACACAAACGTTCGAGCACAGGCATTTAGGTCTGAGAGCCAGTACAAAAGTTTCTACACTGACAGAGGAAGTAAACAAAGATAGCTCGGAAGAAACTCTTAATAGATTTGAACTACAACGGGGTTTCTTAGTTTTGGACATCTTTTTTTTATAATTTTTTATTGATCGATCAGCAGTACAATGCTTTACAGTTCAGAGTGAAAAGAAGGTAACAGTACAATAAATTGAAGAACAATAACACTCAGGGGTAAGCTAGCAGGCCGCCCCCTAACTACCTTAGAACTCCAATAATACACTCTGAGAAATTATGTCAATATTGAAGATGTAAGACAGACATCAAGCACTAGAATCACTCGAATCAGATGTATCACTTAGAAGCAGGTCCTGTGGTAGTCTCCTCTTCAAGCGTGAGGGCTGGCGCGTGCGGACGCCGATGTTATAATACACAGCTCCTGGAACTTCTTGCATCGTGGAAAAGAAACGACGAGCGATCCTGCGAATGTAGTCGTGAAGAGGTAACAGTCCTAGTTCTTGATGGAGCTACTGATTACGGATGAACCATGGAGCGTTGGTAGCGATGCGCATGAAGCGATTCTGTATGACCTGAAGACGCGCAGATGACATGTGTGTGCGGCCCCCCGCACTTGGCAGGCATATGTAATAAGCGGACGAACGAATGATTTGTAGAGTAACAATGAAGACTGTAGGCCGAGGCTGGAACGGCGATGCAACAGAGGTGAGAGTTTTGAAAGTCGCCCGGAGGCCAGTGATATAAGACGATCGATATAAGTACGCCAGGTCAGTCGAGAGTCCAAAAGTACTCCAAGGTATTTAACGGGAGTTGTAGTGGGGAGCCAAGGGACATTGTTCCTGTAGAGACACACGGAGTAAGCGGAGTATATCGGCGAAGAGTGAAGATTTTAGCTTCGGTTTTCTGAGGGTTCAATGAGATCCGCCAAGTGCTGAACCAATGAGTTAGCCGATCTAAAGAGAGCTGTACTACTTGTTGTGCGTGCTGGAGATTAACATGAGAATAATATAGTACTGTGTCATCAGCGTAAAGAGCTAAATAAGTGGGAGCTAAGTCAGGAATATCAGAAATGTATATATTAAATAGAGTCGGGGCGAGGATAGAACCCTGTGGGACACCTGCGGTAATATTATAGACGATTATTACGTGGGGATGAAAGCTTTTGCATTTGTGTACATCATAACTTTATTGAATATTTAATTGTAGGAAGTGTAACGCTAAACGTCTTTCTTACATATGCATTAGGATTAGAAAGGGAGGAAAATATGTGAGATTGTGGTTGTGTATATAGTGCAATCTCTCCACTAATTTTGATAAATCTTATAACGTTCGGTTAGTTCTCCCGGATGTAAAGTTCTAAAATGCTTTCTAATTTCAATTTATGAATTACTAAAAGTTACAAAGAAGATTTATAAAGCCATTGTTTGGAAAGGTAGAATCAGGCTGAAAAGTTCAAAGCCATAGCCGGGATTTGAACGGCGGATCTTCTGGTTGCCGTCCAGCCGCTCTAACCACTGAGCTACCATGGCCAACGTGCCGACATGACATTAAATTCTCCAACTGACTTGTGCTTTTCCCGTTAAACCACTTAGGAGTTCTCAATAAACACATGATACAACTACCCTAATGGTGACTTACAAGCTGTAAGTACTTTAAGGCCCGTGCTTTATAGTTAACCACTATTAGGTCAATTATTAGAAATTAATTGTTCTTTCACACTAGCCGTGTGTAGGCTAAAGGCCCGGGCCCGGGCCTTTAGCCTACAGTGGGCCGCTTCAACACGTTGCCGTTTATGGTCTTCGGTGAGCATTTTGGGGAGCCACCTCGCACACACCTTTCGATAATGCAAATGTTCAGTCAAAATCTTGTCAGTCGTAGTCTTACTGACTTCAGGGATAAGTTCGCACAGCTCGCGAACTGTCACACGCCGATCTTTAAGCATTTCTTGCTCCACTTTTGCAATTGTTTCGGCTGAAACCGAAGACCGACCAGAACGCTGTTCGTCATGGGCGTCTGTACGCCCGTATTTGTACTCTCTGACCCACGTTCGCACGTTTTTGACATCTATACACTGTGGTCCATAGACTTCGCATAACTGTTGATGTATTTCAGTGGGGGTAGTGCTCTTGGCACTCAAAAAAAAAAAAAAAAACAACAACAACTTATCACTGCACGTAACTCGCACTGGGCGGCGGAAGTGGTAGGAAGCTCCATCGCAATCCGCTGCCCAGCCAAAACTAACGGTTGCAACGGGTTCGTTGTAGTAGGGATTTGAAGGGGTGAAACAAAGCTACACGCCAGTGTTACCGGATCTCGCGTAATAGCGCTCTTCACGGCTCCAGCGCCTTAGATACCTTATTTTACGGACACACCTCGTATAAACTGAAATCTTCAAACATAGTACCTAACTACTTTACTGTCGAGTATAATACTTGGTAGATATAAAGTTCATTCAGATTTTACATAAGTAGAGAGAAACTAACTATAAAGTAGATGACATAAGAAAACTTACTTTTGCATTAACGTAATGTTAATGTTCCTATGACTTCGCGGAAAACAAATGACTTACCACAGCACATTAAAATGTTAAACAGCTGAAAGCGATATTAAGGATTATGTCATAAATAGCTAATGCTGCAAAAATGTTGTTAAAATGAAACTTATTCCTGAAAAGATATACGTTCTAGGGTATTTCAGTACCTACCTAGGTACTGTTTTCTACCTTCTGTGTAGATATTTCCATATAGATACATAGAGCACGGTAACGAAGCCCACAACTTCCTGAATACGCTACCATTAGGTAGGACAGCGTGTAGATATATAGAGATCGACATAAGTATTCCAACGTAAACATATTTATTACTTATATTATTTTAAAGCACTGCAGAGTAAGCATACGTAAATATAACTGGTACAAAATAAACTTGAATATTCCATTAAACATATATGCTCATAAATAGCAACTGAAACTAATTTGCACTACAAGGAGAAATAAAAAGGTTACTTTATATCTGGACATAAGTATTCGAACAGAGAACAGCTAGTATTTAGTTATCATCTCCTTTCTTTGAATTACTGTTGATAACACTGGGCGACAAAAAGATAATTTTTGAATATTAACGGATTGAGAGAAAAGATACATTTTAATTACATACATGTTAACAACAATAAAAGTGCATTTCATTTTTTAACTGGTAATTACATGTTAAGAGTTCTAAATTGCTGGAAAATACTTCGCAGATAGTCGTGTCTGAAGAGAATCATGTGGTGACCTATTGACTTCGTCGTCTTTTAGCTTGCCTCTTGTGATGGAGTTACGCAGAATCCCTATACAAAGACCAACAGTAATTCGCAAGCATTACTTTATTCAAAAGGTCCTGATATCTTTGTTCCATAACAGAAATGTCCTGATGGAAACTCACCCCGTGTTCATCACTAACAGCTCCACAACTAGGAGGGAAAAAGTCTAGGTGGGAGTGGAGAAAATGGATCTTAAGGGACATGTTGCATCCAAGGTTACGGTATTTTTGCAGGAGCACTGTCATCTCTTTTTTGCCTAAAAATCCATGAATAACACCTTTGAAGGCTTCCCAAGCTTCCTTTTCTTTCCCCTCCAAAACTTGGTCAAATGCAGCTCTCTTATTTGTGGTCCGACAAAAATACCTTCCTTAACTTTTGCATCACTTAATTTCCAAAATTTCTCTCTGATTGTGTTTTGTTATTTGACAGGTGTGCCAACTCCCAAAAAAGTTCCCCAAATTTAGAATCTTCACTCTAAAAAATGAAATGTCACTTTATCTTCAAAACAAGGGCTAATCTATCATTTTCATGGTGATTTTTGAATTCAGCAGATGGAAATACATGTAAATTCACTATTTTTAAGCCCGAAACGTTTTCATTGTCGCCCAGTGTAATCGTTTGAACATTGTCTGTATGTGTTGTTTAGTGACAACAGAGTCCATATTTCTCCACTCTGTTTGAAGAAGTCTTTCAGATGGTCATTGCTTTTGATGGGATGCTTCCTCACACACTCCTCGAGTTCCTTCCAGATGTTCTGTATAGGATTTAAATCTGGAGATTGAGGCGGTGTCTTCAGCTGTGAGGAGTGTTGTACACGATCCAAAGCCTTACAATTTCAGCAGTATGCTTCAGATTATTGTCCTGCTGGAAGTAATAGTCATGCCCTAATCCCAGCTTCTCTGCGCTCGTTTTAAGATTTTTTTTCAAGAATCCACTTGTATTCAAAATTATCCATGATCTCATCTATGAACACCAGTTCCCCAAAGCCAGATGAAGCTATACAGCCTCATACCATCACACTACTGTCACCATGTTTCACTGTAGCTACCATGTTCTCAGGTTAGCATACTGTATTTGGCAGTCTCCACACTTTAAGACGTCCATCACTCTTGTATAAGCAGAATTTGCTCTCATCCGACCAGAGAACCTTATCCCAGAATTCTGTTGGTTTCACCACATACTGTTTAGCAAATTCTATACGCCTTTTCTTATTCACTTTTTAATATATGGTTTCTTCCTATGAACGCGGACGTTGTACCCAGTACTATTTAAAACCTGTTCAACTGTTCTGGTGTGGACCACAGTGCCAGAATAGTGCTCAAGACATCCTCTAATCTTAGATGCAGTGACCCTCGGATTCTGCTTCACCATTTTTATTATTTGCCTGCTGTCTCTGGTGTTGAGTTTAGAAGGAGCGCCATTTGTAAGTTTATTTACAACAGTATTTGTCTGTTTGAAGCGTTGAATTATACATAACACTGTAGTTTTGCTTCTGTTAATGGTTTGATAATTTCAGAGAGAGATTTGTTTTGTTTGTACATATTTATCACGATATTTCTCTCTGCCACCGTTGTCTGCTTAACTTTACGTACCATATTACCAGTGAGTTTGAAGAACTTTGGGCACACTGTCTCGAGGCATAGCATACACATAACTGCTCTGTGGTAGGAGCGTGTAGGGTACGTCCAACCAGCTCTCTCTCTCTGTTCGATGGGCACGTTCGAATAATTATGTCCTTCAATAGAATAAATACAGTACAGTTTGGAAATAAATACATGCAAAATTATATTTTAAATATCGTTTCCGAGACCCAAAAGGTTAATGTTTACATGTTTAACAATTCAACGCTGCCAAATAAATATTACAGTATTTATATCACATGCAATGTTACTTGTTATATTATTCGAATACTTCTATCGGTCTCTGTAGGTATTAATTTCAATGACCATTATCATCATTAAGTATTACTTTAGGAACGAAAAACACCACAAAAGCGATTTTAAGAACTATTACATCTAGAGACAACAGAAGAAACTGTTCAGTTTACAAGAACAGAGCTATATCTGAAGCCAATCTTAACGTTACAGTCACACGACGTTCTCTGTCTACTCTTCAACAAAGCATTCCTACAAACGCTTGTTACTGTACGTACCTACATCACGTTTATTAAGATAAAGGTGAAATATGTGTATTACATATATAATTTCTTATAAGTAAATGAGTATATGAGAGTACATTGGGCTTTAAGTGATAGTCAAATGCTTTTTTCAAGCGATGGCTTTGAAACTCCGTGCTCTTTGCATGCCAAGGAAGTACAAAAACAAGTGACAAGAGCTCCCAATTTAGGAAACTCGAACCAGTAACAAGTGCTATGTACATATATTGTGTTCTTTAACGAGATTCCACATTTTTTGTGGTAAGGTTTTGTCTGTACATTAGGGTTATTATACGAAAGTTATCCAGAAATATGAGCATTTCAAAGCTTAATCCCAGGAATTTGAAGAGGTACATTTATTTGTCATGAAAATATCTTAAAGGTATGATATTTTGATCAAAATAATTTGAGCTATCTTTAAGAAAATCAAAATTATCGGACTATTTTTACGTAAAGGATGTTTTTTTGGAGATTTTCTAGAAAATCTTCTATATAGATGCCCCAGTAATGCAGTTGTGATTTGTAAATTAGTTTTAAAAATACAGAATACCTGTTAATTAGTTGAGATACGAAAATTTTCTCGTCAATATTTTTTTTTTTAATTTATTTTATCCATCGATCAGCAATTATGCTTTACAGATGAATATTTTTCGGACAAGGGGTGGTTGGCAACTCAAGACATGTACTTGTTATGTGCTGTGCGGGGAGGTCCCCGTCGGTGCCTTACTCACGTACAAAGTAGACGCAAACATTCAGGAGTGAAATGGGGCACAGAGGAAAAGAACAGTACATTTGGGCAACAACAATTAGTAATATTCCATTATGAAAAGGGAAAAACATGTCGACAAACAGCAGATTTGTTGAACACGAAGAAACGTACTGTTAACGACTTATCTGCCGGTATATATATATATATATATATATATATATATATATATATATATATATATATATATATATATATATATATATCGAGATAGGATTGAAAATTTGCCACAGACATGTCGCCCGAAGGTCCTTAATAGGAGAGAAGAGAGGGCAGCAATAAGAAAAGTGAGAAATAATCCACATCTTACTGCAATTACTATTGCTGTTGAGGCTGCGACTGCGTTTGGAGAGAGGATCAGCGCAAGCACAATCCGGAGGGTGTTTGTTATACAGAGGGTGTTATGGACGAACTGCAAGAAGAAGAAAAAAAAAAACCTATGTCAACAAAATTAAGAGGATAAAGCAGCAAAGATTTGCTAAGGAACACCTCAGCAAAGATCTGCACCGGTGGAAAAGAGACATTTTCTGCGACGAGTGAAAATTCATCATTTCTGACTCAGATGGGTGAATTATAGTTTGGAGACATTTATTTATTTATTTATTTATTTATTTATTTATTTATTTATTTATTTATTTATTTATTTATTTATTTATTTATTTATTTATTTATTTATTTATTTATTTATTTATTTATTTATTTATTTATTTATTTATTTATTTATTTATTTATTTATTTATTTATTTATTTATTTATTTATTTATTTATTTATTTATTTATTTATTTATTTATTTATTTATTTATTTATTTATTTATTTATTTATTTATTTATTTATTTATTTATTTATTTATTTATTTATTTATTTATTTATTTATTTATTTATTTATTTATTTATTTATTTATTTATTTATTTATTTATTTATTTATTTATTTATTTATTTATTTATTTATTTATTTATTTATTTATTTATTTATTTATTTATTTACTTATTTACTTATTTACTTATTTATTTATTTATTTATTTATTTATTTTTTTATTTATTTATTTATTTATTTATTTATTTATTTATTTATTTATTTATTTATTTATTTATTTATTTATTTATTTATTTATTTATTTATTTATTTATTTATTTATTTATTTATTTATTTATTTATTTATTTATTTAGGTGCAGAGGCTCGACTTCCATTTGTCCTGGACCCGTAGGACCAAGGACCCGGCCCTCCTACCCGGGAGCGATGGGAAACTCCTGGGGTCTTTCATGGGGCAATACCTTGAGTCTAAAAAGCCCCCCCCCCCACCCATCGACAAGAACGTCAAGACTGGTGGAAGTGGATACGCCACTTACACGCGTCAATCCCGCAGGGGAGACTGCTGAAAACCTCGGTGGGCCGCCTGGTGATCTAGCACACCTTCTACTAGCTCTGCAGGCCAGTACCCGGAACTTCTTAGGCAACCCTCTACCCCCTCCTGGCGGCCGTAGCCTGGCCGGAGGTACCCAATTCCCCGTGGGTGTCTGGAACACACTGTCCCCTCGAGTCCAACCCAATCCGAACAACTCCCCTACGGGAGGAGCTCGACAGTTCGGCCCGAGGTTCCTCTAGTAACGTCAGTGGTACCACGAGTGCTAAGGGTCCGCAGCGCCCGCACCTCGGCAGCTGAAGGGGACGGATCCCCTCCTTTGAAGAAAGAAATATGCAAGCGACAGTAAAACATGGAAGGGGACATGTTATGCTTTGGGGTTGTATGTCAGCTGAAAGAGTAGGTGAGGTAGTTTTTATAGATGGACATATGAATTACCACCAATATCTTCAGATTTTATATTGATATTGATATTTATTTGTACAGTTTCCATTACATTTTCACTAATGACTTTGATATCTAATAATCACTATTATACACCGTGTATAAATACATGAAATTGCAGACCTAAGATTCAGGTTCCCTGGCCATAAGCCTTTGGTTTTCCTGATCAGCTTGGTGTCATTTCTTCCTTGACTTTCACTTCTTTTACCCTAATCCACTTTTCTCTTAACCTATATAAGAAATCTCCTATACATCTATTTTTATTTTGTCCCATCCCTTTTAGCATGTGTACTGCCAATATCTCTTTACTTACTGTCCTATTTCTTATCCCATAAAACTCCGGCAATTTGTTAACTACTTGCATTCTATCAGATAGTGTACAGTGCTCTGTTCATCTCCACAAAATTCACATATCCCTATCTCATTACTTCTCAACCCGTTTAGAATATTATTGCTACCCTCATCCATGCTATGCTTCCTCTTCCAATTTTATCACATTGATCTACATATATATTTTTCACAACCACATTCTGTCTTTAATTGCTCATACAGATTTTATAAGATAACCTGAAGAAAACTGCAGAAAATATGGAAATGGAAGACTGTTTTAAATGTTATAGGATACTGACTCAAAACATACGGCCTATGATGTAGGGCTATGGTTGTTGTACAGCTGTCCTAAGGTTATGAATTTACCCCTAGAGTTCCGACATTAATTCGATTGAGAATCTATGCGATATACTAGAAAAGAACATACGAAAACTTCCTATAAATTGTAAAGCTGATGTGAGGAGGCGACTGCAAGAGGAATAATTGAACAAATTGCCCCATTCTATCACTAGCAAACTGGTGGAGAGCATACCTAGAAGGCTGACAAGTGCTGTGGAGGAAGGGAAGAATACCAAGCGTTAATATTCCTACAAGGCCTCCAATCTTTCTATTTGTTCTGCAGTTACATTTTTTGTCCGCATAATTTTGAATAGGAATTTTTTATTACTATAATTACATCTATAGGTTTTATATTTTGCACTTCATGAAATAAAAAGGGAACTTTATTTTTGTACCTGTATGTATAACTGTACAAATTGGAATGAGCAAAATGGAATAAAATAGGTTTGTTGTTAATCAAGATGGTAAAACAAATTTTGTATACAGTTGGTCAGTACAATTAACATTTTAGGAACTATTAGGTCACGGTACAATATAAACATATAAGTTCACATAAACTATACAGTCATAAAGAACTGAACAATCGATATTTTACAGCACTAAGTTCATACTTTTTATGTATTACTTATTAATTATATTTGTTCTCACTTCACAGAATACACCGAAACCAGGTAAACTGAATAGATTTTCATACTGAAAAAAAAATTACAGTCTAGTTGAAATAAATACAGAGATTGTAGACTCTTCGGTTTACCTAGTAGAGCATGAAGATCTGTAGGAATTTTATGAAGAGTCCTATAGGTTGAGTAGCGAGTAAATTCATTTATAATATGATTTACTGATAATGGTTGGTTGCATAGTTCACAGTGTGGAGGCCTCTCTCTGGAAATGTTAATCTTTTATTGTTAAGCATACAACAGCTATACTTGTGCAAAAAATTCTGACAGTTTCTGTACTTCAAGTTTATTAAGATAAATGTGAAATATTCCTATTAACTATATATTTCCTTAAAAGTAAACGAGTGTATGAGAGTAGATTGGGCTTTAAGTGACAGTCAAATGTTTTTTAAAGCGATAGCTCCGTGCTCTTTGCTTGCCAAGGAAGTACAAAAACAAGTGACAACAGCGCCCAATTTAGGAAACTCGAACGAGTAACAAGTGCTACCTCGAAAATAATGGTTAATTTCACAAAAGAAATGCTTTTATTTGATATAAATGGTATCTTTTAACAAGATTCCACATTTTTTGTGTGGTAAAATGTTGTCTATCGATTAGGGTTTACGATGATTTGAAATTTATCCAGAAAGATTAGCAATTTAGAGGTTGTTCGCAGGAAATTGAAGATGTACATTTAATTTGTCATGAAAATATCTCAAAAGTGTGATTTTTATTCAAAATAGTTACAGATATCTTTAAGAACATCAAAATTATTGGACTATTTTTACGTTTTGGAGGGAATTTTCTAGAAAATCTTCTATATACCGAGTTCATTATTTAATCGAGTATTCTTTTTGGAGTTCACAGTCATAAACACGTACAAAGTACTTGTTTGAAAGTTCTTCTCTACGTATTATGTAGGTATGTGATAGAGAAAAATGAATAAAGAAGAAAAAATGACGATCTAGGTAGACGTATGTTTCTTAGCTGAGCAGTAACCACAATTATGGAAGAACTTTTGGCCCTGGTTCTCTTTATGAAGTTATTCTAAGTAAGAAAGCCCAAAATATTACACTTTGTATTATTTTAAAGTGTTACGTGAGGAAGCACTGAAGGTTGTAGACCAAAAGAGCTCTTGCACTGTTGTAAAACGAGCGGCTACTGAAATGACCGAGTACCTTCTATGAAATGCCTAATTATTTGTGACACTTTGGGTTCTCGATGACGAACGGAAGGATGGTTTATGATATCGCGACGCCTGCCACACGGTGGTGGGAGTTGGAGAGGCCGGACCTGGCAAATGCGCCGCCGCCAGCTTCAACTATTTTCTTTTCTTTTGTTTTTTGCCTCTTGTCCGTTGTTTTCACTCAGGTTCGCGGTTCGCGAGGGGCGTGGAGGGGAGCCAATGTGGGCGTGGCCAAGGTGCATCACGTGGTCACATGACGACGCACGCGGTCCCGGAGGCTTGGCCCTGCCCACTGCACCTCCCCCTCCCGACTGTTGCCGCGAGAGACGGTGACAGTCCACGTGAGCCTGCAGCTCTGCCAGTAGTGCCTGTGTGTCGGCCGCGTGCAAAGTGTGGTGTGTTGCGTTGCGTTTGTACAACCCTTGTGCGCACGCTTACCCCCTCCCCAAAGGGCTCAGCGCTGGGATTCGAACCAAGGACCCAGTTGCGTGTGCTGTTTACATCTGGCCTTCAAGTGTGTGCTCTCATCTCACAATTTGGTGAAAAATAATTTGCAAATAGAGGAGTGTTTGTGCGTCGTGATGATGTCTGGGGAACGCTGAGGAAGTTTGGATGTGTCATGTGCTAGGGGGGCGTTACTTCACGTCGGATGCACTGTGGCGTGCTGGAACATCGCGGCTTTGAACTGGATCACACGGGCAGTTTCGCTTCGTCCCCTTGGGCAGCCGCGGTACTCGCCGGCCATCATCATTCGGCCGCTGCAGCCGCCGCCGCGGCCGCCGTCGGGGGCGGCAGCGGCATGATGCAGGAACACCACGGCTACCCCCACCCGGGGGCGGCCCATGCTCACCACCCGCATCCTGCAGCCACCGCCGCCATGCCCATGGATCTGCACGTTCCTCAAGGATTCCCATATTACAGGTAACAACTGAACCGTAGACGTGGATCATAACATTATCTGAATGTATTGATCTCCTGACAAAAATAGCTATATTTTATATATAATACAGGTTTAAACATGTGATAAAACGGTTGGAAAAAGTAGTTTTTAATTTGAAAAAATACTTACGTAGGTACATTAGTCGAGGAAATTCATTTCAGTGTACAAAATGTAAAGTTTTACATAGCAAGACAACATATTTCTGAACTGTAGGAGGTAAATGAAAAAGAACCAATCGTTAAATCGGTGATACATAATAACGTTAGAATATTATAGACGTAATATTGGATCCAGCTGCGTATGACTGTAATTAAAATAAGTAAAATATTGACATGTTAAGGTGGTAACTAACTGTCCAACTTAGAAGTAAACAACGCCGTAACAACTCGATACAACGAGGGGATAATGCGATTCGAAAAAGACCGCCAAATCTGCATCTTATTTGAGCTTGTGGAAGGAAACAAATGACGCTGCCAGACGATGCTCAGCAATTCATGATTGGAACATCTTTAAGAATATCAATTCCCTTGTATGTACACTGAATTTTAGAAAACGAAGTTATAATAATTATTTAAATTCTATAATAAGCTATTAAAATTGTGCTTTAGTTCCATTTGTTAAATAATTAAAACTTGAGACGAAGCAATAAAAGAATTATAAGTTTGGAAATCTTTTCTAAATCTAATTAATAAATGAACTCATGAACTAGTAAAGTCACTGGCTTAAATAGAGGACACCAAGGACACCAATCAAAAGGCTTCTAATTCATAATGCTAGCTTAAATATAGCAGTTGTATAAGGAACAAAATAAATATTTTATTATTAAACAATTGAGCGTATCTTCGTTTCTGGCTAATAGTAGGCTCAAATCAACTGATTTAAAAAGTTGAATACCGGCAGGATTTTAATGCTCTGTTTTAATTCATGATTTAAAATCCAGAAAACGGAATAAATACCTAGTTTTCATACTTAAGTACGTAAATATTTCCTGGATAAATTCTGTAATTTTAAGGGCAGTAATTCATAAGAATGACGTACCGAAATGCTGAAAATTCTTCAGTTTTTCTGTTCAACCGGTGCATAGTCCTGCCGTGGGAAGGAATTTTTCTTACAAAATATATTAAACCCTTCCCCGTAGCATTTTCGTCTAAAACTTACTATTAACAAATCCAATTATCAACTGAATAAGTATTTTGAAGAGCTAAAAAAGGCACTTTGAGGTGAATTTGAAATAATGTGTTGTAAAAGTGGATATTAGATCGTCCATATCATGAGAAAAGCTATCTAGAACCAATCAACGGCTGGTAGCTACATATTTGGCGTAATTTGAATGAAAAACTACCGTTTATTATTTGGTAGATTCATGATGACAGTATCTCCAACACCACAACATTATACCTAATTGATTAAATCCACTGAACTCTCAATGGCAAATGAGTTTCAGGATACTTAAATTACAGCACGTGGCGGTTTTGTCTTCTAAATTGCAGTGCACTAGGATTTTTTCCAGTTCAGTTAATCTGCAGCTAATAACTTTCGATACCGAGCTCTCACAGAGGTCACCTGAATGAAACAATCATTTTTGGAGAAACAAAAAGTAAATACGAACTTTTCCTTAGTTTTAGTTAATTGATGGAAATTAATTAGTTAACTCAGTTGAGTTAAATGATGAAGCCTGGGACTCAAGTACCTACGATAGTAAGTCACCACGAACGGTGTATCTCGAATGCGAGAGCCCCTAGTGGTCTACCGGGGAAATATACAAGTCAAATGGAGAATTTAATGTCACTACGGCAAGTTGGCCATGGTAGTTCAATGTGTTAAAGAGACTGGACAGAAACCAGGCGACCTGTGGTTCAAATCTCGGCCATGACATTGAATTTTTCAGATTGACTTTATCAACAAACTTTATTATTGAAATTCTACACTTTAAGGGACATGACACGAAACTTTTCAAAAATATATGCTAAAAACTACCCTTTACATGGAAACTTACTCCGAAATTTTGATTTTTTTTCAACAATTACTCCAGTAGTTTTGATTAATTGAAATAAGTAGATATCTTTAAGATATCTTAATGACAAGTGAAACGTAAGCCTTTAGTTTTATGGGAATGTCCAGTGATATTCTCTTCATTTTACAGTACCTATTCCCACATTCTCTTTCACCTACAAGAAATGATGTAAGAAAATAATTTTTACAAACATTTATCTCGTGTAACAATAAGTAGGGAGAAGAATAAGTAGTTTTTTGAAGAAATAGTAGAGGAAATCACGTGATATCGGCAGCTGACGGTTTCTCACAATGTCAATTAAAATTGTTAATGGAAGAAGTGTGAGTTTTGTGCGAGTTTGGTGGCCAATCAGAGAGAGATAAAACGAAGCAGATAACTCGCCATGGAGTATAAAACGAACGTGGTTCTGGAAATTAATATGGATGAGGAGACACCAGGTTCATTATTTAAACGTCAGCAGGTGTAAGGAAACTGAATTAAAACAGTTGATCAAGATCTATTTGAATTGGCGAGTACCCGACTGCTGCAACGACGTTATCGTGTCGCTAACGGTTCGTTAATAACTCCTCCCTTAGTATTGTTGAAACGGGTACTGAGGTTTCAGATGAAAATATTACAATTTTACTATATAAAAGTCCTAAAGACAAACACCTTTCACGATCTTCATTTTTAAAAGCCAAACAGCATGTTTAAATCGCTCCACAGATTCCTGGACCCTTTCTGGAATGAATTTTGTGTCACCATGTTTACGCACGAAATGGATTTCTTGCATTTTAGTTTTGCTTCGATTTAAATTCATACTTGCATTTTAAGATTATTCATTGGCGCACTAAAAATTAATTTATAAGAAAACATGGGACGTTTTATCCCCAATTTATTTCTCGGCAACTAATACTACTTCAACTAAATAAGTACTTAAATTTATTTTTACTATAATGAAGTGTCAAAAACGTTGCTAAGATACTTTTGTAACTAATGTGAATTCTCAAGAAATTTTAAACTTTTTCAGTTTTTTGCCATAGCTTTTGAACCAGTGAAACTTTGGGAGAATATAATACACAATTCGGTGATTACATTGCACTATTTATATCTCAGAGAAAATGTTGGAAGTGTCCTCCACCAGCATCTATACATGTTTGTACTCGTCTCTCCATATTTTCTGAAGTTTTACGGAGAGTATCCTCGCCAATGTTACTTATTTCGGTTCGAAAGGATTCCTTGAGAATATCAATTGTCCGTGGCCTATTCTTCTACACTCTATTTTTTATATACCCCACAAGAAAAACTCCGGTGAGGTTAGGTCACAGGATCTGGGGGGGGGGGGGGGTCCACAGACCTTTTGAGATTATTCGATTATCAAAGAAACTGGTTACAAGTTCTATGGTGTTATTAGATTATGCCACGTTGCTCCATCTCGCTGGAAATAATATTCTATCAATTCGATATCATCTACGTAAAACTTGAGAGAATATGGAGAGACGAGTACAAACATGTATAGATGCTGGTGGAGGACACTTCCAACATTTTCTCTGAGATGTAAATAGTGCAATGTAATTTCCCAATTGTGTATTATATTCTTCCAAAGTTGTACGTGTGTCCTATTATTTGTTCAAAAGTTATGGCTTATTGAAATGGTTCAGGCTTATATGGATCGCACTATATTACTGAAGGTATAAGATTTTCAAATATATATTTTTTATTTAATAATATTAAGGATGCCAGTTTTGAATTAAACAACTTGAAAAAGAGATGTTAGAAAATTTTGACCTCGTGTCTCTTAGCAACAGGCACAATTTTCTGCTGTAAAATAGTCTTTTAAGGGTAACTATACATTTTACGCAAGCAACGGTTTCTCCTACCAAAAGTAATAGTAATGCTTATTTATTTTTTCAGAACTGTAAATACTTTAAGTGAGTAAACTTGCAAGTTAGTAGGATTTTCATTTATATTGAGCTATTTGTCCGGAAATCCGATGTAATATCGCACCATCTAGACGATTTTCTATTGTCACTGTCCATATTTGACATCGATCGTCATTTTTTATTGTATTTCCCGGAAGTCTCTTTAAGATTTCTCGCTATTGTATGACTATTTTCTGTTGACTGTCCTTTTAAATAATCTTCCACTGTTTAAAATTCTTGTTACATCAGTCAATGATTACATATTTCTCTGTAATATGAGTCCTTGCCTTCTACATACGTAAACATATGATCACGTGCAAATAAAGAGGTAGGAACAATGCAGAAGAAATGTCGCTGCCGATTTAACATACCTACTCTGATGTGCGAGAGCTTGACTTAGGAAACAAATGACATATGATACCACAGCATAATTATATATGAGGATCCAAAAACCTATTCCCTTCTTCCGATTGTTTTGACGATTTTATCATATCGGAAAATAAAACAAGTGTACAGAAAAATTTATAATACTTTTCATTGCTGCCAAAAATTAATTGTCTGGTATACAAACTTAAAGAAAATTTTCGTTCATACATTCCTTAATTTTAATTAGTTTAAGAGAAAATTGTACATACGTTACTAATTTTTAAGACATTTTAAAGTGAATAATTTAACCAGTGCACAACTGTTTTTCAATCCATAATTCTTGAAGCTGAAAATGTCAAAATAGTGGTCGAAAGATCATTTAGAACTGTAAAAAAGAAACTGAGTTCTGAATGCAGCGGTTTATCTGCAGAGATGGTGAAGTGTCGTTTAAATAGCCAATTGTGGCTTTAAAATTATTGCTAATATTAAAAATGCAATTGTTTACCGTGAAAATAAGTGTAATAAACACAAAAAACTAAAGGTAAAGTCTAAAATGTTGGCACCTTACTAAAGTTCCCTTAAATTTTTTATTTCTTTTACCTAAGTAGCTTTATGTAAACTATAAATTAGCCTTGCCTCAGCAAGTAGGCAAATTACTGACATTTAAAGAAACAGTGTACGCCCACTTTTACTACATGTGGTACCGAGGTGGTGACACTGATGATACATGAGATGAAGATGGAGCACCGGTGGAATGAGATAGCGGGGGAAACCGGAGATCCCAGAGAAAACCTGCCACAGCGCCCTGTTGTTCACCAGAAATTTCACTTTTGCGGTCGCCTGTATAAAGCATTCTGATATTTTGAATTTCCAAATTCTTAGAGCGTAGAACTTCTGAAATAATTTATTCATTAAATCGAAAACAAAGTAAAACAACTGCAAGCTGTTACCACTTCCTATCGAGTGTAGCCAACAGCATGAAATATTTTTTATGTAGCCACATACACTAATTGTAATAAAGAGCAGTGCGTCTATGTGTACAATAATTCGGAAAACAACAAATAATATTGATAATTCGTTAATCATTGATCAGAACCTATATTTTGGCGTTCCATTTCACACACAGCGGACTTTCAGCCCAAATGGGTAATTGTATGGGGCAGAAATAATGGTATATCGTATTCATAATACCAAATTTGCTTCATATTTTGGTAAATCTTATTACCAAAGAGCACTTTTGATGTGATTTTGAAAATCGTTTTATAATCTGACAAAAAATAGCAAGTTTCCCTGTATATTTAAAAACTTTAGCTGTCCTTATTTTCAGTTCGTATTTTCAAATTACAAATCAACAGTCTGCCCATCTAGACAGAAATTTCTATATTTGTAGTTACCTTAGGGCTCAACATAATACTAAGTCACGATCTGTGAATCTCTATTGCACAATTTAGGCTACAGCGTTTGGAAGAAATAAATATATATTACCTTACAGTTTTCAAAAACTATCAAAATTTTATTTTCAACTACGTGATACGTGATACTTACTCTATCCTTAGTAATTACTTTAAGCCACTATATACAAGTGTTCGACCGATTAATACATAAGTATATACATTTAACGCTAGGGCTTAGCAACATTAAAGTATCTTCTCTGATATTTTCAACTCATTCCGCACAATTTTGCAACAATTAACCAATGTGGAGAAAATCGTGGGCACTAAGACATGTAATACATTTCGATTTTTATTCCGCGAAACTGCTGGTTGTGAATTTTTTTGTTATGGACTGTCACGGAATTTTCACAACGTGCAATTGTTTTTATACTCGTATTTGTGTAAGGTTCATCAAAAGCTAAGCGAGTGACGAAAATCTTTCCATCTCTAAAAAATTCTACCAGCACAAGTTGTGTCAATAACTAATGGCCCGAAATATCAAGTTATATGAATTATTTCTCGCAAATAACCAAATGTGACTCATAAATATTAGACCAAGTTTATATTATCATCATTATTATTTAATTGCGGAATTCCAAAGTGACTAGATGATCTGGAAAAAATTATTCCGAGCAGTGATGTGAGTACAATGTCGTTTTACTCTTCTGCAGTAAGATACTCTACTTTTTAGAAATATTAACGAGAAGGTAATAAGTAAAAATACTGTAAAAAGCGAAGAAACATAGAAGTATTTCTTATAATTACGACCAACTGCAAGAACGAGCTTCAACACTTAATGACTGGAGAAAAAGGAATACGTTAACATATTGGGCATGCGCAAGGCACATTAACTAGGATAAGAAATGTTGAAGATCGAATTACGAACATGGAAATCTTAGCTAATTGGCGCAAGGGCTGGAGACAAGTTTACGGTACTAAATAGTTCTGTTTTATTGAAAGGTTACTTTGTATTATTTTGATATATTTTCAAGAGAATTACAAAGAGAAAAATCTTCATAGACGTATCTATTTTCATACCTCCATAGCAGTACGATATAGATATTTGGATATCCACTACCTTGCATACAATACGCCGAGTTACATCAACATTTTCTCAGCAATGCAAACTTTCCTAATTATTATAGATCAATTATAGAAAAAAAAGGTCACAAAATTCTAAAGTTTACTTAGATTTTCTACGTTTTCATTTTAGAAATGGTAATGTAAACGTCTTTATCTTTCAAATGTGAAATGTATTTAGTTCTTACTGTCCTATATTTACTCCATAATTCTAGACATAATATGTTTAAATTTATCCTCAAAGCATTAAGAAATGATGTTTTCAGCAGATTGTCTGACTAATAAGAAATGAATTACTTCAAGCGCATCATAGTTTGATTCAAAACTACAATTATATTTATCAAGTTCACCTTGCTTTAAATATGTATTTTTTACAATACCTGTGTCAAGCAAAATTAACTGCGGACAAGAAGGAAGAAATGAACAAAAAAAGGAAATCAGTTTCGAATACCTATATAATAACTGGTTAACAAAATAATAAGTCGCGGTTGTGTCTAAAATTATCATTCATTCTAAGGGTTTAGGCCCATAGATATATTTTGTATTCCAGTTTCGTTAATTCATATTTTCGATATACTTCTCTTATCTCTGATTTTGAAAATTTGTTAGTTATTTTAAACTACAACTGCGCATACTTATGTAACATGTTTTAAATGCCTCAAATCACCAAATTAAATGATGCATAGATACACATGATATATAAACAACTATTTTGCTCGGTCGGACATTTTCTAAGCCTTCCCTATAATATATACACACAAGGGGATTTAGTATACAATACATGAACTCGTTTCCAAGGAAACCTATGTCTACCAACATAAATTTGGCGGCTCTAATAACACAGGCGGGAAGTAAAATATACTTGAGGCGTTAATTTACATCTTCTAGCATTTTCTGTAGTAATATTTTGTTTATTTATTACGGTTTAAGACTATCAAAAGTCATTCAGAATGAAGAACACTTCTAATGACAGTTCCAGAAGATTCAACAAGTACCTATATTTTATTTGTAATGAAAATATAAAAACCTATAAAAGTATTTTTTTTATGTAAAAGCTAGTTTGTGGTGGAAGGCATTTCTTATTTTCTTGACGATCTTCCCTCATATCCTTGTGGATGCTGTACTTAAATATCAAAATTAGTTCAAGATCTTTTCGGGAAACAAACCAGGTGCAAGGACGATTAGAAATCGACGCTTGGGGAGCGTACATCGCCCCCATCATCAGGATATTTGATAGAGTAGACATGAAAAATTCAATGTCGCGGCCAGGATTTGAACCACGGATCTCCTGGTTTCTGTACAGTGGCTCTTATCCATTGAGCTACCATGGCCAACCTGCCTTCATGATGAGCCGCGCCGTGGCTCAGTGGTTAGACCGCTTGGCTCTCACCAAGGCGGCCCGGGTTCGATCCCAGGCGACCGCAAAGTGAGATTTGTGGTGGACAACACGGCGCTGGGGCGGGTTTTCTCCGGGACATCCGGTTTCCCCCTCCGTCTCATTCCACCGGTGCTACATCTTCATCTCATGTATCATCAGTATCATCGCCTGCGATGCCGTATGTAGTAAAAGCGGGCGTTAAACACTACACATTTCACATTGCCTTCGTGACATTAAATTCTCCAATTGACTCATATTTCCCCGGTAAACCACTAGGAGCTCTCGTATTCGAGATACACCGTTTGTGGCGACTTACTATCGTAAGTACTTGAGTCCCACGCTTCATCATTTAACTCTTATTATTTTAGTTAATTGATGAAATTAATCATTTTTTCACACTAGCCATATGTAGGCTAAGGTTTTGGATTAATAAAGTCGAAATATATAAGTCAATTAGAGAATTTAATATGTTGACGGCAAATTGCCTTTGGTAGCTCAATGGGTGAGAGCGACTGGACGGAAACCAGTAGATCCGTGGTTCAAATCCCGGCCGTGGCATTGAATTTTTCATGTCGACTCTATCAATCCAATACCTTAGCCTATGTAAGGTTAGTGCGAAGAAAAGAATAATTTTCATCTGTTAACTTGAATAATCAAGACATTTATTATATGTTATAAACAGAAATGTATTAATGGATAAGTATAACACAAATATAAACCAAGACAAAAGGCTATCAATATTGACATCACTGAACAAAAGACTGTGTTCAGTAAATTAAATGCCAAGTCAGTCAGGAGATGGCGTGAGTATAGTAAATTAATTGTGTCAAAGAAACGTAACTACTTAACTTGATTAACAAGGTATATAGATCTGTTCTTCTTAAGTCGACGGATTTCCATTTTAAGGTCGGTTTCCAAGAGACGCTCAACTGAAATCCAGCATCACGATTAATCAGCTTGATTATCAAGTTTGCTCACCTCGGTAGCGTGGTGGTAGCATGTCTGCCTCACGTTCAAGAGGTCCCGAGTTCGAATCTCGCTCAGGATGAGTTACCTGTATAAGGTTTTTTCCGGGATTCTCCCTTATCCTGAAAGACGAATGTCGGGTAACTCTAAGCTCTAAGCTCTATGAACCCTGGGCTCATTTGAGCATCATTTCACCCATTTCATTCATGGACCGATATGACTTAACGTTGGGGGATGTAAAGAAAAAAAGTAGTTACGTTTATTTGATCCAATTAATTTGCTATGCTCACGCCATCTCCCGACCTGGCAATTAATTTACTGAAAACAGTCTTTTGTTCAGTAATGCGATTGTTAATAGTGTTTTGTCTTTGTTTATATTTGAGTTATATCCAGTGATTAATTTCTGGTTATAACATTTAATAAATATCCTGACGATGGGAGAAATGTACGCTCCCGAAACGTAGATTTCTAATCGTCTTTTCACCTGGCTTGTTTCCCGAGAAGAATTGGAACATATTTGTCACCAGGAAAGCTTCAGGTTTTATTTTATCAAAATTAACATTTAATCAACTTCTTTTTTTTACAATTATATTTTCCAAAGACCTCTTTTTAATTTTGAGAGGATTCAGATACGTTAAGATATATCGTTCAGAAATCACCTTATGTCGATTCAGCTAAAGACTGATTTAAAACTGCTTTGTAACATTTCGGTATAACCGAAAATAAAGCTTCACAACGAGGAAGAAATTAAATGTCACCCTACACAAAAGCATCCTGAGCCTTAGGTGCTGACCCACAAAGTGCAATTTATTTTCGTGTTAGTTGGTACAATTAATTTCAGTAGATGCGCGTTTGTTCTTTAGAAACAAATGAGTATCTCACTCAGGAGATTTAAGTGTTGCAAATTTTATAAGCTGACTTTGGAATTAAAACGACGTAATAATGATGATAAACATGTGTAGTGTTGTAGATTTGAAGAAAGTTCCGCTGAGAGAGTAATGTCCCCGTTACTTTACTGGCCATGAATCACAAAAAGCAGTCAGGTTGCCCATGTTTGCGTGTACGTACACGCATGTAATAACGGTGATGATAATTTGCGTACAACAAGATTGAGCAACAGGTGCTTTGGCCGGCGAGCACGCGATTGTCGCTTGTTTGGCGTGTCATCACGGAACGGAAATCGGAGGGGAATCCCTTTTCCACGATCCCCTAGCTAGTTCAAGAAAATGATTGATGGGGTGCGTTCACTCACACTTTTGGCCGATGTTGAATAATGATCCTTGTGTAGCAGACAGCTTTACAACTGTTCTTACAGAAATATCTACTTATTTCTAATTACATATTTACAGATGTAGTCAGATCTTTAAAAGCGGATCCCTGCATGAAAAAGGATCACTTACTGTGTGAAAAAAGTATACATATTTCAAAATTTAAACCCCTAACAAGGGATATCTCGGAAATATTAGGGCTACAAAATTTTATTTCATAGAAATTGTGCACTTTAAGCAGAGTTAGATACTTCCATTTTTTGTATAGTATTTTTAATCTGTATCTTACGGTTTATTTATATAAGAGTCAGTCAGAAAGAAGAGGACTTTTGAAAAGTCAAGATAGTAATTTTATTGTCATGTAATTATTTTGCACGTATAGGAAGCTCAGGTCTGGTAGAGGAACCTATGAGCGTTTTTCTCGTCTTCATAGAATCGGAGGCTGGAACATTCTTAAATAAAACTCAATTTATCTCTTATTTAAGGAAAAACGGACTTCTTTGTTCTTCTAAAAGTTATTTATAAAAATAATTAATTTTTGATTCAGGAAGGCTCAGAATTGTTTTCTCAGAAGTTTTGGATGGAATAATATTGCGTGTATAGAGCTGATAAATGTTATGTACATGTTATAACTAGGGCCCGTAAGTTGTTGACCTAAAAATTCTCTTAAAATGAGCTATAAAATGCCCTTAAAATATAAAAAATGCACATAAAATGTAAAAAAATTACCTAGCAAAAATTAACAATTTGTTTCATAATAACAAATTAATGTCACAGAGAAATAATGAATATAAGGTTCGATTAACCACATTTTAAAATTAAACTTTCTTAGTAAAAATGCAATTATTGCTACTGAATATTAAATAAATTCAAAATTCATAAGGTCACTTTCAATTTTATAAAATAAGAAAAAATAAGTTACTGTACCCATTAGCCAAAACATACCTTACTTAGCGTTTCAGTACACCGCCATGGTCATCTTCAAGTTATCAAAAGTAAATGAACGGTGGTTGTCAGTTAAAACTGCTTTATACTTTGAGAAACTTCTCTCCACTTCCACAGATGCTATAGATGCGAATTTGAAACACATTGTCACTACCTGTTAAATCCCGTTCAAAAATATCAAATCTGAAGTTTTCTCCTGACACGATATCGGCTTACACGATATGAACTTTTAATCACAGATTATTTTTTTGAAAAAAAAAAAAAAACCAAAAGCCCATGGGTCAGGATCAGGTCTGCCACGGGAATCGAACTCGGACCTCCCAAATGTGAGCTACAGATAAAAATGCCCAATAAATCCGTGAAAAAGAAAGCAAATGACCGGAAATGCATCTAAATATTAAAAATGACTTTATTATAACGTATTTGTTCCAGAATGCACTTAATTTCCAATAAGCATCGTCTGTGACTACTCAGGAAAAGATGACTTTTCATCAAAATCCGGGCCCTAGCTATAACAAATGATCACTCAGGTTTTGAAAATGTATCACTTGCGTTCAATGACATTTGGAAACATGAAACTACTACCAGTTGAAATATAAACTGAAGAAGCTTTGTTGCTATGGTAACACGGCACACAAGTGTGTAGGTACCTCCTTAGTTATGCGATCGGCACTCTTAGGTCAAGGATGATCAGCGGAGGGATAATTTGTACACTTTACCAGCCCCAGCCTCCCCAAAGTTATGGAGTATGAGATGTGCAAGTCAATGGAAAAGTTCTATATCGTCATCTTTCGGTAGCCTGAGATTTCCTCTTACAAACGCACCTTTTTATGAGTACCACTGACTATCTCACTGAGTTTATTTTTAATTAAAGTCCTCCAAAGTTATCATATCAAGTAAGTCCAGGGGCCACAGGGCTCACAGTTACCAAACATTCATGTTTCAGTATAAGGGAAAAACCCGTAAAAAGGCTATCCAGATAACTCAATCTGACCGACATTCGAACTCGGAACCCCTTAAACGTGAGGCAGAAGCGGCCATTTGGATCACAATTAAGAAGCGAATCTATCTTCTATACCAACCTTTTTGTAACTTTCAACACTGTTGTACGTAATTATGTGTCATTGTTGCCAACTGTGATGCCATAACAAAACCTTTTTGAATTCCTTTTTTACTGATACTAAGTTATACGTGTTGAAACAGGAGGTGGTAATCCTGTATTTCCAAAATGGTCTAGTTATGTGCATTGGTACAGTACTGACATCTAAAATCAACATCCATTGTCCACATGTATTACATAATGAGCTATAATTACTCAAAGATATTGTAAATTTTACATGTGCCATGATTTAGACTTTCCTTACATTAAAAACCATATACCTTTGATAAATCTAAACCCCACAATTTTCATTTGATTAACTTCAAATTGTTACGAACATCTTTTGTAATTTAATTTAAAGATTACATTCACTTTAGGGTAGTATTTTGGTTGTTGTGGATTTATTTGCTAATTTGTGAAAATTAATTTGTAAAATTGTTCCATTACCAGACTTAGTTTAGAATTAAATTAAATAAAATTCCAATGAAGCAATGCAAGTAAATAGAAATTATTTTGTGAGAATCATTTTTTATGAATATGAAGCCATAAAAATGTTCCAAATGACAAAATTCCGCACATCGGTTGCTCTGATAGGATCCTCACACTTGACAGCGCCATTAATAAGACAAAATAAATAAAAAGTATAGAATTTTTTTGCAAAAATGTAAGGTTAAACTGTAAAAAATGTTTGATACCTACATAGAATATTTTAAATAAGGAATTATGCACATTTGGGAAACGCGACCTTTAAGTTTGAGTTGTCTGTAAAAGGCAACATCAAAACATTCAATTCCTTGAACTTTTTCCATATTTTAATCCGATTTCGTAGACTCATTGTCTTAAACAGAAACTCTAGTGTTTACTTACTCCTGTGGCGATATTAGTGCCTCAAAATATGAACTGTTTGCTGGGGGAACAATAGCTTCCCACACGAATACGTCAGGCAGATCTTTCAAAAGTGACGTTTCTAAGCTCAAGACTTCATTATTGTATAATATTGATGCATAAACAGTCTTTATCTTTAAAGTTTTTAATGACTTAAACACAGCAGGCAATGTCGGTTTATATTCCGAAGAAATCCAAGAAAGAGGCAGAGAAATGCAGTTTGTGTTATGCTTATAAGATGCTTTCTTAACTCTTGCAGAAATATTATGTCCTCGAGGTAGATATTCTGTAACCACATCACGTCTTCATACAACTGCAGAAGTACACAATTGTTAACTGCTTCTTCAGTACACACATTCACAGTTAATTCCCCAATGAAGCGCAAGATGTCGTCCTTATTTATGTCTAGATATCTCATTCATTTATTCTTATTTATAATTGTGCTACTGATTGCAGTTTGCTTCTCCGCTGTTTGTTTTTATTTTCTTGTTTAATGTGTATAAGATTTGTAAAACTAATAAAAATGAGTATGTATATTATTATTTTATTAGAAAGAGTTTGAAGAAAGATTTGGGAGAAATGAAGAAAAACACCCATAACACTGGAAAAAAAAAAAAAAAAAAATGAATGTTTCGCGCACTTCATGATGCAATTCCTACTAATTTTGGGTTGAAAAAACCAATACGACAATGAAAAAATTTTATTAGCTCTAGTTTCTATGATATAGACAAGGTGAAAGTATTACATATTAACGAATTGAGTGAAAGGATACATTTTAATTACAACAAAGAAAGTGCATTTGATTTTTTAACTGGTAATTATATGTTAAGAGTTCTAAATTGCTGGGAAAATACTTCGCAGATAGTCGTGTCTGAAGAGAATCATGTGGTGGCCTACTGACTTCGTCGTGTTTTAGCTTGCCTCTTGTGATGGAGTTCTGCAGAATCCCTATAAAAAGACCAACAGTAAACCGCAAGCATTACTTCATTCCAACGGCCCTGATATCTTTGTTCCATAACAGAAATGTCCTGATGGAATCTCTCCCCATGTTCATCACTAACAACTCCACAACTAGGAGGGAAAAAGTCTAGGTGGGAGTGGAGAAAATGGATCTTAAGGGACATGTTGTATCCAAGGTTACGGTATTTTTGCAGGAGCACTGTCATCAAATGCTTGTAGTTGTCATCTCTTTTGTTGCCTAAAAATCCATGAACAACTCCCCTGAAGGCTTCCCAAGCTTCCTTTTCTTTCCCCTCCAAAATTTGGTCAAATCCTTTACAAGTTCTCTTATTTGTGGTCCGACAAAAATGCCTTCCATAACTGTTGCATTACTTAATTTGTAAAATTTCTCTCTGATTGTGTTTTTTTATTTGGCAAGTGTGCCAACTCCCAAAAAATTCCCCCAAATTTAAAATCTTCACTCCAAAGAAATGAAATGTCACTTTATCTTTGAAACAAGAGCTAATCTATAAATTTTATGGTGATTTTTGAATTCAGCACATGAAAATAAATGTAAATTCACTATTTTTAACCCCGAAACATTTTCATTATATATATGTGTGTGTTTTATCTATAGTGCGATCCACATAAACCTGAACCATTTCAATAGGCCATAACCTTTGAACCAATAATAGGACACACGTACAACTTTGGGAGAGTATAATATACAATTGGGAGATTACATTACACTATTTACATCTCAGAGAAAATGTTGGAAGTGTCCTCCACCAGCATCTATACATGCTTGTACTCGTCTCACCATATTCTCTGAAGTTTTACGGAGAGTATCCTCGCCAATGTTACTTATTTCGGTTCTAATGGATTCCTTGAGAACATCAATTGTCCGTGGCCTATTCTTGTACACTCTATTTTTAGATATTCCCACAAGAAAGAGTCCGGTGGCGTAAGGTCAGGGGATCTGGGGGGCCTAAGCGCTTTTGAGATTATTGGATTAGCAAAGAAACTGATTACAAGTTCCATGGTGTCATTAGATGTATAACACGTTGCTCCATCTTGCTGGAAATAACCTTCTCTCAATTCGATATCAACTCCGTAAAACTTCAGAGAATATAGTGAGATGAGTGCAAACATGTATAGATGCTGGTGGAGAACATTTCCAACATTTTCTCTGAGATGTAAATAGTGTAATGTAATCTCCCAATTGTGTATTATATTCTACCAAAGTTGCACGTGTGTCCTATTATTGATTCAAAAGTTATGGCCTATTGAAATGGTTCAGGTTATATGAATTGCATTATAAAGGAAAAGCCCTTTCAAATATTGGTTGCTTGGTTCCCAACACTCCACACATGGCAGCCTTGGCCTTCGGGGTAACCTCGCCCCATCACATGATGACCGGACCCATTTCTTAGGTGGGGGGCATCCATTAGAGTCCATTATCTCCAAGGATAGGGTGATAGTGAAAATTGTGAGGCGAGAGGACCTACAGCTTATACCGTGTACTCCGAACCACGTTGGGAATAGGTGACACTTCATATGTGCTAGACAGTGGTGAAGGCGTGGATAGGGCCGACTTAAAATCGCCATCCTGAGCCGGGAATGGTACTCGGGACCTTTGGCACGGTAGCCGCGAATGAAACCACGGCGCTATCCTGGCGTCCCGCGTCCAAATATGCATCTAAGTAAAATAAAATTATATTTAATTGAAGTAATCTATCGTATTGGATTATAAAAGTGTACTAATAGGTATAATTAAATATTAAAGTTGGATATTTAAAGATATCTTAAAATTCCTTGAACAATTAGCAATTTTGAAGCTCGTTACTTTAAAAAACTGAAATTGCCCCTTATTAAAACACTGTAAACAAAATTGTGTTAACAGCTAGACGCGTGTCAGCTGTTTGATCACGCAATGTAATCCGTCATTCTTAATGTACGCCTTGTTTCTGGTGATTTTAGTTTATTATTCCAAAAGTTATTACATATGTAGAATGCTTAACATTTCGGGGAGAAAAATAATAGTTTTACAGAAGTACTTACACTAATATGCATATATATATACGGTTAATTTGTATTTGCGTCATTTTGGGTGTAAATAAAGGGTCTAAGCCAATCTTTTGTTTCTTGCAGGAATTAACTGTTGAACAAAAGAAAGCATAAAATATGTTTACTTTTGAACAGATCATATCTTTTGTTCTTCTTTAAAATTTGGACTTCATCAGAGATATGACGAGAAATAAACCCCAAAATGTTTTAGGTGATTTAATAATTATAAACCCCCACTTTCAGCCACATTTAAGTCATATATAAATATTCATTTAAGTCTTATCTAAGGTTAAATCCCAAATTCATAAGTTCAGGGTTAGCTAAGCATATCCACAAAAATTAGCGCTAGTTTTGTACCTAAGTCAAGATATCTGAAATATGCCATAAATATTTTCACATTCTTATGTATTAAAATTTCAGCTCCGTACGTACTGCAGTTACGGCTAGTTTAATAATTGGTAGAAGCGGACAGACGGACAAATTGTGGCTCCTCTGTAGCGGGTAGTATAAGTAAGCAATTATCCCTGTACATTGTACTCTGCTACAATTAAATAATTAACACGAACGCCAAAAATAGTTAAGTTAAACTTTTAAGAGATAATTATTAAAGTTGTATCAATTAAAATCCAATTAAAGTACGTGGTCTAGTGGAACAAACTTGAAAGGAAAAGTATCTCAAGAAAGTACACTAAAATAACGTTGTATTGTGGAAGAAAACTGACTATTTTTGACTCAAGATGGATCTCTCAAAAGGGGATATGCGGTTATTCCATACAGTTACAGTTTAAAGTTTCTTGCTTCAGTTCTAGATCATCCATTATTTATCTGCTATCACTGCAGAAGAAAGCGTGTGTGTTTTTGTTTTGTTTGGAACGAACTCAGGTTTGTGACATTGCATTTACGGCAGTTCAGCTGTTTCTTATAGTTTAGTGATAAGCAGATATATGTAGGCTGGTCCCGTAGTTCAATCGGTAGAGCACCTGTTTGCCGTGCTAGGGGTCCCGGGTTCGATTCCCGGCCGTGGGGGTGGGGTTTTTTCTCCGACCAAGATAATTCCTCATCTTCCCCAGAGTCTGGAAGTATGAATGTGTGCGTGAGCTAATGATTAAAACCAAAGGAGAACGGCCGCCGATATGCTCCATTGGAGCTAAAGGTGGGGTATAAATGGGAGAAAAAGATATGTGTAGGTAATACTGGAATACAGTAGGTTTATATGAACTAGGGATAAAATGCTAGACTTTGGTTGAGAAGGTAGCGGGTTCAAATCAGGAGGGCGAGGGATTTTGTAAGTCTTCAGCTTCTTTCGGAAGGGAAGTGAAGGCACATAAAAGAGAAAATAAGTAAAACTCAACTTTAGGTTTTACCGATAGTCGAATGCTTTAGGAGCTGATGCCTATGATGTTGCTTTGAAATACGTTCTCTTTCCGTTCCAGAGTAAAAATAAAAAAGAAAGAAAAAAAGAAGAAAAAAAAAGACGAAAGTCTTAGAAAGTAATATATTGTAAAATTAAAAACAATAACAAAATAATATCTCGGAAATGCTTAATGTTACAGAATATATTGAGATAGTGTGTGTTTTAACACATTGTACTTTTTTGTAGAAAGACTTCTTTTGTCTTACAATATACCAGTTAGATTTTAATGTTGTATGACTGTACTATAAATATATTAATTTTAATAACTAAATAATTCTTGTAATTTAAGAGAATAAATATAGTAAAATGTTTAAAAACAATCATTATATGTTTAAAATAATGGTTACGTATTAACAATTCAAACAAATGATAACGAATATCTCAGGAAAGGATTTTGCCACGAAGAAGTTAATTTGAAATAAATTCTTCAAAGGCATTTTAATTTTCTATGATTTTTTTCAATCACTTAGGATTTAAACTAAACATGAGAAGGTGAAATTAAAATTTGCACGTTTAGTAATATTGCAAACTGAATCACAGATAGGAAAAGCCATTTTAAGACGCTCAGAAATACTTTACCACTTCTTCTTTGTGCTTTCTCGGCAGTTTTGGCCCGTGTTATTTTTATTTATTAAATAAGCATCAAAAAGAATGTAAACGAGTATAAATATTTTATGAATATGATGTATATAAATCTAATATTGAAGAAACGTTCGGACCAAGTCCTTCGGCAGTTCAATATTGCGCTTTTCCAACGGACGGTTTATGCAAGCTGACGTTAAGAATGATGAATTAGGCTGAATTAACATTTTAAAAGCGAGCTCGAATGAAGCTTTCTTTTTTTTTATATTTTATACATGGAGCTGGATATCGCTTATTCATTATAACTATTTGGAATATGAATACAGGAATATCTCAAACAAACTGTCATATTTGCTGTATAAACGACTTGTAAGTTTACACTGTAAAAAGTACGAGTTCTAAATACCTAACAAAGTTTTTTAATTTATTAGTTTATAAAAAAGTTGGAAAATACATATGAATGCAACATCTCAGGTTTTATTTCGATTTGTATGTGTTTATATTTTTGAGGGGGCGGAAAGGTTTGTTTCACATACCTCTAGTTCTATGTAATTTAATAAGTATCGGGCATCACAATTGAAATTAAAAGATTAAACTATTGTTTTTTCTGTTTCTGAACATAATCTCCTCAAAGAAATGTTTTGAAGTTCGGGAGCAGCCAGTAGTCACTTGGTGCTAGATCTGGAGAATAAGATGGATGTTCAAGAAATTCGAACTTTATTTTGCACGTTTCTTTTCACATCCACTCAAATGTTGCAGTAAGCTTATAATGCAAATGCAGTAAGATATAATGCAAATCAGTTTGCAATAGTAAATACATCGCATGCAATTCAATATTTATAAGTCACACGCATTTTGTTTTCCTTTCATTTTCAGTTAACTTTCTACCTAACTGAAACTCCTTTATAATCAGGGACAGGATTCTAATATAAATACAAATTTCTCCTCTTTTCAGAAGTTTAACTTTTCATAAATTTCATATTTTGCGTGTATTGTTAATAAGCATAAATTCTGGTACATATTACTTCATTTGACATTTCTCCAAAGAATCATGTAAATATGTCACTTTACTTATTACATTTTCACAGTGATTATAGGAACAGCATTAATGCACAAATATAATAATGAAAACTTCGTAAAGCGTGACTCACAGTTACACCGTAAGTGAATAGCGGAACAAACATTTTTGCTTGGAAGTGAAAATAGCGTCCATTACAATCTTATCGTACTTGTGTAAATATGTAATCAGAACATGGTTCTTTGTTAGGGATACGTGTAGCTTAGCGATTATCAAACTGGAAGCAATTATTCACTGCTTCTTGGAACTGTGTGGGTGAAACTGACGGCGATGTTTCCTAGTGAAGTGTCACGCCATGTGTACATAAAATGTCTCTTAATATTCACTAAATGCATCATGGCAATTAACTATTGGAATCAGAAATGAAGGAAATCCATCTTTAGCGATCCTAAAATCTACAATTTTGATTGGATTGACTTGAAACTGTAGTAAGATTATTGTAGTATTAACAATAGTTCACAGACCAATTTTCAGATCATTATCCAAAATAGTTCTTGTGATATTAATGTACGAGGTAAGTTCTGTTTGGTAATAAAATTAAATTGTGTACAGATACAGAAAAATTAGTTATTGCACAAAATTCTACAACCCTTAAACTACTTTTCTACATAAATACCGAAATTTTGCAGGCGTTTGTCATAGCGAGGCACAAGTTTTTGTATACGTTCCTCATAGAAGTTTGCCGCCTGTATCTTTAACCAGTTACAAATATTTTCTTTAAGTTCTTCGTCATTGTTGAAGTGCTGACCGCCAAAACAGATGAAAGTCGCTAGGAGCGAGGTCAGGGCTGTACGGGGGAGTAGTCAAATCCTGTCAAGTCCCAGCCAAATCCCTGTAGGATGTTTTTCGTCGCATTTGCAGTGTGTGGTCATGCGTTGTCGTGAAGAAAACAATACCTTTTGACAGCCCATAAATTTCAATTGGTTTCACTTTCCTAGCATTCAGGAAACGAATCACAGATCTGATTTCACAAGCGGCGGGATTTTAAATCAACGCCGACATTGTAAACAAGCACAACAAAGCGTACGTGGCTGACAGCGATCTCACAATGGCGCACGTTTCTTCTCCTGGATACAGAGCGTCTACCGCGCATGTGCAGAACTGCGATCGCAGCGCTGCAGCGGAGATAAATTGAAACGGAACTTACTTTCTGGACGCCCCTTATATTTATAGTGTTTTATTGTCATTTAATTAAACTGTTCCACAAGATGCAATTTTAGTTTCAGAAAAGGTTATACTCATAAAGATATTATTAGTAAATTATTGAGATGAAATTTTAATATGACCCTTGGTTTAGGATAAAAAATGATTCAATTCTCCTTTTATTAATCTTTAATGTTTGCTTGTGAAATGTACTTTGTTATTTAATTGTACAAACGCTGAAGACTTATAAAAAAATCATCTCATCAATTTCCTTTGGTACTATTTTATCCCAGCACAAATATTTTCAAGCTTTTAGTTTGAAAGCTGCATCGTTTGGAGGAATTTATATTCTGAAAAGCGCTGAAAATTAAAAACACGAGAAAATCACCAAAAAAGGTAATATAAGGCACTGTTCCCACTTATAATGACCCACTTAAATAGTCATATGCCACAATGTTAAAGGATTGCATGACATTTAAAAAAATAGCAAATTGAAGTATATAGATTACTCTAATTAGGCAAAAGAATTGTCAATTTTTGAACTTTTTGACCAATTTCCAGAGATGGGTATCCTTAATGAAAAAATTGAAGATATATAATATAAAAACGTTATTTCAACAAAATTAAAACGGAGCTTAAGATTCCAAAAATATCATGCAGAATTCCTGTAGGTAACTGTTAACAAAAACGACATGCCTACGCGATTTCCAAAGCTACAATATAAGAGAAATAGCTATCATAAGGTACTTGAAAAAAACTAACCCACAAGCAAGAAAACAAAAATTATTCTGTTAAGAAGTACGATTCTTTAACTGGGAGATTATCTCTGGTGTTACCAAGACTTACCACAGGATCGCTGCACTCTCTTTCTCCATCAAGGGTACATCGTGTGTACCCTAAAAACCAAATTTAATGTTTAATGGCCGTGTAAAATATATGCTATAGAAAATGTTTGTAAACTGTTTAGAAATCTGAAAAAGGACCCCCAAACTTGTTTTAACTTAAGTTGTTCAGTACTGTAAAATTCGCTTCCACATGTCACCGTCGCCGTGGCGCTGTGGAGCTCTCCTTCTCGACAACAGAATGCGTCCGAATTAGACACCATCGTTAGGGTTTCTTACTTTCCTAGAGCGCACTCGCACCGTGAGGAAATAGAGTAGCTGCGATAGGTAGGGGTCCAGGGCAAGAAAGACAACTGCATCTCCCGTATAGGTTCAATGATAGCCCACTCTGCCATGTCTGCCGTTTGGGTAGCTCAGTTCGGTAGGTGCTGGCCCCTGATTCCAACGTTGAGGGTTGAAACCAGAAAATTCTGGTACACTGATAATCTTTGGAATTGACATCGTTCTCAATAAAGTATATATTGTTATTATTGTTACTGTTATTGTTATCATCATTATGCGCCATGCACAAGTGGGCGTGTAGTTTCTTTACCCAATTTGCCCCTCGCTGCAAGCACGTGACTTCTTGTTTTATTTGTTATTTACTTGTTACGCACAATGTTCTTGACGTCTGCTATAAAATTGTAGGTATTATACATGAAGTTTTCTAATGGTGTCACAAATAGCACATTGTTTCTGGAACTGAGCGACCAAGAAGTCCTCTATAATCATGTGAAGTACGCCGTTATACACCACGGAACTTAGAAACACTCCTAAATATGATAAGGAAACGAACTCTATAGGAAATGATGGAAAGGGAATCTTGAATATAAGAAACCATCCCAAAAATCACCTATCGTCCAGAAAATACCACTAAAAATAACGGAAACAAACCCAGTGTCCCCGAAATGCAAGCCTCCGACGTTACCTCGGAGCTGTGTCTCGATAGTTAACCAAGAAAATTAAAAATAGCTACCGATTAATGTCCAGAAGATTGCTCGTACAACAGACAAAAACAAGTCGATAATCACAGCGTGTTTTTGTTTTGTTGTATCTTGTAGTGTGTACGAGGGAGTTCTTATGCTTATAAATCAAGTTACCTGGTGTACCTGAGTTTGTCAGAAAGTAGTTTTAGCAGATAAGGTGTTAAATTATTAAATTTATTACAAAAACACTTAATGCCAGGTCATTAACCTATGTGCTTAGCTAGATAGAGGCATTTGTTGACTTTAAAATCAGTATAAGTATGTTAAAATTCAAAAGAATAACAAGGAGATCTACAAGAAAAAGAAACGAAAGAGTGAATCATTTTATGCACGTAAACTGTACTTTTTTTAACGAGATACAATTTTTTGTATGTGTAATACCATTTTTGTCTCTTATAGTTTGCCACTTATGCAAAAAAAAATCATTCAAAGTGAAGAGAGCTCAGATAATCTTTTATTTGGGATAAAATATCTTAAACTTGTGATATTTTAATCCTTTCTTGGTGGCATCCATGACCGGGGAAGAAATGAGACGTTACAGGCCGATCTTCTTTGCGCTACATGCAAACTTGAGAGCGAACTATCTACACGAACAGTCTTACACGTAGAGATAGTTTTACACTCAGTGCGGGTTAAAGTTTATTATCTCATCCCATGCAGCTTATTTTTGAGTGGAAGACAGGCCTAAGTCAGTCTTTACAATTTAAAACTTTTTTCCGTATTCAATTTTCTGTTGACTGGTGTCTGTTAGTTCTGTTTCGAAACTTTACAAATTCTACTACTATTCTCCTCAAAGCCCGTCTATGTACCGTAGTTGGTAGCATGTCTGCTTCACGTCCAAGAGGTTCCGAATTCGAAACTCGGTCAGGTTGAATTCTCTGGGTAAGGTTTCCCGGGGCTTTCCCTTATCCTGAAAGATAAAAGACAGGTAACTCTAAGCTCTATGTATCCTGGGCGCATTTGAACATCATTCCATCAAGTAAATTAATGGAAATAATTAGTTATTCCACACTAGCCGTGTATAGGCTAAGGTTTGAATGACTAGAACCAGACTGAAAAATCAAAGCCATAGCCGGGATTTGAACCACGGATCTCTCCCTCTCCGTGTGGTTGCTGTAAACCACTGAGCTGCTATGGCCAACATGCCGATATGATATTTCTGGCTCTATTGATTCAAACCTTGCCGGCCCTCGTAGCCATGGTCGTTAGAACGTATGTCTAGCGTTCCACAGCGTAGAGGGTCGCGGGTTCAAGTCCCGCCCTGGACATGGGTGTTTATGTGTATAGTGTATGTGTATGAAACTACAGAAAACAGATAGGCAATTAAACAGAAACAATAAAAAACGGCTAAATAAGGAAAAGAAAAATATATATCTATATACATAGATTATATATATTTTTTTTTAGTCAAAAAGAAAGAAAGAGAAAAAAAAAGAACTTAGCCTACATACTGCTAGTGTGGAAGAAATTATTATTTCTATCAATTTACCTGAAAAAAAAAACAGTGGTTTAACTATGAAGTCTGGAACTTAGGTACTTACAGCATAGTAAGTCGCCACGAAAGGTGTATGTCTCATAGCATATGGGAACCCTCAGTGGTCTACCGGGAATTATACGAGTCAGTTGGAGAATTTAATGTCATGTCGGCATGTTGACCATGGTGGCTCAATGGTTTAGAGCAACCGCACGCAGAGCGGGAGACGTGTGGTTCAAATTCCGGCTATGGCATTGAACTTTTCAGTGTGGCTCTATTCAATCAAATCATTCCACCAATTTCATTCATTGTCTGATATAACTAAACGTCGGAGGACATATATTTATAAATGAATGGATGAATTAGGTAAATAAATAATAATATATTCGGCTTGAATGAGTCCAGTTTAGCTGTCCGCTGGCGTTGACCAGTGCTTCACTGCTCTTATTTACGATGTTCTGTTGTCATAATATCTCGCCTCTCTCATTACCCCAGAATTTGACGTGCCTCGTGATGAATAATTAATCTTGAATAATACCGGTTCGATTAACTCAACAGCATGCAATTTTCATTTTATATAGCCTTACTATACGTCGTTTCTCAAGAATCAATAAGTGCACAAGTCCATATAACAAATTAATATTGTCTAATTATGTACTTTTAATGACGGGAAAATTATAATTATTACTTTTTACTACATTAGTTAAGAACATGTTTAAGCATAGCTTCATAAGATTTTCGTATGCACATAATAGATTCTGCACAATTTTAAAGTTGTATTGAAATATTATTTAACTTTTCAGTGGTGTATAGGGATGTGTTATAATTAAGTTCAAATATTAAACACTCCAATGTAATATAAAGAAGCCATCCGCAATACATTTCCAGTATTCTAAAACTTCTTCAAAGTACTGTGCACAGTGCCTCTGAGTACTTCACGTTGAACAAAAGAAAGGGGAACGGGCATCTTTGCAATGTTTAGCCAACACCGTGATGTTTTTACTTTTCCTGTCTCAAATATTATAACGTTTTATAATGGTTTAATGTTGTACCGACTGTTGTGAAACGCTGTATTTCGTAATACCAGTGAACGCGCGGAACTTCTATGTGATTTGAAACCACATTCTTATGTTACTTGTCACATTTACGTCTCATAAGTCTTACATTAGCTCTGTTTGATATTAACATAAGTCCTATAGGCTTTCTGTGAATGCAGAATGGAACAATTATATCATCAGTATCTAGAAGAAATAATCACTATTATAAATATGGACCCCCCTTCTTGGTAAACCACCTAAGTTAAAATTGTAAACGTATCTAAAGTAAAGCAGAAAATCTATGTGTCGTACTCATGATAATTCTGGTAAGCGGGTGCCTTCAGGGGCGTACCTCTCTACGTATGGGCTGTCTTTCTTTCTTTCTTTCTTTCTTCTTTTCTTTCTTTCTTTCTTTCTTTCTTTCTTTCTTTCTTTCTTTCTTTCTTTCTTTCTTTCTTTCTTTCTTTCTTTCTTTTCTTTCTTTCTTTCTTTTCTTTCTTTCTTTCTTTCTTTCTTTCTTTCTTTCTTTCTTTCTTTCTTTCTTTCTTTCTTTCTTTCTTTCTTTCTTTCTTTCTTCTCTTTCTTTCTTTCTTTCTTCTTTCTTTCTTTCTTCTTTCTTTCTTTCTTTCTTTCTTTCTTTCTTTCTTTCTTTCTTTCTTTCTTTCTTTCTTTCTTTCTTTTCTTTCTTTCTTTCTTTCTTTCTTTCTTTCTTTCTTTCTTTCTTTCTTTCTTTCTTTCTTTCTTTCTTTCTTTCTTTCTTTCTTTCTTTCTTTCTTTCTTCTTTCTTTCTTTCTTTCTTTCTTTCTTTCTTTCTTTCTTCTTTCTTTCTTTCTTTCTTTCTTTTCTTTCTTTCTTTCTTTCTTTCTTTCTTTCTTTCTTTCTTTCTTTCTTTCTTTCTTTCTTTCTTTCTTTCTTTCTTTCTTTCTTTCTCTCATTCTTTCTTTCTCTCTCTCTTTCTTTCTCTCCTCTCTTTCTTTCTCTCTCTCTTTTTTTCTTTCTCTTCTTTCTTTCTTTCTCTCTTTCTTTCTTTCTTTCTTTCTTTCTTTCTTTTCTTTTTCTTTCTTTCTTTCTTTCTTTCTTTCTTTTCTTTCTTTCTTTCTTTCTTTCTTTCTTTCTTTCTTTCTTTCTTTCTTTCTTTCTTTCTTCTTTCTTTCTTTCCTTTCTTTCTTTCTTTCTTTCTTTCTTTCTTTCTTTCTTTCTTTTCTTCTTTCTTTCTTTCTTTCTTTCTTTCTTTCTTTCTTTCTTTCCTTTCTTTCTTTCTTTCTTTCTTTCTTTCTTTCTTTCTTTCTTTTCTTTCTTTCTTTCTTTTCTTTCTTTCTTTCTTTCTTCTCTCTTTCTTTCTTTCTCTCTCTCTTTCTTTCTCTCTCTCTTTTTTTCTCTCTTTCTTTCTCTCTTTCTCTTTTCTTTCTTTCTTTCTTTCTTTCTTTCTTTCTTTCTTTCTTTCCTCTTTTCTTTTCTTGTAATATTTATTAGATCGGTCAGCAATAATACAAGCTTTACAATGTGACACTGAATTAATAAAATGGTATACATACTTCAATAGTGAGAATTTATACAGCAGAACGGAAAAACGAATAGAAAAGCAAATGTGGAACAGTAGATCATTCAGAAGTAGAAGTGTCATCACTGTAAAGCAGGTCCTGTGGTAGTCATCGCTTCAGTCGCGTTGGCCGGCGACTTCGGACACCGATGTTATACGTCACATATCCTGGGACGTGGCGTAGATTGTAGAAGAAGCGTCGAGCAATCTCTCGGATGAAAAAGTCCCAGTTCGTGCTGCAGCTGCTGGTTACGGATAAACCAAGGAGCATTGGTGGCGATTCGCAGGAATCGACTCTGGACGACTTGTAGACGTCTCAGGTGACAAGTACTGGCAGCTCCCCAGACCTGGTAGGCATAAGTAATAAAGAGGCCGAACCAGAGATTTCTACAAGAACAGTGAAGATTCTAAACCAAGTAAAGTGTGTTTGTGAAATAAACGAGAGAGTAGTGGAAGACTAGCGGATGCCAGGGTAATGGTGCGGTCAATATGAGGCTTCTACGTAAGCCGAGTGTCCAGTAACACTCCAAGGTACTTGACTGGTGTAGCCACGACACATGGTCGGTCAGGAGGCGTATAGGCGGAGGTGGATTATAGCGGCGTAAAGTATAAATCTTGGCTTCAGTTTTCTGGGTATTGAAGGAGATGCGCCAAGTTCGAAACCATTGAGTGAGGCGATCAAGAGAGAGAGCTGTGTTGCTGTTTTCTGCATATTCATTTTTCTCTCAACTCAGAATGGGCCGCTACAAACTGACGTACTCTTTTTTCTGACCAAAGCATATGTTCCAGTCTCTACAACTCGCCATGAACAATTCAGCACTTGATTGTCAACTTACCACTATATATATTGTACTGTGTAGTAAACAAACCAGACAAAATAAGAGTCAAAATTGTAATTTTCCTGATTTTTTCCACATTCAGGTTTTAATTCCACATACATATTTCAAATATCCCACTCATTTTGGTAGATACAATTTTAATATAGCGTACAAATTGCAAATAACTTAAAAAATATAATTCAAAATAACGTCTCATATAGTTTTCTGACCCTCCCATCTTATTTAACTGTCATTTTCTATTCAATATTACACAACCGTTCATCAAATATTGTTACAAAGAACATTCACATTTAGATAAGCTTTGTTTTGACGAAAAAATGTTATGTGCACCGTATTGCTAATTTTAAAGAATTAAAACCCATTATTTGTAATAATATTTTAGTAATTATATTACAATAAATTATAGTTTTGGTTCTCATCAACATAATTTTATGCTTTTTCATCACTCAAATGTCAAAGATTTATCTGCAGTAGTTTCCTAAATTATAAAACTCCAAAAGATGGAGCCCAAATAAATGTTACAGATATTGAGAGTACATCCATAGCAGTTTGTGTTCCGAGATAATTTCATTTCTATTTTATATCGACCTTGGAAGAAAGAGAAAACTTGGATGGGAACTTGTTTTGAGCCAAAGTAATGCGGGTGGCCTAGTTACCAGTAATACAGCCGCGGTAGTGTACCTATAATAAAACGTACGCCACGTCAACTGGCGAAACCTGCAATACATCACTATATCAGATTTCTTACTCATTCAAAAAACTTCCATTGTGAAACGAAGTGTTTTATTAGTATTTTCTTGTAATGGTGCGAATATAGATATCTACATACTAAGGGCTGTTCAATAAAGAATGATCATAAGTTTTTGCACTAAAACTCAATCTTATTATATTCTGTTAGCTTGATGTGAAACAAACACGCCGTAGTAGTTCCAGTGTTTATATTCCTGGTTCTCGCCTGTGAGAACCAGGCAAGTTCAGGCATGTTCAGTATCGCCTACTGCTGCAATGGAGGTAACACGCGAGGAACAATATGCGGCTTTGAAAACCTGCTTTCGTCTCAACAAATCTTCAGTTGAGACCTATACAATGTTACAGGAAGCCTATGGAGAGTCTGTTCTTCCCTACAGCACAGCTCGAAAGTGGTTTAAAATGTTTAAAGAGGGGAGACAATCAATTTCAAAGAAGGTGGAACTGGTGAACCAGTTACTGCTCTTACGGAAGAAAACATCAACACTGCTGCTGCCATTGTGAGAGAGGATCGACGATCACTGTCTGAAATACTGAACATTTCATTGGGTGCCACCCACACGTTGGTGACAAAAACATTACACATGAGACGTGTTTGTGCGCGATGGATTCCAAGACTGTTGATTCCCGAACAAAGGGACATTCGCAAGCAGGTCTGCATGCAGTTAAAGTTGATGTTAGAGGAAGATCCGGAGTTTCTTTCAAACGTAATCACTGCTGACAAAACTTGGCTACCTCATTTTGATCCTGAGAGCAAACAGCAAAGCTCAGTGTAGAAATCTCCTTCATCACCAACCACCAAAAAAGCAAAAGTGGTTGCTTCTGCTGGGAAAGTTATTGTAATCTCATTCTTTGATATTCATGGAATGGTTTATCAGCATGTTGTACCTGCACACACATCAGTAACTGGACAATACTACAGGGATGTTCTGAAAACATCGCAAGTCCATATCAGGCACAAAAGACCACATTTTCGTGAAGCAGGCTGGATACTGTACCACGATAATGCGCGGCCGCATATTGCCAAGGTTGTTGCTGAATATGTTGCAGAAATCAACGTGAAGTGCATCCCTCACCCTCCCTATAGTCCGGATTTAGCCCCATGTTACTTTTTTCTATTCCCTTACTTGAAGAAACGCCTTCTTGGTAGGCATTATGCATCATCAGAAGCAGTGGTGAAGGCTGCGAAGACGATTTTGAAGGATCTCTCAAAAACTGGATTCCAGCATATCTTTGAAGACTGACAGAAACGCTGGGACAAGTGCTTCGCATTCAGGGGAGACTATTTTGAGAAGGACCGTCAAAATTATGAGGATGAGTAAAGATACGTTGTCAAAAAATTGTGATAATTGTTTATTTAGCAGTCCTCGTATATTAAAGTTATATGGCTTGGGAGCTGCTGAATACCTTCCAATTGAATGGAGATTTAGATTCCTGTAAAGCTAGTCTGAAAGTTTTAGAACACAGGGATACATGGTTTTAGTTCTCTTCTTGGTAGGTGTACCTCGACGATGAATGTCTAATGTAACTCGCGTTAGACAACTCAGCGGCACCAATTATAAGGACTGGAATAAAATGAATTACAAGTATTTCGAGATAGGATCGAGGTGTGATTAAATAATCTCCGTAATTAAGGGTATCATGCCACTGATTCGGCTTATTTGATGTTCCGATAAACTTAGGAAAACTTGGCGCGTAAACTAGTTATTATGATTGTAGCATTTTATATTAGCACAAAGTCATGAGACAGTTCGAACCTCCATTATTGTATTGAGAATTTGCTCTTTCCATTTTTATCGTTAACGTGATTAGAAACTGTTCTTTCTTTGCAATAAATACAACAGTGACTGTACGTAGAGTATTAATCACACACATTCATATATAAACGGCAGCGCCATGGCTGGGTGGTTATGCTCACCTCTCACCGGGACCCGGGTTCGATCCTAGGTGACTGTATGTTCGATTTGTGTTACACAAAGTGCCCACTTTATACCTTGCTGGTGCAGCATTTGATGTACTATTTGTTACTATATGAAATCTATTATAATATAAACGGAGTTAGTAATATTTATATAAGTATCTTGTCTAATTACACTGGGCAACAATGAAAATGTTTCGGCCTAAAATGTAGTGAATTTACATGTATTTCCATCTGGTGAATTCAAAAATCACCATTTAAATGATAGATTAGCTCTTGTTTTGAAGATAAAGTGATATTTCATTGTTTAAAGTAAAGATTTTAAATTTGATTGAATAATTTTGGTAGTTGGCACACCTGTCAAATAACAAAACACAATCAGAGAGAAATTTTGGAAATTCAGTGATGCAAAAGTTAAGGAAGGCATTTTTGTCGGACCACAAATAAGAGAATTTGTAAAGGATCCTGCATTTGACCAAATTTTGGAGGGGAAAGAAAAGGAAGCTTGGGAAGCCTTCAAGGGTGTTGTTCTTGAATTTTTAGGCAACAAAAGAGATGACAACTACAAGCATTTGGTGACAGTGCTCCTGCAAAAATACCGTAACCTTGGATGCAACATGTCCCTTAAGATCCGTTTTCTCCACTGCCACCTAGACTTTTTCCCTCCTAGTTGTGGAGCTGTTAGTGATGAACATGGGGAGAGATTCCATCAGGACATTTCTGTTATGGAACAAAGATATCAGTGCCGTTGGAATGAAGTAATGCTTGCTGATTACTGTTGGTCTTTGTATAGGGATTCTGCGGAACTCCATCACAAGAGGCAAGCTAACAGACGACGAAGTCAATAGGCCATTACATGATTCTCTTCAGATACGACTATCTGAGAAGTATTTTTATAGCAATTTAGAACTCTTAGCATGTAATTACCAGTTAAAAATCAAATGCACTTTCATTGTTGTTAGTATGTATGTAATTAAAATGTATCCTTTTCTCTCAATCCGTTAATATGTAATACTTCCACCTTGTGTATATCATAGAAACTACAGCTAATAAAAGTTTTTCATTGTCATATTTGTTTTTCTCAACCCAAAATTAGTAGGAATTGCCTCAGGAAGTGCTAGAAACATTCAAAAATTATTTTTCTGTTGCCCAGTGTTATTATTCCTATTACATGCTACTTCAGGCTATTATTGTAGATCCATAGTTGTGCGTTTTAGTTGCTTTGTTTAGAATTGTAGACTTCTTAGATATAAACGCGTTTCATAGCTACTGGAGTAAAATATATTTATTAAAATAATAACTGAAGCTTTCCTGGCGAAGAAAATATTCAAGATTTCCTCGGGATTATTTGCTCCGAGAGGGGCACGCTTAGTTGTGATGCTAGATTTCAGTTCAGCTTCTCTTGGAAACTGGCTTTAAAATGGAAATCAGTTGGATTAAGAAGCATAGATCTGTACAGCTTGATTATCAAATTAAGTAGTTATAGACAGTCAACATGAAAAATTCAATACTATGGCCGGGATTTGAACCACGGATCTCCTGGTTTCTGTCCAGTTGCTCTCACCCATTGAACTACGATGGGTAGCTAATAAGCTTTTTACAATCACGCCATCTCCTGACCTGGGATATACAAGGGGCGTCCAGAAAGTAAGTTCTGCTTCAATTTATCTCCACTGCAGCGCTGCGATCACAGTTTCGCACATGCACGGTAGACGCTCTGTATCAAGGAGAAGAAACGTGTGCCATTGTTAGATCGCTGTCAGCCACGTACACTTTGTTGTGCTTCTTTACAATGTCGGTGTTGATTGAAAATCCTGCAGCTTGTGAAATCAGATCTGTGATTCGTTTTCATAATGCTAGAAAAGTGAAAGCAATTGAAATTTATCGGCAAATTTGCGATGTCAAAAGCTGTTGTGTTTCTTCATGACAACGCACGACCACACACTGCAAATGCGACGGAAAATATCCTACAGGGATTTGTCTGGGACGTGTTTGACCACATCCCGTACAGCCCTGACCTCGCTCCTAGCGACTTTCATCTGTTTTTGCATCTCAAATATTTCCTTGGCGGTCAACACTTCAACAATGACGAAGAGCTGAAAGAAAATGTTTCCAACTGGTTGAAGACACAGGCGGCAAACTTCTATGAAAAAGGTATACAAAAACTTGTGTCTTGCTATGACAAATGCCTGCAAAATTTCGGCAGTTATGTGGAAAAGTAGTTTAAGAGTTGTAGAATTTTGTGCAATAAATAATGTTTCTGTATCCGTACACAATTTAATTTTATTACCAAACAGAACTTACTTTCTGTACATACCTCGTATTTTCTTTTCTATTGTTTAAGTTTATTTTCCTATCTGTATTGTGCAGTTTCACACATATACACTGGACACATAAACACCCATGCCCAAGGCGGCACTCGAACCCGCGAACCTCTACGCGGTGGAACGCTAGAGACCTACGCTTGAGTATTCGCAGTGTTTTGTCTTAGTTTATTTTTGTGTTATATCTATTTAGTAGTTCTTTCTTCAAATATCCTGATGGTGGGAGCGTTGTACGATCCAGAAACGTCGATTTTTAATTGTCTTTTCCCCTGGCTTGTTTCCCGAGAAGATCTTGAATATATATATATATATATATATATATATATATATATATATATATATATATATATTAATTTTATAGTCTTAGAATTGTCTATTTTCATAGTGTGTTTCTTTATATCTTAACGGCCTTTTATGGCTTCTTTTTTGTAATGAGTATCTTTATGATGATTTTGGTCTGTTATGGTCTCAATGTTTGTATTATTATTTGTCATAAATTATTAATGTAATTTAGTATGTCACTTAACTTTGTGGTCTGATTTAATGTTGTCTACATGCCTGAGGGAGTTTGTAATTCATACGCTCATTTCAGTTGTTTCGGCTAAATGACAGCTACTCGGCAAACGTTCAACTGTTTATGATTGTCGAAGTGTGGAGTTATTGCTTTGTCCATTCTTGTTGCCGTTTACCTCCCGCGGGAGCCAAAACTCATTAGTGAGCTAAACAGACTAGGCAAACGTAACAATAGTGCACAATGTACTCAATAGAGAAACTATTTACATATTTTTTATAGGATTTGCCATGAAAAAATACATTTTAACTGAAAAATGAGTATTTCAAGAAAAGTTTACAGTTTAATAGTACACTTCAGTTAGAGAAAGGTGGAATTAAGTAGATTTACTACACAGAATGTGGATATTTGATGTTTATATATTATTCTAAAACGTCAAAATGTGTTTAAATTGTATAATTCAGCGTTTATCATTTATAATAGTGTATTTCTGATTTGTTGAAATGCCCGAGTGTTACATTAGTGTATTGGTATAGCTTTTACTACCTTATCCCATCGTTAATTATCGAGTCTATTACTCTTCTAATATTACCTTGACAGTTATGTACTAACGAACTTGAGAAACTACAGTAGAAAACTCAAGCTTCCTTAGCACAAACAGCTTTTTCTATAGTTGTTATCGTAGTACGGCACCCAATTTATCACTTTGAGTAGAAACCTTGCAGGGGGGCGGTGAAATTGACGACCTCTGACATAGGAGCTTCATCGCAAAAATGCACTTCCTACTTCTTCAAACATTGCTGGACTCTGTTATTAGACAGTAGTTTTTCTTGCGAGGTTGTTAAGGAGTGCCCAAAGGGCATAATCTAAGGGAGTTCCTTCCATTAGATGATCGTGTGGTAAGCTTCCATTACGGTCCAGGTAACGCATTCACAGTTCTGTGTGGTATGTTAATATCGAAGTGGAAAGCAGCCACATTCTGGTATAAGAATCTTTGGAAAGCTACATGGTTGATTGTTACCACTTATTCCGCTATCTTATTGCTAATTTTCTTGTAGGTACAATGGATTATTGGAATGTAGTACACATTAGGTGACAGTAAAATGTTTTAGAAGTGCTCGATATGTGGCGTCTTTGAAATTCACTTTTCTTTGCATGGCAAAGAGATTAAAAAACGGATAGTGACTTTAAGGGGACTCATGAAGCCAAAAACGAAAAAAATATGTTTTACATATTATGAAAATCTGCTTAATTCTGCTTAATGTGTTGTTTGGTTTATTCAGATATTTAATATTATAAATAAATTTACAAAAATATAACTTTACTTAGGTATTAGAGTAATAATTTCGCAACACGTAACAAAAATATCCCAGGAAGTATTTAACTTAGAAGGCTGTGGTTTGCTTATTTTGCAGCAAAATTAATGGTTCATATGTTGGCTAAACTGGATGTCCAATATTGCTATAACTTATAGCGTTAAAGCAGTTTAGATTAGGAAACAATTTCTAGTATTTTGGTATTTATACATTTTGATGCTTTTTACAATGACTAAGCCTAAGGGCATTTTTAAGAAAACAAAATATGAGGATAGGAGAAGCTACAAAACAAATGCAACAACAGTGAAAAGTGAAGTTAATGTGCAAATAAGTGTTAGTGATCATGTGGTTATAAATAATTCTGCAGGAATCCTTCAAGTGCATCCAAGAGAAAACCAAATAAAACAGACAAGTTCAATAATTGAATGTGAAACAAACATAAATATGATAATTAACTAACATTTATACTCTGTTTTTGAGGATTTTAGTGGTTGTGTATGCTGACGTGAGTTTTAGATGTTTTTACTTTAAAAGCGAAAACAACATTTTTGAACATAAATGATCCGTTTTCTCTGAACCTACAATCTGTATCTTCATAGATCTTTTACTACATAGTACAACTGATCCCATGATTGTGTGGAATTGTTTTAGTCGAACTTGCTCAAGTATTTTATTAAAAAAATAAAGTGTTAGAAAATCTATTGAAAATTTTAAAGGTTTACGAAAAAAAAGATCTTTTTTTTTTTCAAATCAGTATTATGATATTAAAACAAATCAGTGTACTCTACCTCAGGTAGGCATTCCATATTTATATTTCAAGTGGGTTCAGAGAAAACGGGTAGTCAACATTTGCGAGGTAGGGCTTGACGAGTTCCCTTAATGATAGAAGACTTCAGGAAAATATAAAATATCTCAAATCATTAACTCCGCCAAAAATGTATTGGACATAAACCTGTTTCAACGAGATCAAACATTTTTGTGTAGTTAGACGGTTTACCAGTTACACGAAAGTCTTCCAGAATGATAATGGTTTTTAAGGACATTCTCAGAAAATTTAGAAAAAATATCTAATTTCTCGTTAAAATATCTCAAACGTATGATATTTTAACCAAAGCGTTATAGCTATTTCTGTGAAAATAATTCGAAAGATGTTTCATCTAAAAGGTAGTCTGAGGGGGTAGAGTATTTTTTTTCTTAAATATTTCTGTCGCTTCCTTGGAAGACCTTAAACTTAAGTCCCCAAGGTTTACACATTAAGTTAATCTGACTTCAGGTTGGTCAAATATGGCGACTCACAAAACTGTTCTCGACCCAGTTCTTTTTTTATTTATATTAACGAGCTACTTGACTGTGAACAAGATAATTTTATCGAAACATATTTGTTTGCCCAAGATTTAGCTTCGAATATTTGCTATAAAGATGATGATAAAACAAAAGGTATCTACACGAAAATAGAAAAGTAGTGTGATACGAACAAATTAAGTTTAAATCAAAACAAAAGGATACACACTCATTTTAATTTAAATTGTGTTTCAAATGTCTGGACAACAATAGACATTCTTGGGTACCTGGCTAGATAAAGATCTGAGTTGGAAAACACATGTTATTTATATTGTAAATAAAATAACTAAAGGAATATGTTACAATTAAAACAAAATGTAGATATAGTATCATTAATGAAGGTATATTGTAGTCATAACAATCTCAGCTATGTATTTACTGTGAGGCAACCGTAATTTTGCAAACGAACTACTTATTTTACAAAAGAGGCCAGTGAATATCAATCATATGTGGAGATGTGCCTATTGCACTTGTAAACCACCATTTCTTGAAATGGGAATACTTACACTTCCTTGTATTTATGTTCTGAGCTGTCTTCTCTATGTGAAGGAAACTTTGCAGGAGTTTATCCATTTAATGTTATTCACAACTACCCTATAAGGACTTTAAATCATTTATATTTCCTGGATTAAAATGTTTATATCATTGGCGTTGCTATAGCTACATGTACATCTCTTTTGTAATAAATAAAATCTCATCTATCTAAATCTAATCTATGACTCTATATATATTTTACTTCAGAAGTGTTAGAACAGTGCTTCCGTGTAGAATTTTTTGGTAAAATACGCTACGTGCCTTACTTGCTGTAAATACGTAGGTATTAAGTAAAAAAATGTATTTTTTAAAATATTAAATTTAGAGAATTGTGTTACAAAGTATTTAATATTTAAAATAAAACTAAAATTACTTACGTAAGATCTTGTAGAATGATTACCTGGTGTTCTGATAACGTGACATTTTAAGCGCAGTTTTACCAAAACACAAAATAAAGCATTGCTGTGAAGGAAACCTCTAACAGGTTGCTCCATTACAGACCTGGTGTTAACTCCCCAGACTCATATGTTTACTCCGCACGAGGCGGAAAATAAAAACTCCCGGTTAGTTCTTTATTTGAGATCAATTTTCCCAAAACCTGTTCCACACAAAGCCATAGTACACACACGTATGGGAGGGCATTTCTTGGAAAGTCTGTAACAGGTGGACCGAGATACTTTTGGGACTCATTCCACCTGTTCGAGTTGACACAGCATGGGCGGCACTCCTTCCGAGGAGTGGTTACAGTCACACGGCTTTCTCTATCCGTTCTTCGAGAAAATGTACTCTATCTACTTAAGGTCAGTCGAGATTGATATTAGTAGAAAGGGGGTCATTAAAAATTGAGTTACAGGGCAATGAATTATACATAATCTACAGTGAAATGTATAATGAGCTGGTCGGTAAGTGATGGCTTTGAAATTGTATTATCTTTATAAGCCCAGGAGAAAAACAGTTTTTTTTCCATTCAGTGATAAGGATTTATTTTGTATTGTAGACTGAAGTTAAAGGTGAAATCAATGCTGCTTGTTTTGAAATACTGAGGCTGGGAAAGTAAAGAAATCGCTTCATACTTCGAAGGTACTCTTCCCCAGGCCTGAGTTATATATAATGAACCGCGACTTGTCTCACTTTTAGCTGTTTGCTCCGAGGTAGCATATTTTATACTGCTTTAGGACTAGCTACAAGAATCTTGCACAGATATTTCTGCAGTATACATATAGATCTATTCTCAAAAAGCACGACCAATTACTGATACTTATACTTTGTTAAAACATTTATCTTTAGTAATACGAGGGCTGTTTAATAATGAATGATCACAATTTTTTTGACATCGTATCTTTACTCATCCTCATAATTTTGATGGTCCTTCTCAAAATAGTCTCCCCTGAATGCGATGTACTTGTCCCAGCGTTTCTGCAAGTCTTCAAAGACATGCTGGAAACCATTTTTGAGAGATCCTGTAAAATCACCTCCGCAGCCTTCACCACTGCTTCTGATGATGGATAATGCCTCCCACGAAGGCGTTTCTTCAAGTTAGGGAATAGAAAAAAGTCACATGGGACTAAACCCGGACTATAGTGAGGGTGAGGGATGCACTTCACGTTGATTTTTGCAAGATATTCAGCAACAACATCGGCAATATGCGGCCCCGCATTACCGTGGTGCAGCATCCAACGTGGGTGGCACCCAATGAAATGTTCAGTACTTCAGAAAGTGATCTTAAGGTAACTCGTCGATCCTCTCTCACAATGGCAGCAGCAGTGTTGATATTTTTTTTCCATAAGAGCAGTAACCGGAGCACCAGGACAACCTTCCTTTGAAATTGATTGTCTCCCCTCTTTAAACATTTTAAACCACCTTCGAGCTGTGCTGTAGGGAAGAATAGACTCTCCATAGACCTCCTGTAACATTGTATAGGCCTCAACTGAAGATTTGTTGAGACGAAAGCAGAATTTCAAAGCCGATATTGCTCCTCGCGTGTTACCTCCATTGCAGCGGTAGGCGATACTGAACATGTCTGAACTTGCCTGGTTCTCACAGGCGGGAACCAGGAGTACGAACAATGAAACTACTACGACGTGTTTGTTTCACATTAAGCTAACAGAATATAATAAGATTGAATTTTAGTGTGAAAAATTATGTCCGTAAAAATTTATGATCATTCTTTATTGAACAGCCCTCGTATAATTGTCATTTGTTTCATGACGCGCCGCTCAATACTTTTCGTGTGGAAACGACTGCATGCATTTTGTTTGGTAAATCTTCACTGGGTTAGAATACAAAATATTGCATTACATACTACACACATGTTAGCATCAGTTCTCCGTCTCGTTTACACCGCCACCTAGCAATCTCGTAACTACCACCTCAACATTTTCCTTTAACAGGCCGCCAACTTATGATATTATCTGTAAATAAATAGAATTCTGTAGCTTCGTTATTAAAAATGCTTATCGCTGGCGAAAAAATTAAAACCGAATAAATGTTAACAGAGCAAGAAGGCAAAAAGTTTAATTACTTTTTTTTAAAAATTTCATTGCGTCTTAAATTAAGAAGGAGGAGGAGACGATGTAATCAATTATATAATAACATTAATTTATGTACCTAAATAAACTAATTAATCATAAAATATAAGTATTGAAAAGTGTAAGTAAATATTAAAAGTAGTTAATATAAATAAAAAAGAGCAACAGAAAATTGATATTGAAACTTTGAAATTTACAATATTTGTGTGTTCTTGTATTTTGTAAGTCTGCAGTTTTGTGTAGTGTAGTTATAGCATATATCTGTGAAGTTATTAACGTACTGGGATTTATAACGCTAAAAAAGAATTGCATAAGAATTTATAATATGATTTCTACTTTTAGAAATTAGGAATTAAGGTCTCATACTATCAACTTTTGTTTGGTTATGTATCAAGAGATGAAGAACTGTATACCATCACAAAAATGCAAAACAAGATTTTACATGAAATACATACAAAAATACATGAAATGCTTGTGTTATGAGCCTTGAACCGTAGAGTTTTAGAAACTCTTTCTCTCTCTGTTTATCTGAAGCGTCAAATAAATATAAACTTAGTATGTAAGTTCTTCCAGATTCAGTTCTCCTTATTCAACAAATCTGTCTGGGTTTCTGCACAGTTATCCTCTATCTTCAAGATAAATACCTACCAGTCTGGATATTTTAATACCGTACTCCAAAGTTCTACCATAATTCTAAAACAATAATAAGAATTATATTTTAATACCGTTACCCATAGTTCCACCTTAAGTCTAAAACAATAATAAGAATGAAAATAGATAATAAAAAAGAATGCTGTGCCATCTATCCACTGATCATGAAATTAGACTGGAAGGCACGCTAATGCTATCTGTTGGACACCTGCAGAGGCACTGGCGGTATAGTCTCTGCAGACACATGTCGAAACTATCGTCTGATCGCCACAGTAGATTACAGTTGCCTAACACTAAAGCCTCTGTAGATAAGGTAGTCTGGTGCAGGGATTACATCTAGATGTTTAACCGATCACCATTCAACTAGCCACGAGGTATCTTAACACAAATCCGTCGGATGTGACCACAATTAATAGTGTAAAAATTTCTGCTGTTAAGTATTTTTAATATACCATTTTCTTATTAGTTCAAGCTTATTTTCTTTTCTTTTCGTTGGTACCAAGCAAGAAGCATGAAATTTCTAGGGATGTGCTCTCTTTAGCCTTCTTATATTTTATGAAACTATGCAATTAATCTTTTCTATATCAATACTTTGTGCTTATACAGAGACAGTGGTATTCTGTTTGTTACTACAAAACAAGGAAGCTAGTTTAATCTTCTTGATAGGGTAATTAATGCTACTTAGGTTTGTTTCCGTTCTTGATGTTTTGTGAGCATTATCTCTCAGCAATTTTAGAAGTAGCCGAATTAAGAACGTTGTTAATAAAGAGTGCATTTATTAACATTCTGTTGGTTACACGACTTTCTATTCCCACTTTTCCATAACGATTTTTTTTTTCAAATAAAAGTTTTTTTTTATACATTTTGCAACAGGTGCAGGGACATACAGCAAACATAAGCGACTTTGAAGTGTATTAAGGGCGGGGCTCATTAAAATTTATTCTCTTTTCTTGGCCACGGAAAAAAGATAGGTATTGCACCTTCGGAGTCGTAAAAATATAAAATTTTCAGCAGATTAAAAATTACAGGAAATGTGCTAAAAATCATTGTGTGCTTTAATTTGGGCTGCGTAAAGTAACATTGCATTTAATTTCTTGCAGTTTACTGGTTATGCAAAGGTTATTGAGAATTAACAAAATACCAAAAGGATATTCTCAAAAAAATTCAACAATAACATTTTATGTGTCGTAAAAATATCTTAATATATCTATTAGTCATTTTCAGAAAATAAAAGTTTTGAAAGGTCTTCAATGTAAATTTTAGTTTTGGAAGGCTTTATTTTGGAAAATATTGCTGTCGCATCGCTATATTTTTTGCCATTTTGCTGTACACAAACACATAGATGTATACGCGTGCAAACACACAATTTTTCTAGAAAGTGTTTTTGGATTCAGAATGCATCGAAAGTGTGTGTCCCTAGTGAAATTTTAATATCAAATTTTGGTAACTTGTCTTCCTAGTAGGCAGTAGAAAAAGTGAAACCAACACTTTCACACTGCACAGTAACCGAAAAGAGGAGAAATGGAACCATTTGATGATTTAATTTCAAAATCAATATTCTCCTTGTGAGATAAGGCATGTATTATAAAGCCCGCCTCGGTAGCGTAGATGGTAGAATGTCTGCTTCACGTTCAAGAGGTCCCGAATTCGAATCTCAGTCAGGGTGGGTTACCTGGACAAGGTTTTTCCGGGGTTTTCCCTTATCCTGAAAGACGAATGTCGGGTAACTCTAAGCTCCATGGACCCTGGACACATTTGAGCATAATTTCGCCCATTCCATTCATCGTCCGATATTACATAACGTTGGAGGACGTAAATTACACAAAACAAACAAATCAATTATAGCATGCAAATCAAGCTATTGGACTTCGTAGCAGAATAAAGTGTAAAGCTGAATCGTCTTCACTCTTTATTTGCAATAGATTTCCACTTCAAGGTCCAAATGACTAGCTCAGAATTCAATCAACCACTTACTCCGCTCCACTCCACTCCACTCCATTCCACTCACTCACTCACTCACTCACTCACTCACTCACTCACTCACTCACTCACTCACTCACTCACTCACTCACTCACTCACTCACTCACTCACTCACTCACTCACTCACTCACTCACTCACTCACTCACTCACTCACTCACTCTCTGAATCATTCACACTGTCTCATTCACTTGAATTGTTTCCTTTTGATTCTAAATTTTCTCAGCATTGTAAAAGACGATCCCTGAGTTACACCTGATAAGATTTAATATGTTATAAAGAAACAACGGAAGATGGATAATTAATTATAATAAATAAATTCTTCAACTTCCCTAGCATTACCACTATCGTGCTGTTGGGACATTGTTTATTCTCTACCCCTTATGTCATTAGGCGTCGGGTTGAGGAACAGAATCATTGGATCGGATAGAGAACCAGAATGGGTGATTGCCAGATACCTGGTGTGAGAGTGAGAGAAGTATACTGCCGTTCTAAGAAGCACACTTTCCTGTGAGCAATTTCGGCGCGAACAAAACCTACTAAACAGAACCTACTGGTAAGCTATTCTTGTGCATACAACTTGTTTGAATGTAATATGTATGGCGTAACACATGGGCGAATGTGTCACTGTCAGCCCTTACGCTTGTGCACATGGGCGCTGAGTAATACAAAAAGTGTATTTCTTAAGACGGATGCAGTATAGATGAATGCATTGAGAGGAAGTGAATGAAGCAATTGGTTGAATGATGGTGGGGAAAACCGGAAATTCCCAGAGAAAACTCACCCCAACGCCGTGTTGTCCATCTCAAATCTCGCATGCGGTAGCCTGGAATTGAACCCGGGCCGCGTTGGTGGGAACCTTTGCCGAGCGGTCCACGGCGCGGCCATAATAAATAATTTCAATAGATTAAAATCAATGCATAATGTAATAAGAATAACTTACAGTTCTATCATTGAATAAGAGCTCATTAGCCAGGAACATTGTTATGCCAGAAGCGGCGGTTAGGCGTTTCGGCGAAATAGACAAACCGGAAATCTATTAGCTCAAGGCCCGGGTAAGCGCGTTCAGAAATCACAGAGTTATTTGCTGCATTAGCCCTTGGATTATAACAATGTCAACCTACGTTTCTCAATATTTATTTTAAATCTTGAATTTATTGAAATATCAGAAGTTAGATACCTTAGTTTCTACGCTAAGATTCACAAACAGTAATTGTATATTCTAGGCAACTCACTTCAAGCATATTAAATTTGTCAGTCAACTTATCTGGCATGTCTGTCCTGAGAAAAGGTCCCATCACTGCAGTAGCCTGCAGCAGTGTCGCATATGAGCCACAGGTCATCACTAGCAAGGCGAATATTGAGCTCATGTTAACGGTTCAAAGCAAAGACTATCAGTAGACTGCAGTTGCAATTGCTGATTTCGAGAACACGCGGATAAAACGAGAAATGAATTACGGAACTTCCTGTAGGTATGGCAAGATTTTTAAGCTGAGGAATATAACGAAGGTGAGGCTAAATACAAGGCTCCGTGTAGGGGGCTTAGAAAAACAACATGTAGAAATAAAAGTGGGCAAAAAAGGAAAGAAAAAGGGCGGTACAAGTTGAGGGACTGAGTAGAGACAAGCACAAAAAAAGCATGATCTTAGTTACCGAGTCTTCTCTGTTAAATTACACCTTCTCACTCACACACAGAGCCCCTGTTTGCTCTGGCTACCTCCAACAAATGAACATTCCTTGCTTACAAGATAGTGTGCTGTTTATCAGCCTTCATAACTGGAGCTACATGTCATCAAACATCACCTTCTCTACTCTCGTATCAGTTCATATTAATATAGTTCACTTACATGCATAACTGGCCATTAAAATTCATCTTCAAATTATGCTTCAATAAAAATTCATAATAAACTGTATTGTAATGTATTTGTGGAAATTATCTTAAGCGAGGGTCAAATGCTTGAGCTATCTGATAACTTGGAAATTCCTTCTCTTTGCACGGGAAGAAATAAAATAAAAAACCGGTAGGGTATTCCTATTTGAGAGAAGCATAATTGAAAATTAATTGTTGTTTCACACCAGCCGTGCGTAGGACTCTATGAAAGGGTAGATCCAGAATGAAAAATTCAATGCCATAGCCGGGATTTGAACCACGGATCTTCTGGTTTCCGTCCAGCCGCTCTAACCATTTGAGCTACTATGGCCAACGTGCCAACATGACATTAAATTCTCCATCTGACTCGTGTTTCTCCCGGTAAACCACTAGGAGTTCTCATAAACACATGAGACAACTACCTTAATGGCCCAGGCTTTATAGTTCGAACCACTATTAGGTACAATCAATGGAAATTAATTGTTCTTTCACACTAGCCGTGTGTACGACGCACTATGAAAGGGTAGAGCCAGAATGAAAAATTCAATGCCATAGCCGGGATTTGAACCACGGATTTGAACCACGTAGTACGAGTCATTCTGGCTCTACCCTTTCATAGACCGTCCTACACACGGCTAGTGTGAAAGAACAATTAATTCCCATTAATTGACCTAAAAGTGGTCCGAACTATAAAGCCCGGGCCTTAAAGTACTTACAGCATAGTAAGTCGTCATTAAGGTAGCTGTCTCATGTGTTTATGAGAACTCCTAGTGGTTTACCGGGAGAAACACGAGTCAGTTGGAGAATTTAATGTCATATCGGCACGTTGGCCATAGTAGTTCAAATGGTTAGAGCGGCTGGACGGAAACCAGAAGATCCGTGGTTCAAATCCCGGCTATGGCATTGAATTTTTCATTTTGGCTCTACCCTTTCCTAGAAGCATAATTGTTAGAAAAGTGTGACAAATAACAGTAATTACAATGGAAATTGTAAACTCCACAAAAATATGATATTTGTCATAAATTCTATATTTTAATAAGATCTACAGTATGTGTATATCTAAGGGAACTTAAGAATTTTTACGTGGGTTTAACGTTCGCTGATTCTGTTACTCTGTACATTCTGCCAATGTACTCGCCAATTTTTTGTGCAGCAAGATTTTGTTTGTTTCATACGGTTCTTCAGAATGAAGGCGAGCTCATTTGAGCTCCATTTAATCCAATTCATTCACAGTCCGATATGACTTAGCGCTGGAGGACGTAAATTACAACAACAATAACAATACTCTCGTAAAACTTCAGAGAATAAGGTGAGACGTGTGCAAACATGTATAGATGCTGGTGGAGGACATTTCCAATATTTTCTCTGAGATGTAAATAGTGTAATGTAATCTCCCAATTGTGTATTATAGTCTCCCAAAGTTGCACGTGTGTCCTATTATTGGTTCGAAAGTTATGGTCGATTGAAGTGGTCCAGGTTTATTTGGATCGCACTATATAAGTTAGATGGATTGGTCGAGAGGGAAATCACTTCATGGCCCACTCAGTCGCTTGGAGTTCTTTGTCCTGGGGCATGGGTTCTTTATGTTATGTTGGCAGGCTTGTTGTGGAGTGTGAGGGGTTCCAACATTTTTGGTCGCTAAACCTTGGCTCTGCTGTATCTTAAACTGAAAGGTATTTCAGAGTGTTTACACATATTTTGTTGGCAAATAAAATGTTTCTATTGAACATTGTAGAAATAATATCTGAATGCCTCTTCATTCAGAAGAGTGACTTTTAGGTAACCTTGGAGACAGACAAAATCTTACAACGTAAAGCTTATAAATTTCCTTTACCTCGTGAGAACAGAATTAGGAGTATCTAAGCCTATCCTGTTGTATCTCAGTTGCTGGAACATAACCGAAGCTATATGTTGTACAAAATTATTTTGTGAAAACTCTTGCTAGTCAATCATAACAGGACAAGAGAGCGAGCAGCTGAGAGCCTGGGGTCAAATATTTGTCCAGATTTCACTAGCAGCGATTAAAGCCAAAGGCCGGGTAATTTACAGAGACTGGTTCCCAAGTTCAATGTTTAATTCATTCATTGCATATTCATGAGAGGAAATATGTGCAGGTTTAGACAAACCTTAGTGACAGTCCTCCGTTATTTCTTATTCCACCCAGGAAAAGTAATTAAATCGCCACCTCTTGAATCAATGGAATTCCTGAGACGCTATGCTTCTTGAGGCAGAAAACACAACTAATAACAACCAGAATTTATAAAACAAATAAATTAAAATTTCCCCCAAAAATTCGAAATTGTACTTTAACTTGAGATAAGTTTTGAATTCACATGACTGCTGTTTCCAGTTAAGTAGCTGCAGGTGACGATTTAAAACAAGCGTTCTTTATTAACTTGCTCTGTCTCTAATGGTTAAACAGCGCACTGTGGGTATAATGGTTACTTACGCAACTTAATGGTTCCAGTGGAAGTTTTCTTATGTCCAGTGGAAATATTTTCATCAAACGCTACTCGAGTATTCCAGATTGTAAGTGAATCCCATGTTCTACACGCTACGTACAAAGCATAACAAAACTTCAATAAAGTGAGCTCTAAGTTTAACATAAACAATTGAACATCACACACAGTGACAGTTGAAAAGTCTGTAATTATCTCACTGTTTGCCTGTGGTATATTTTTTCGTATGGTCAACACATTAATATACTTTACTCTGCTTTATTGGAGACGTTTTGCCTTTTAACTAAGGAATTTAGGGTTTCTTGAATAAAAGTTTGTTTTGTGTGAAAGCTTTTAGCATGAGATTAAATTGTCAATTGCAATGTAGTTATATATAGACAGAATATAATCACCAAATCTCACTAGCCCGCCTCGGTAGCGCAGATGGTAGCATGTCTGCCTCAGGTTCAAGAGGTCCCGAGTTCGAATCTCGGTCAGGGTGAGTTACCTGGATAAGTTTTCCCGGGGTTTTCCCTTATCCTGAAAGACAAATTTCGGTTAACTCTAAGCTCCATGACCCCGGACGCATTGATCATCATCTCACCCATTTCATTCATCGTCCATTATGACTAAATGTTGGAGGACGTAAATTAAAAAAAAAATCAGTGGGTCTTTTTATCAGTTTGATTTTGATCCAATGAAAACGTTCACCCATTTCATCATTCTTACAAAAAAATAAGTCAAAACAAATCAGATTTCTAGTTTTTATGCTACATTTTTCTGCTTAGTATAGTCTACTTTTATGGATATTCTGCGAAATATCCATACAATAGGTATAACAATGGCTTTGTAATACTCATTCATGACTAATTAGTTTATTTGGGTAGCATTAAATACTACATTTAGTGACATAATCGTTATCTATGATATAAGAGTTAAGACTATTTTGTGAGTAGCTGTAAACAAGATAAGATCCTTTTAAACAGTGCATCAAATGTTATTTTTAGACAGTCCTGAATATATTGATATATTATTACACATTATACGAGGGTGGTCTGAAAATTTCCGACCTCAACATGAAGATGGCAGCACTCGTAAATAAAAGCTAGTGAATTTAGTTGAAGTTACTCACCAAAGTTTTAGCCATTCTGGCCGCTCAGTTGTTATGCAACAACCCTTTGAGTTGATGTGAGTGCTTTTATGAAAATGGACAAAATTGAGTATCGAGCTGTCATTAAATATTTGTTTTGAAAGGCAATAAGCCTACGCAAATCAAAGAAGAGTTAAATTCTGCGTATAGGGACTCTGTACCATCATTTACCACAGTGAAATTTAGGGCAGCTGAATTTAAACGTGGCCGTAAGAGCATGGGAGACGATGAACGTTCGGGACGTCCAAAAACTCAATTACCGACGAAAACATCGCCAAGGTTCACCAAAATGTGCTAGACGACCGCCGAATTAAAGTGTGAGAGACAGCAGAGGCTCTGAACGTGTCAAAAGAACGTGTTTGTCACATATTAAATCAACATTTAGACATAAGAAAGCTGTCCTCAAGTTGGGTGCCGCGTTTGCTTACGTTCGACCAAATACGTGCTCGGATGAACATTTCCAACGCTCCTTTGGCGCAATTTAGACGCAAGAAATCCGTGTCTTGGCACTGATCAATTACTGTAGATGAAACTTGCATACGCCGTTATGCGCCCGAAAAAAATACAGTCGAAACAGGGGACTGCAAAGGGGGACCTGAAAAAAAATACAGTCGCTACAGGGGCCCACTACTCATAATTCTTTGACAAGCTGAAGGCAGAACTTGCTGAAAATCCGCCACATTTGCAGAAAAAGAAAATTCTGTTTCACAAAGACCGCACCGCCTCACACCTCAGCGGTTGCAATGGCGAAAATCCACGACTTATGGTTTTAGCTGCTTGACTCGCCAAATCTAGCCCCAAGCGACTTCTTTTTGTTGCCTTATATGAAAATTACGCTAGGAGGACAGAGATTTTCGTCAAATGAAGAGACAATCGTCTTCGTGAATAATTATTTGGCAGAGAAAAACGCCGATTACTATTTGGACTGGTTACAGAGATGGGATCATCGCTGGGAGAAGTGTGTAGAGTTACAAGGAGACTATGTTGAAAAACGTCGAGTACTATTTGGACGTGTTACAGAGATGCTAGCATCGCTGGGAGAAGTGTGTAGAGTTACAAGGAGACTATGTTGAAAAACGCCGAGTACTATTTGGACGTGTTACAGAGATGGTAGCATCGCTAGGAGAAGTGTGTAGAGTTACAAGGAGACTATGTTTAAAAACGCCGAGTACTATTTGGACGTGTTACAGAGATGCTAGCATCGCTGGGAGAAGTGTGTAGAGTTACAAGGAGACTATGTTTAAAAACGCCAAGTACTATTTGGACGTGTTACAGAGATGCTAGCATCGCTGGGAGAAGTGTGTAGAGTTACAAGGAGACTATGTTTAAAAACGCCGAGTACTATTTGGACGTGTTACAGAGATGGTAGCATCGCTAGGAGAAGTGTGTAGAGTTACAAGGAGACTGTCTTGAAAAACGCCGAGTACTATTTGGACGGGTTACAGAGATAGGAACATCGTTGGGAGAAGTGTGTAGAGTTACAAGGAGACTATGTTGAAAAACGCCGAGCACTGTTTGGACGGGTTACAGAGGTGAGACCATCGTTGGGAGAAGTGTGTAGAGTTACAAGGAGACTATGTTGAAAAACGCCGAGTACTATTTGGACGGGTTAGAGAGATGGGAGCATCGCTGGGAGAAGTGTGTAGAGTAAACAAGGAGACTATGTTGAAAATCGCCGAGTACTATTTGGACGGGTTAGAGAGATGGGAGCATCGCTAGGAGAAGTGTGTAGAGTAAACAAGGAGACTATGTTAAAAACGCCGAGTACTATTTGGACGGGTTAGAGAGATGGGAGCATCGCTGGGAGAAGTGTGTAGAGTAAACAAGCAGACTATGTTGAAAAACGCCGAGTACTATTTGGACGGGTTACAGAGAGGGGAGTATCGCTGGGAGAAGTGTGTAGAGTTACAAGGAGACTATGCAGAAAAACGCCGAGTACTGTTTGGACGGGTTACAGAGAGGGGAGTATCGCTGGGAGAAGTGTGTAGAGTTACAAGGAGACTATGCAGAAAAACGCCGAGTACTGTTTGGACGTGTTACAGAGATGGGAGCATCACTGGGAGAAGTGTGTAGAGTTACAAGGAGACTATGTTGAAAAATGCCGAGTACTATTTGGACGGGTTACAGAAATGAGAACATCGCTTGGAGAAGTATGTAGAGTTACAAGGAGACTATGTTGAAAAACGCCGAGTATTATTTGGACGGATTACAGAGATGGGAGCATCGCTGGGAGAAGTTTGTAGAGTTACAAGGAGACTATGTTGAAAATCGCCGAGTACTATTTGGACGTGTTACAGAGATGAGAACATCGCTGGGAGAAGTGTGTAGAGTTACAAGGAAACTATGTTGAAAAACGTCGAGTACTACTTGGACGGGTTACAGAGATGAGAACATCGCTGGGAGAAGTGTGTAGAGTTACAAGTAGACTATGTTGAAAAACGTCGAGTACTACTTGGACGGGTTACAGAGATGGGAGCATCGCTGGGAGAAGTGTGTAGAGTTACAACGAGACTATGTTGAAAAACGTCGAGTATTATTTGGACGGGTTACAGAGATGGGAGCATCGCTTGGAGAAGTGTGTAGAGTTACAACGAGATTATGTTGAAAAACATCGAGTACTATTTGGACGGGTTACAGAGATGGGAACATCGCTGGGAGAAGTGTGTAGAGTTACAACGAGACTATGTTGAAAAACGTCGAGTATTATTTGGACGGGTTACAGAGATGGGAGCATCGCTTGGAGAAGTGTGTAGAGTTACAACGAGACTATGTTGAAAAACATCGAGTACTATTTGGACGGGTTACAGAGATGGGAACATCGCTGGGAGAAGTGTGTAGAGTTACAAGGAGACTATGTTGAAAAACGCTGAGTATTATTTGGACGGGTTACAGAGATGGGAGCATGGCAGAAGTGTGGATAGTTACAAGGAGACTATGTTGAAAAATAAAATTTGAAAAAATTTCGTGTATCTTTATTAGGTCGTGAACTTTTCTGTCCACCCTCGTGTATAAATATGTGGCATTGTTTTACCTTTGCCGTGGTCATGATTTTAATGGAATTAAGATGTTCACTTGTCATGCGTAACCATTGTTGACGACATGGCTTAGGAAACCTCAACGTTGTACTTTGGAAGGCAGCGGAAATAATAAAATGCAAATAATTAAAACATTACAACTTTTTCCTAATTTAATCATATTTTGGGAAAACTGAATTGTAATTATACAATTATTACAAGTTGAAATAGTTATTCCTTGGACTTAACTCAGATTCAGGGCTTCTTGAACTAGGCAGTTGTCACATTCCGCAAGAATCCAAGGTTGGCATTACTGGCGTATTTAAGCACTGAGAGAGAATTTTGTACTTTTAACACAGTAGAAGGGATATTTAATATGAACTTTCTAAAAATTCGTTTCATAATAGATTGGGATTATTGTTGCTAAAAACGGATTAAATATTCCGTTAATGGAGAATACAGTTTACAAAAATTCCATAGGGTAAAATTATCCTGCTTAGTTGGGAACAAAGTTTAGATTTACAACAGTATCTTTAAAAAACCCTTCTCTTTCTACTTTTGTTCATTACTGTAACACATGACGAGGGACTTTGAATGAATGGGCAGATATGCTCTTATTATGTGCTTCAAATCGGAAGAGTTCTCGCCTACAGCGAATCAATGCGTTAGCGCATTCAGCGTTGCCATCTCGTTATTACCACTCTTTTTATATTTCCCTCTCTCTCGCACACTTGTGAGTGTTCGTGGCGCTAGACGTAAGGGAACGCAAACTGAATTTTCCAAAACTTTATAATAATGCAGTTGTAATCACAATTGCCACATGGATATTCGTATATTACGCAAATAGTTTAACTATTTAGTTTAGAATTATAGTTTATGAATTACTTGTGTTTCTAATCCAATGAAAATACCAGCTGTGCATCCGTGTATCTGTGAATGTTACTTACGTTAAGAGATAATTCGTCATTGTCATTATCTTCAACGTCTGAGTAATGCAAATTTATGGTGATAGGTTTCAAAATGTCGTTACGTGCTATTTCTTTCCAAAAGTCGTCGTCTTGTAGTTTATATGATGTCTCACGCGGTTTTCCCAGTCTTGTTGTGCTCCTTGTTCAATTTATTCGTGAATGAGTCGTCAATGTCAGTCAGTTTAAAAATATTATTTCTGTTTGCAACATAATTTGAGCCCAATTAATTAAATTGGATTGTTCTAGTAGTAGTGAGGGGGAAGTTGGATCGTGTCTCATTGATGCAGCTGATTCACTTTATCAGGGAAGAGTAACTGAACAGTACTGCTTTGAACTCTAGAGTAAATAGAGATTACGAAGCATTCATAAACAAACATATAACGTGACCAGACACGTTCTGCCAGACCAGCAAGAAGTGTACCGTTTCCTCTCATCGAATTTAACAAACACGTTGGCTTATTCAAAATACATATTTCTTTTACCACGTCATGTCAAATGTTTATGTTTCAGTTCTGAGTAATTTCAAATATACGTTCACGGATACATGCCAACAAATAATGATATTCATTACAGTGTTTACGTAGCAATGCATTGTTATAATATAATGGTATTTACTTTATTTGTACTAGGAAAACTATTTGAGATAAAATATGGATTTTTACGGTTATGTTAAATACATTACTCTCTCCTTCCTCATGGATCAATTTTTGTAAAATCTGAATTTTTGTTTGAGCGCGAATGGTATTTATTAGAGATTGATTAGTTTGGCACTTGTCACACACCACTTAGGGAGAATGTCATACAACACAGCAGTACTCCGATTGGTTGCTCACCTCGTAGCACTCAAGGACAAACATCATCCCATGTGAAACGCATAATAGGATATGTGATATGTTTTGAAAGAGTTGACTGTACTCCACATTATTTCTGCGTCATCAATGACTTTTCTTCTAAAGGCGTTCTTAATTGCATGTTTCCGTAGTCGCCTTCACAACAACTTGCTCATAGACCCAAATCACAGAAAAATCATCAGAAATTGACTTTCGCTACAATTACGTGAAATTCCGTTTAAATGATTCCGTATATAAACGGGAGAACCACATTCCTTTTGTTTATTTGCCTCTTTTCGTGTAACTCATTCTCGAGAAGTTGTTTCAAAAAGCAGTACTTAGTAATTTTACTAGCTTCTTTACCAGATATTACACGGTTTACTCCAGTAAGGATTTAATTTAATTTGTTTTATTATTTTATAATGAGTCAAGATTAGTTTTAGTGTGAATTCTTCTCTTTTTCCCTTATAAATGTAATTTAGTACAGTTCAAATAACAGAAAAGATATTCCTAGTTGTGGAAATGCTGCATTATGTAGTACCCTTTGGTAGATCGGATGATATATATTACAGCAGGTTAAACTTTGAACCTTTGTGTGTTCTCTTAGGTTCCATAGTTATATAATAACCGAAAGACTACACAATTTTTAAGTGAGACAGAAACCTTAGCTTATATATTCTGCTACCATCGAGAAAACACTCTCTTAAGTGATTTCTAATATTAGAGGGTTCTCTATGTGTACATTTAACATGCCCTACTAACGAGCATTATTACAACATAAATACAAAGAAATAAAACAGAATATTTTTACCTCAGGGTTACTAGAAGGTTTTGACATTCAGAAACTTTCCTGGATAAATCTATAATCTTAGAGTTAACCTTATTTAGAGGTTTGATTCTGTTTCATTACATACACATCTGCAGTATTTCGAAACAAAACACAGCATCGATCGTCACTTGTCTTCTGTTTGTTGAAGTTGGCCCTCTTTGTGTATTCCTTATAATAAACGTAACAGTTTTTGTTTTATACTCTGTGCAGTGCAGCAAATATTTATATTCCTTGGAATACTGGAGAGTACCCCTTAAAATCGTTACAGAAATACTCGCAGAAAGACCGATTCATCTCCCAGAACCCAATTAGGTTTCAGAAGATGAAGATCAAGTTTAACCGACATATGGGAATCCCTAGGAGAAAAGGACAATTTTATATCATATTCATAGACTTCACCAAGGCATTCGATCTCATGAACCGGAAACTAGTGGTAAAGAAACTAGAAGAAACCCTAGGCAGACACAACAATTGGACACAAATTATAAAAGTAATACTCCAATGGAACAAAGTAAGCATATCAGACAACCTCTCTCTCTCGGAACCGATACACAAAACAAACGGAGTGCTACAGGGTAATCAACTAAGTGCCATACTTTTTATCCTGGCAGCAGAAGAAATGAGAATGGCTCAAAAGAGTGATAGTAGCATACGCGTATGCCGACGATATAGCCGTCGGTTCAAAAGAGATAAGCATTTTCAAAACGTAATAAACGATATGGAACAGGGGTGCCACAAACACAAATTTGAAATAAGCACATCAAAGACGAAATGGTGTTTAGACAAGGAAGGAGGGCTCCTGCTTCGGCAGAAATCTTTATGAAAGGAAGAAAGATAATCATAGCAAAAGAGTACAAATACCTCACATTGCAAATAAGTTCCAAATGTTTTACAAAGCATGAAAGCTATATGGGCGAGCACGAAATCAGCTACATTAAAACCCTCAACTTGAAGGCAGCAATGGCGCTACTCAGAACAAAAATGATGTAAGTCTTAACGTATGAGATAGAAGTGATAAGGTCACACGTGAGCGAGAAGAATCTATCTGTATATGGAAGAGTAGCAGCTCTATATGTCAAAAGGGCTATCGGGGTATCAAAAACCAGCAGATCCAGATTCGTCTACCTCCTCGCAAGAGAAACACTCCTCATTAAGGACCTCAGAACCTTGTTACCTCTACACAACACAGGAGCACTAGTAAAATCACTGGAAAGATAAAGGAAGAAGTACCCTTGGAATTTTATGGGACAGGGGTCATGATAAACCATATGTGGGCAGCAGCCAACTTCGATATGAGCTATGTGCTAACTAGAAAGGCAGTACATGGTTTTCGCCATATGATAAGTAACAAAACAACATTTCACGAACCATCAGGAATGTGTTTCTGTAAACAATGTGGACAGAATTGTGATCGCTACCACTTAGAACTGTGCAGCAAAAGGCAACTCTCAGAAAATATGTAAATGTGTAATTTATATGTATTTAATGTATTTTAATGTAAATATACCACTGCAATGACAATGACTGTAATTCTCCTCCCCCGAAAATTCCTGTAATTCCTGATGTACAAAGTCATCCTGTTTCGTAGTTGAATGGTGAAGTTTTGAATATTTGAAATGTCAACAGTAGAAAACTGTATATCATATGTAATTACATTTTAAGTACATGTCTACATCTTCTGTATTGCCAACCTTCTTCTACTCTACAAAACCTTGTCCTCTTGAGTCTGCATATATCATTTCTGTCCAGAGGATGACTATGCCAGATGTGTTCATTTAATTTGGTCTGTTATAATTACCAAATTAGTTGATATCTAATTCGTTCCATTTATAAATTATTTTTACGCTTCTACAAATATTCACATCTGTTGTTAATATATTCCTTTCATATTTTCTGTGTATTGGCCATATTGTGTTATTTTCGTAAGTATTGAATCACAAATATGGTGGTGTGCGCGATGTTCTGTAGTATCCCACCGAGTAGGAATATTGCAGCTCTTTGTGTACTGAATGTGAATGCAAAATAAAAAAATAAAGACGCAAAGGCAAGAAAATAATGGCAAAAAAGTGATATAACAAATGTGTACTTTAATAATGTGGCACCCGCAGTGAGAATTTAAATAAAAATTAACAATGCTTCTAATGCAACAATTAGAAAAGGACAATTCTAAGTAAAATGTCTGAATATTATCCTGAGTGTACGGCGTGTATTCTTAGAACCAAGGTACAACTTGCTAAATCATTTTACTGAGAACTAACTCTGAATTATTTACGAGTTTTTACGGTGCCTCTGCTCGTCGGAATGAAACCGTTAGAGAGCCGCGGAGAAGACCGGCATCTGTGCCAAGGAATCTTCGGTCCCCGCGCTGGCTTGGCTTGGTAGTTACTTCTCACGTTGTAACTAGACTTTTATGAAACTTGCTTACATCAGCAATAAAAACTATCGTCACAACAAACTATAGAGGGGTCAATGCTTTATAGATTCTGTAGAAAAAAAGTGAACCACAACATAACCTGTTATTGTTACTTATTGTTCAATTATTGAACAGATTGTTATTTGTTTAAAAGTATTACTATTGACCATTTAGTTACTAGCTCAGGTTCTCTTTACAGGGCAGGATATAATGGTTTACATGTAATTACTGCAATTATCTTCTCATTGCATGCTTATCTCGAATCTTAATGAAAGTCACGTGCTGCAGCTCGTATGTTACGCTGTTTCCAGGTTTTATTTACAAATCGATGTTGTTATTATTCTTTCTGTAACCTCATCATTCAACATCCGTATGCACTAAAATGTCCAAAGCATACATGCAATTGTGCTGTCAAAATCTTTAAAATATGCTTTATAATTTTGAAAATATGCACTATGGAATTACTAACATTTTTAAATGAAGTTTTATATTTGTTATAGTATTGGCAATCGTGCTGACAATGTCTGAGGAACTACCGGGAGATGAGGGAGAAAAGCATGGCTAAGTTTGAAGAAAAATACTATATTGTTTCAGTTTTAGATTGCTATGATCTTTCCCAAGCAGAAGCAACATCAAGTAGGCCTAGTAGAGATTTGTACACCTCCTAGTAACATAACATAGTACTAAAGAATAAAAAATGACTGCTAACAACTGATAGCATGCAGCATAATATATGGAATTACGGTTTATGAATTGCTGACAAGAAAACAAAAAGCCTAAAAGTTGGAGACATTTCCATGTAGATTTGTTACAAGTCACGTAGTAAATTAAAACAATCAGGTCACTATCCCATTTACTTCATGTATAATATTATAGGACATACGATATCAACAACTGAATTATATCTGGCGTTGGTTCGATAACAAAGCTTAAAAAATAGGTGGAACGTAAGCTACCTCAGTAAATGGGTAGGGTTGGTTGCATTGCTTTTCTTCCTTACAAATAATTTCAACTTCAGTATAGAATGATCATTTTCTGTGAATGTTAGTTGTAAGTGTATTAGTAAACACAAGATCTATTCTCTCCACGTCTACAGATATCATTAGATAACATTTTAAAGCAGTTACACTAAATTTTCACCATGAATTATCCACAGAACATAAATATTAGAATTTACCTCTAAAATAATACACAATTTACAGCTATTCCCACATATTTTAAAGAACTCTGAAACTTATTGAGAAATAATTTGTGTTTCACAATGCTATTTTATCACTAATGTATTTAAATATTAATTTTAAAATTAACAATTTAAAAATAAGCGTGTTGTATGCTCGATATATAGAAAAAATTATATATCTATATCTATGCAGCCATATGAAATACACAGTTCTGTGTATACACTGTCAAACCTTACGAACATCACAGAAGAACAGAAAACTGTGCAAAATTTAATTCCAACGCACAGTAAAACGATTAAATATGCCTTTTCCATATCAGCGAATTACCTTGACAAGTCGATTCATATGCCACATATATAATTTGATATTAATCAACAATATCTACTTTGCTTTTCCTTGGATAACTGCCGATCACTAATGTTATCACTTAACGTGCTTGTAATGTTGCAACTTTATCGAATAAATTTCAGATCAATACTGAAGTAAAATTCTAAAAACAGATTTCTTCATATTTTAGCTCTGAGATTGTGTTTTAATCAATGCATATTTAAATTGTGTCATTATGTTTTGATTAGGTTAAGTTATTTCTGGTGTCAACTATTTTCTCATTTCTAGTGTTGGTAACATTGGTTAGTGTTCGTAATATATTCGATTATTCATTCGTATTATGTTTTCCCAAAATTGCACCCAACAATTAGTTACCAAAATTTCGCCGAAAATACATTTGGAATCCCTCAAACAGAAGCATTTTTATAAAAAGATAATATAAACATGTTTGCAGCGAACATCCTAACCTAAAAACAGAGTTTAATTTTACGTCCTCCAACGTTGTCATATAGGACGGTGAATGAAACGGGTGAAATGATGCTTGTGTCCAGGGTCCATGGAGCTTAGAGTTACCCGTCTTTAAGGATAAGGGAAAACACCGAAAAAACCCTTACCCAGGCAACTCTCCCTGACCGATATTCGAACTCGGGACCTCTTGAACGTGAGGCAGACACGCTACCATCTACGCTACTGAAGTGGGAAGAGATTTGGGTAAATATGAAACTCAAGATTTAATTTCAAGGTGCGATATGAAGATTTTAGATAAAATCTATCTTAACTACTCTTTAAGTTGAATTCTTTTCCTAGATTAGCGATTTTATACAAATCATTTGTTATGGAAATGTTTTAAATAAATGTACATGGAAGTTTTGCAGTACATGTATGGAAAATGTTCACAATTTTTTTTAGCAAATTTCACTCATACATTGCATACATTGCAAAGGAATGTTATAATTGCTATAGTGAAATAGCCGGAAGGTAATAAATATTTGGCTGAAGCTGTGAATCTACCATAAGTCATAAATGGCTGAAGGCAGCAGCTTCCAAAAGGTTTTTTTGTTTGTTGAGAACGTGTGCATGATGTTGGTACGTAGCTATACGACAGAGTCTACCTCCTACCAATTACGTTGGATATCGGTTCGAAGGAGATTAAAGCGGGGGAAGATGGTCCACAGACCGACTATTAGATGCGCTGTAATGCAGGGCTTTGGTATTAATAAGGCATCATAATAATACCATCGTCAAAATCGTTGTGTTAATACAGGTTGGTCCACAAAATATGCTGCAGTCGTCGGAATCTCTAATTGATACCAATTATTGGGCAAAACCATTCTCATATGCGTCGTTTGATTTCCAAAATAAACGTTATACGCAACGTTACCATGTACTTATAATAAATAGAAATCTGTGAAGGTGAAAAAATGTACAACACTAATTTAAAATGACCATTTAAAAATATGTAGAGAGAAATTTGGGACAAAAGTGAAATAATACAAGCGATGGTTTAGTGGCATGATAAGCAAACTGAAAGGAAAATAGAAAAAGGCACATTTCCTAATAAAAGTATAGGAAAAGTGGATTAGGAAATTAAAGGAAATATTTCTGGTTCAATACACAAAATAATGAACTATAGTAAAACACGAAATTGTGAATAAAATGTTTCGATATATTGTAAGTTGGAATAAGTACAATAAACATAAACAAAAGACGTATGTCAAAATATATGTAATTCAACTGAACAATAAATTATAGAGGATTTACCACTTATACCCAATTTTAATTTTATAGTAATATTCTTAGAATATTTTGGATAGAAACATTATACACTCCAAGACAAGCATGTTTATATTTTATTTTTATTCAAATTGCAAAATAATATTGTTGGTGACACATATTTACCAGGGCATATCAGTTTATGTTCATGGAGTTGGTTTTAATCGCTATGGCAACCAATATTTTATTTCGAAAGCAAAGACTGTAGGAAAAATAATCTCTGTCATGATCGTACAACTTTCGATGTATGTAATATGAAATTAAATCAATTAATTAAAACACGCCATAAAATAAGTCATTTGATGTGATACGTCTGGAAAATCAATTTTGTATTCATGTTTGGTTTTTTCAAGTATGTTCAGACGAGTTTTTATTAAATTATTAAATATTTGATGGCAAATTTCCAGAGAATAACCTCACAAGTTCTCTTTATTTTGAACAATTTTGGATAGTAATTAATGAACCGCATGAGGTAAACACAATTACCCACACAAGCAATATAGATGTTATTAAAGTAGATAATTTATATAAAATATTTTGAGAAACTAATTTTCAAGATACAGTAGGACCACGTTTACGCGGATTAATAGGACCAGAGCGGATTGGAATTAACGAAAATCCGCGTTTTACAGAGAATGCCAGAAAAACGATAACATTACATGCAAAACATCACGAAATATTTTTAATGGAGTTTATAAATTACCTGAAACACCTAAATTACCTAAAAATACAAACACTGAATGTAGTGTAATAGACTATGTATTTGTACTGTACTAGAAACTAGTTGCTATTAAAAGGGCAGTGAGCTGTCTCAGTTTAGTGTAACGCTTATCTCACATCCGCTTTAAAATTAGAAGTTCATTTGGCAATGTTTCCGCTTGACTCTCGAAATAAAGCATCAATTTCTTTATGTTTGTTACTGCTTGTACGTAAGTCTTAACAGCAGTGAGCTTCTGTTTTCTCAGTTTAGTGTATCGCTTAGGAGTATCGTGATCTCACATCCGCTTTAACATTAGAAGTTCATTTGGCAATGTTTCGGCTTGACTCTCGAAATAAAGTATCAATTTCTCTATGTTTGTTACTGCTTGTACGTGGGTCATAACAGCAGTGACCTTCTGCTGTCTTAGTTTAGTGTATCTCTTACGAGCAGCACGATCTCACATCCACTTTAACACTAGAAGTTCATTTGGCAATGTTTCGGCTTGACTCTGGAAATAAAACATCAATTTCTCTATGTTTGTTACTGCTTGTACGTGGGTCATAACAGCAGTGACCTTCTGCTGTCTTAGTTTAGTGTATATCTTACGAGCAGCACGATCTCACATCCGCTTTAACATTAGAAGTTCATTTGGCAATATTTCGACTTAACTCTGGAAATAAAACATCAATTTCTCTATGTTTGTTACTGCTTGTTCGTGGGTCATAACCACGGCTGGTTCATTAACACTCTCTGAACCTGAATTCCGCTGACGTTACCAGGGGAACCTCGGGCCGAACATTCGAGCCCCTCCCGAATAGTAGTTGTTGGACCTGAGGGGGGCAGTTTGTTCCCGACACCCGCGGGAGAATGTGTACCTCTGGCCAGGCTTCGGCTGCACGGAGGGGACAGAGGGTCACCTAAAAAGTCCCCGGGAGAGTTTAAGGCATAAGGTGTGTTAGAACACCAGGTGGCGCCACCGAGGTTATTCGGTAGTCTACCCTGCGGGGTTGACGCGCGTAAGTGGCGTATCCACTTCCACCCGTCTTGATTCGATGGGGGCGGGGTCTTTTAGACTCCAGTTATTGCCCCAAGGAAAGCATCCGGAAGCTGTCCATCGATCCTGGGCCGCGTTCCGTGGCAGGGAACCAAAGCATGATGCCTTAGCCCACTACGCCACGGTGCAGGACACTTTGGTTTTTGTGAGCATGGCATTTCAAAGACATTACATAGTTTGTGTGTGTGTGTGTGTGTGTGTGTGTGTGTGTGTGTGTGTGTGTGTGTGTGTGTGTGTGTGTAATTTACGTCCTCCAACGTTTAGTCATATCGGACAATGAATGAAATGGATGAAGTGATGCTACAATGAGTCCGGAGTCCATGGAGCTCAGAGTTACCCGACATTCGTCTTTCAAGATAAGGGAAAACCCCGGAGAAACCTTATCCATGCGACTCACTGACTCACCCTGAACGAGATTGGAACTCAGGCCCTCTTGTACGTGAGGCAGACACGCTACCATCTACGCTACCGAGGCGGGCCCTAACTCCTGTTTCCCACAACGAAATATATAAATGTGTGATTTTAGTTTCTCTCGATTAAACTACAGAAATTCTAAGGATAATTTGTAGTGAAATGAGAAGAGAAGGTGGTGTGAAGGCAACACTATTTTCCACTGTAGAAAGTTGAACTGCATAACATTTTGACTTCTATGCTGATAGATGCAATCTCACTAATGTACTAGTAAGTGAGTCTATGAAATATGCATGCGTTTGTAAACAAAATAACAGCTGAAGGAATTCTTTCTGTTCGTTACGTGAACAGAAATGTAAGTACGCATGACCGTAATACCTATCTTCATTATTTGGGGTTGAAAATGTTAATTACTAATACATTTACGACATAGGTTTTCAGAATTGTGTAATATCGACTTCTTTCTGCAAATAAATTAAAACAGTTCTCTGTTAATGAAAGAATACAGGAATTAATGTTCACAGCTTTTCAGTAGTACACACGCCACGCTTTCTGAGTCACGTTCCTACTAATTGTTGTTCGTGGCACGCGCGTGCGCGCTCACACACACACACACACACACACACACACACACACACACACACACACACACACACACATACACACACACACACACACATGCAGGAGCATCACTGCTAGTTCTTTCACACTGGCTGTATTATACTAAGGAAGTACCAATATTGCCACGACTACTTCCTCACTAACACAGGATTGGGAGAGGGAAAGTTCAGTGACACGGAGACGAATTTACCTACTTCGATTCTCGACCGTAGCATTCGACTATGCTTCAATTTTGATTCAGTCTGCAGTGTATTTTATTATTACTTTTTCACGCTAGTAAAGGAAACTTTAAAATCAAATTTCTTGTTCAAAATCCTCACCAGAGTAAAATTGGTTAAATTAATAAGATATTAAGGCCTCGCCGAGGCTGAGTGGTTAGACCACTCGACTCCTACGAAAGCCCTAAATAAAAAGAAACATAGCCCTTCCATTGTTAACTATAAAACGTAAATGCATGTTAGAAACTTTCTCTTTTATGCAATTATTTAACATGCTTCTGACGTTCTTGATTACAACATAAGCAGAATGGGAAAAAGGAACGTTGTTGCATGAGGGTTATTAAAATGTTTTAATATTGGTATCGCATGCATAAACAGATTCGATGCTCTATTGTTTTGCTGCGTGTTTTGTTTTCTTGTTCTTCTAAGTTATGACTAGGGCCCGGAAGTTTTTGACCTTAAAAATTCTTTAAAAATGAGCTCTAAAATGCCCTTAAGATATTAAAAAATGCATATAAAATGTAAAAAAAAGTCCTAACAGAAATTAATGTCACAGACATTTAATGAATATATGGTTCGAATAACCACATTTTAAAACAAACTTTCTTAGTAAATAATGCAATTATTGCTACTACATAATAAATAAATTCAAAATTCATGAGGTCATTTTCAATTTTATAAAATATGAAAAAATAAGTTACTGTACCCATTAGCCAAAACATACCTTAGCGTTGCAGTACACCACCATGGTCATCTTCAAGTTATCAAAAGTAAAGGAACGGGCGGTTGTCAGCTCAAACTGTTTTATACTTTGAGAAACTTCTCTCCATTTCCACAGATGTTATAGATGCATATTTGAAAACCACTGTCACTGCTTTTAAAACCTGTTCAAAATATTAGTTCTGAAGTTTTCTCCTGAGAGATATCGGCAGTCTGATAAACTGTTTGATATCTTTATTTTTGTTCAACACAAATCTTAATTTATGTCTAATTTTGTCCTCAATCTCAACTTTTACATTATTTTTGTATCCACTCTTCTGCAATCCTCACTAACTCAATAGACTTATCCAGTGCCATGCCACTTTCTTCAAGGTGGTATCAGTCAAAACTATAAAATTTGATTTAATGAAAGATAATTTACCTTGGATTTTAGTATCAGAAAACAGTGTGTGCTCTCAATTGTCTTAGAATCTATTCTATCTAAGCTATTCACCACTTCTGTCACTATTTGAAAATTGCAACAGTGATATATGTAAAGCAGTTAACCATGTACCCCGAGTGTTAAAATTGGTGCCGGGGGCAAAGCTATATTAGAGGCTTTTTCTTTGAAATACATTTATTTGCGAGCTTTTCAAAATGTAGAAAGAGACTAATTTCCACAGTAAATAAAATATTGTGACTTTGTGGGTTCGTGAAATAACAAGACGAGGTTACAAACGCAAAAACTACACTTTATTTTCCTAGCAATACACCGTTTACCATCACAAATTGCTAGCTAACCTCAAACTGTTTATTTTCTCAAACACTACTCTCAACTGTCTGTCGCTTCCGGTAACGATCGGCCCCGAAGTTTCCCGAATCTCCACCGGCCATCATTTATTCATCGGCTTCGCGAGTCTACCGCCAGGGTGACAATATTTTTGAAAGCGCCAACCCGAGCTATGTTTTTCTGTGGATGCAATCCACACATATTGCATGATCGGCGATTCCTCGAATTGATGCGTCATAAATTCACCAGCTGATCTGTGTTAATTACATGTTTACCACATTTATAAAGTTACTATTTCAGAAAATATATACAAATAACTTTTAATCACAGATTATTTTAAAAGCCCTCAAGAAGCCCATGGGTCAGTGTCAGGTCCACCACGGGAATCGAAACTGGGCCTCCCGAATGTGGCTACAGTTGAAAATGTCCTATAAATTCGTGAATAAGAAAGAAAATGACCAGAAAATGCATTTAAATGTTAAAAAGTGACTTTATTACAAAAATGTGAAAAAATGCATTTTGATGACCTATAGAAACCATATATATCTAACGTATTTGTTCCAGAATGCATTAATTTCTAATAAACATCGTCTGTGACTTCTCAGAAAAAAGATGACTTTTCATCAAAATCCGGACTCTAGTTACGACATGCCAGTAGCATCTCTCCATGAGGGCATTAAATCCATGTAGAATAATGAAATTACTGAACTTTATCAACAATAGCAGCAATAACCTATGAAGTAAAAGGGTAAACCATGAGTTCTATTTTAAAGAATATTTTACCAGGCTGAATAGCTGATATTTTAAAATTGACGTTCACCATTGTTTCTCGAATATTGCCGAAGCTTCACGGCCTTTCACGACGGCAAGATAAGGAGAGGAAACTATCCAGACATCTCTCTGACATAGCTCTCTCGGCAAGCGTCCAGCGCGCGCAACACTATCTGTCTCTTTCACTCCCCCTTCTCTCTCTTTCTCGGCGTTCACTTACGTGCGGACCGCGGCCCGCCGAAAAACAATGTTCCGCGACAATTCCATGCTTCGTAGGTTTCCAAAAGTAAACGTAACTATTCGGTAGTTAGGAAACGTTTGACAGATTTTCTCACATAAAGCATGTGGAGAAAAGTTACTTTTTGTTTTGTTTTATGTGGTGCGTTTGAATATAACTGTAAGTATATTTCGATGTCATCAACAATAGTATTTTACGTAGATTGGTATTTAGTGCTGAAAAATAGGACATTGTTGTGAAGTCTTAAGCTTACTAACAAAAGTGTGAGATGTGCATATTTTCTCCATTTAGTTCACGCTGTGTGGGCCAGCTGTAGGAAGAATTAGAACGTCTGAGTGGAGAGGGGAAGCAGGAAAATAATTTCGCAACACAGAGATGTTTACCTCAGCTTATCGAACATACACGGCGAGTCCAGTGTACGTATACTCTGTTCAGATGTAGTAATGTCTTCTGGACAGCAATGTGTGATACATCGACAGGCGCGAGAAAACATATTGTGACTTTGTGGGTTCCTGAAATTAAAAGTCCAATTACACAAAATCAAAATGTTCTTTATTTCCACAGAATTACAGTTGGAACACTTGCCGATTACACAGAATTACGTAGCGCACACAATTACAATTCCCCAGTTCGTCTGTCACAGGTCCACTATACACTCACAATTACGTACAACTCCTCTGATACACGTACACAGTCTTCCAGTCCGTTCACTAGCACGGCGCTCTTCACAGCTACTCACAAAGAACTCAACTGACTCGCCCACTGCAGGCCTTATATAGGAAGATCGCTGTTTCTGGAAGTCTCGCGGTTCAGTGAATCATCCCGACTGTTCCAGACGTCCGGGAGAGGGGAAAGAGATGCCTAGTGATGTTTTTCCAACCATCCTCTCGGTAGCGCTACAAGATAAATGGGTAGGCGTGGGTGAATGCTTCCCGTCTGGTCCCTACCTGCCAGCTGCTGGTTCTCTCGGGAATTCTGATGTTCGGGTGACAATATCATATAGATATACGCAGCTTCCAATCGCTCTATTTGTGTTTCGTAGCTTACTGTACGTCAACTTACTAATATCTCACTCTTCTAATCGACCAGATAAGACCCGATAAGAGACAATCACAGCGCCGGTCACCTGAAGGTCGAGACGCCTCAACGCTCTGTCGAGTAATACTAGTGCAACCAGTTTGCAATGCAAGAAGGGCCTACGTGTGACTGTACAATAGAAAGAGTATTGAAGAGTAGGCTTAGTTCTTTGAGTCATCGGTTTCTCTTATTTTAATAAAAATTATTACTTGTTGCTTCCCTCGCTTTGAAAGTCATGCCTCAGCACAGGAGAACCCCAGAAAAAGCTAAATCGGTTAACCTCATGGCACCACCGACTTTACTTCTTCCCTGAAGAGAGTCATACAACAGATTTTTACGCTCTAAACAGTCCACCCTCTTCGTCGGGAACCAGAGGGTAAGTAGAAAAACCCTTAATACAGGAAGATCGACCATAAAAATCCAACCCATTACTGCCTGTATTCCTGCTTGGTAATTTATGAATTGTAATTAGGTGCTTTATGGTCTATATACGTTTATCCGTCGGAAAGAATAGAGGTTTTCAATGGTGAAGCAATTATCAAATTGGGTGAGTGGTTTCTGAGTTGTACATAATTACATACACACAAATAATTTACTCTATTGATAATATTGGTATAGATTACGTGTATGAAGGTTTTATATGCTTGGCCTGAACATGATAATTGTCGCCCAACAACCAAATTGCCTTACATGGGTGGCCATAGGGCCGTGAAAGTTATGCAAATGAAGATCAGAGCAGTTCGCTTATTCCTTTGTTTCGCAAGGTGTTTAAAATCCACTTGTTATATTGTTGAGTTATAGAGGGCAGCACCCAAACGTTAAACGTCACCTTTGAGGTGGCGCGCACGTGCGTGTGTGTTTTTCATTAGTACCAAGAGGGAGTGGGTTGGTTCCATTAAGATGCTGTTGTTCCCATTAAGCGCCGCTTGGGCTTTTGTTTTTTTCCCGAATGTTGGAGTGTTTATGTTTCCTTGCCTCTATTTATTATGGTGTCGTAGTGTTTTATCTTGGCAAGTGAAGCTCTTAGAAATGGGCGACTCCCTGTCGTTTTATAGCGCCAGCGTCATGCCCATAAAATCACTAGTTCGATCCCGGGCGTGGTCGTCATTTTTGGTACATTTGAATGTTTTTCTGTTTTAATATAGACCTGAAAATATCTCGTTTTACCCTCACATACCTTTTTGTACGAAATCTTCTACAGAAACGTGTTATTCTCATCACTTTTGCTACTTCTTATTAATCCAGAAAGCATTCATCAAAGCCGACAGTCAGATGTTTTAAAGAGCATGGTGCTATTGCCCGACCGTGTTAAAAACAAATGACTCTCCATTTGAGTAAAGCATAATTATCTGAAAGTTCAAACCGATAAAAAGAAATTCGACAATATTTACCTGCACAAAATCAAATATGTCACCGAAATTGTGTGTTTTAATAGATGTGCATTGTTTGTATTGTAAGATTTTGTCTATATTTTATTGTTTACCAACTGGTTACTGAGAAGAACGTATAAACTGCCTGTTTAACATTAGCCCTGCAAAATGCAGTATTCAGAATTATGATATTTAAAAATGAACTGTGTTTGCAGGAGCCTATGGTAAATATTTTGACATACAAAGGCCGACATCTGATTGTTTATACCAGGGCACGCTGCTATGTCTCGGGCCCCACAATAACAAGAAACATTTAACAACTTTTTATTTCTCAACATAATTTTCAGAAAGACTAAGCTGTTTACCACATTAATGACCTCCTCGTTGCTATGAAATATTCGTCGCCCAAGACATTTTTTGAAGTTCGGGAACAGATGGTAGTCACTGGGTGCTAGATCTTGCAAATATGATGCATATTGAAGCAATTTCAGCTTTAATATGTACATTTTTCCCACAGCAACGACCGAATGCTGGGTCGGAGCATTGTCTTGAAGAAACAAAATCTTTTTCTGTATCAAATGATGTCTTTTTCTTCTCACCTCAACACTCAAACGTTGCAGTAAGCTTGCGTAGTAGTCACCAGTAATACTTTTACACTTTTCCGAGTAATCAGTAAAAATAAATACATGTGTATCGCATAGAACACTCGCCATAACCTTTTTAGCTGACAAAATAGACTTTGCCTTCTTTTGGAGTTGGTTCACCTGGCACAGTCCACTGTTTTGATTGTGATATACCTTCTGGAGTGTAGTGATATATCCAAGTTTCGTCCAAACTTCAAAACATCACTGGGAGTTTTACGGTACAGCTCCAAATTCTTAACAGAAACAATTTTTCTTCGCAACTTTTGATCTGGTGTCAACAAACGCGGCACCCATCTTGCACAGACTTTGTGAAAGCACAAAACATTACTTAAATAATTACCTTCACCTTCACTTGATATGTTTACAGCCTCTGTTATCTCAACAGTTTAAATTGCGGACTTCCAGCACGAGGTGCGTTCGTTATAACACTTCCAATTTTTTTTCAGGAGTGGGACTAGATAGGAACTTCTGCTTATTTTAAAATACACGTGAACTCTTTGTGAATGCGTGACAGAGATGGCAGCACTGTACAGTGCACAGAACTCTTAATGGCAGCAACGAGAGTTAGGACTGTTTCTGATACTTAAACTGGCGACGTTTTCATTGCAAGAACAGCGTGTAATCATTCGTTTTCTCTATTTTCGTGATGTGACACCTATTGAAATTCATCGGCAGTTGAGTGAGGCATGTGGTGATGGTACCATGGATGTGTCTAATGTGCGTTCCTGGGTGCGACAGTTCAATGAATGCAGAACATCGTGTGACAACAATCCAAGACAGCCACGGCCTCGCACCAGCCGGTCTGAAGACATAATCCAGCGAGTGGAGAACGTTGTTTTGGAGGATCGCCGATTGAGCATTTTCAGATGTTCATGCAGGATTGTGTGCACAGGTCCCACGGAAATGTCAGTTTTGGAGGCGATGTCTGCAACTGTCTTGGTTTGCTATCACACGAAGTTCTGCCTTCTTTGAACTGTCGCACCCAGGAACGTACATTAGACACATCCATGGTACCATCACCACATGCCTCATTCAACTGTCGATGAATTTCAATAGGTGTCACACCACGAAAATGGAGAAAACGCTGTTCTTGCAATGAAAACGTCACCATTTTAAGTATCAAAAACAGTTCTAAGTCTCGTCGCTGCCATTGGTGTTCTATGCAATGTACTGTGCTACCATCTCTGTCACACATCCATAAAGAGTCCACATGTGCTTAGAAAAAACCAGAAGTTCCTATGTGTTCCCAGTCCTGAAGGAAAATAGTAGTGATAACTTGTACTCATCTCTTACTAAACTATGCAGTTTTTCAATGATCTCTGGAGTTATGACTTCCACAGAGCGTCCAGAGGGTGGCTCATCACTAGTGCTTGTACGTCCCATTTTAAACTATACAATCCATCTTTTAATCATTGTATATGAAGGGACAGAGTCTTTCAATGTACTGTCCATTTCCTCACTGATTTATTTAGGCGTTAAGGTTTTCAAATATACTATTTTTGTGAAACCTTTACACTTGTCTTGTTTAAAATATTGTCATTCAAAAGATAAACCAGATATTGACCTGTAATTATGGATACAAGCTGGCCTATAGTTAAACTATATGATGCTATCCGTCAAACTGGACCAGTGGTACCATCTATCTCCATGTGAGGACCGGCACTTATCTACCGATCCGCGTACCCACGTTCTAATAAACTTTTAAGAATATGTGATCCATTCTCAATTCAGAAATCCACACGTCAAACGGGAAACAAAGCAACATCGGGATTTTAGCGATTGCATTGTAATATGAGTGTGAATATATACAAAGCCAGTTTTGTGTTACCCATACACTTTTTTGGAAGTAAAATAGAATATAATACCCTTAAATGTTCATCTATTATTTGAATACCTGTTATTATTCTTATGTCATTAATTTTAGTATTAGTTCTTGAAAATCTTTAGCCTTCTGCCGACTGTATCATTTCCAGCAAACTTTGCTAAACAAACACTCCCGCTCTGGGACTAGAAAAAGCCATTTACTGTGTATTTCATCTTAATAAGTGTGAAAGAAAGAAGAAATAATATTATATCGATTTTAAACGCCCGACTGAACACGCAGCAGCTGTTACAGTTTACCGCTTACCGCACAAGCCTTGAGCAGCACAAAAATCTCTTCAACTCAGACCAAACCCCCCCCCCCCCTTTAGGTTGAGGTAAAAACGTAATATTGAAGGGTCTTTGCAGGCGAGCGCTGTGTTGATGCTCTTGTAAGTAAATTGCTAAAGGCGATGGTGTTTTTGTCTGATATCTGTGTGTAAGAGTAAAGATGAACAGAATTCCATAGAAAAGTAATTGAAATACATTTATGTGAAGTATTACGTAGGATATAATTTTGATTAGTAATTAAATTCTGATAAGGCGAGGCGAATGTAATGCTTGGAAAAATGTATTATCCATTTGATATAAATATATTACGGGATAAAAATATACAAATTGTTTCAAAACGATACCGAACTAATACAGCCGTTTCGTAGTTCAATAAAGAATGATCACAATGTTTTTGATAACGTACCTTTACTCATCGTCATAATTTTGATGGTCCTTCTCAAAATAGTCTCCTCTGAATGTGATGCACTTGTCCCACCGTTTCTGCCAGTCTTCAAAGACATGCAGCAAACCATTTTTTTGAGAGATCCTTCAAAATCGCCTCCGCTGCCTTCACCACTGCTTCCGATGATGGATAATGCCTCCCACGAAGGCGTTTCTTCAAGTTAGGAAATAGAAAAAAGTCACATGGCGCTAAATGCGGACTATATGGAGGGTGAGGGATGCACCTCATGTTGATGTTTGCAAAATATTCAGCAACAACATTGGTAATATGCGGCCGTGCATTATCTTAGTGCAGCATCCAGTGTGCTTCACGGAAATGCGGTCTTTTGCGCCTGTAGGATCATCATCATCATCATCATCATCATCATCATCATCATCATCATCATCATCATCATCATCATCATCATCATCATCATCATCATCATCATCATCATCATCATCATCATCATCATCATCATCATCATCATCATCATCATCATCATCATCATCATCATCATCATCATCATCATCATCATCATCATCATCATCGTCATCGTCATCGTCATCGTCATCGTCATCATCATCGTCATCATCATCATCGTCATCGTCATCATCATCATCGTCATCATCATCATCATCGTCATCATCATCGTCATCATCATCATCATCATCATCATCATCATCATCATCAAGGATTGGGCCCTGTGTCGCGTTCCGATCTCTTCAAGAGCCTACTGATCCTTCCAGCGTAGAGCTGGGCGTCCCACATCTCTCTTTCCTTTCGGCATATAATCTAAAAGTCTTTTTGGAAGTCGTTCCGCGTCCATTCTTAAAATATGATTTTTCCATTCATGTTTGTTCTTTATTATTTCACTGTTGAAATTAAAAATCCCAAGCTCTTCTCTTATTTTTTTCGTTTCTTACTGCCATTATCTTATAAAATTTCACATGTGTTTCCTTTCGTGTTCTCCTGTTCAGTGTTCTTACTATAGTCCCACAAATTTGATCCAATCTGTTTAATTTCACCTCCATATTCTTGTTGCTATTTGCTACTGCTACTGTGTATGATACTGCCTGATATGGACTTGCAATGTTTTCAGGACATCCCTGTAGTATTTTTCAGTGTGTGTGCAGGTACAACATACTGATAAACCATTCCATGAATATCAAAGAATGAGATGACCATAACTTTCCCAGCAGAAGCAGCCACTTTTGCTTTTTTGGGGGTTGGTGATGAAGGAAATTTCCACACTGAGCTTTGCTGTTTGTTCTCAGGATCAAAATGATGTAGCCAAGTTTCATCAACAGTAATTACGTCTGAAAGAAACTCCGGATCTTCCTCTAACATCAACTTTAACTACATGTTACCTCCATTGCAGCGGTAGGCGATACTGAACATGTCTGAACTTGCCTGGTTCTCACAGGCGGGAACCAGGAGTACCAACAATGAAACTACTATGGCGTGTTTGTTTCACATTAAGATAACAGAATATAATCAGATTGAATTTTAGTGCGAAAAATTATGTCGGTAAAAAAACTATGATCATTCTTTATGTTCAGCCCTCGTATGTCACATAAAATCTAAGCAATTACTTCTATATATTCGTTCGGTGTCGTTTTGAAACACCCTCTATACGTGAACTTAAAAGGCAAATATTCCAGTGTGTAATGTTCAATATTGTCTGAGGTAACAATTCACAGTTGCGATATATCAGTTTAAAGCAAGCAGCTTACTTTTGTAAGGCACCTTGAGACAACTTGATTCATTTCGACAGCTGTTTACATCTTTTGAATGAGGTGTTGAAGGTAGAGCGGAGAAAAAGAAATCCATTCGTTTTAATATCTTAATCTTTTTAATAATCTTGATTACTGGAATACAAGATATCTCACGCTAATATTACTTTGTATTATGTAAAGTATTTAACACGTCTAAGCTTTCCGATGTTCAACTTTTGCACGGTGATGAATGAGATGGTAATCTCTTCTCAACAATGGAGATAGTGGCAGCAAATTAGCGAAATGACAAGTGAAGATCGAGCTAAGAAGCGTCAAAGCCCCGATTTAATATTCTTTGTGTGTCCTTGACGACTGCCGCTTTTCTTTTTTTTTAAAGACCACTTATTAAATCTTCTTGGTTTTTTGTTACCAGAGTCGTGAGAATGGTTTATAACATCTTAATTTACGCTTCCCGCTTTTCATAGCCACGAGGAAGACCAAACGTTTATCAAGATGTTACTGGAGATGAATGGTTGTGTTATCATAGGACACATTTTGTCTTCATTTGGTGCTGCTAACTGCCGTCTGCGGCCCAATAAATAATTGCGAAACAAATTTAAATAGAGTGAAACTCGTTTTTGAATAGTAACAATGTCTGAGAAACGTTGGCTGGCCTCGTAGCTCAGTCGGTATAGCACCTGCCAGCTGTGCTAGAGGTCCCGGGTTTGATTCCCAGCGGCGGGGGTGTGGAATTTTTCTCCGACCAAGATCTATTTCCCCCAGAGTCTAGAAGTATGAATGAGAGTGTGAATGTGTGCGTGATCTAATGATTAAACCCCAACGAATACGAGTTAACACCTTCCATATGTTTCAAAGGAGAACGGCGGCCGATGTGACCATTGGAACTAAACGCGGAGTATAAATGAAAAAAAAAAAAAAAATGTCTGAGAAAGATGTAGTCAACTTTTAGCAGAGGGTGTCTCTTTATCTAGGGGGTGATTTTGTTTATTCAATATTTAGCTGTTACGGATACTGCTCTCTCCAAAGCTACTGCACATAATGTATGTTACTGTGCAAAACGTGCAAGGAAACACTGGAACCATCGCTTCCCACCACTCAGGAGAGAGAAAAAAAAAAGAAGAAATACAAGAAAATTCATGCTAAACAATATTTTATTTGAAAGGTTAAAGCCAGACTGAAAAATTCAATGCCATAGCCGGAATTTGAACCACGGACCTTCTGGTCTCCGTCCAGCCGCTCTAGCCCTTGAACTACTATGGCCAACGTGCCGACATGACATTTAATTCTTCAACTGACTCCTGTGTTTTCCGGTAAACCACCAGGAGTTCTCATAAACATATTAGACAAATATCTTAATTACGACTTACTTTGCTGTGAGTACTTTAAGTCATTGACCTCAACGTCTGAGTACTGAAAATTTATATGTTCCAAAATCTCGTTACGTGCTATTTCTTTCCAAAAGTCATCTTCTTGTAGTTTATGTGATGTCTCACGCGGTTTTCCCGGTCTTGTTGCGTTCCTTGTCAATTTCTTCGCTAATAAGTCGTTCAGCGTCAGTCAGTTTAAAAGTATTATTTCTGTTTGCAACATAATTTGAGCCCACATTAACTCAATTGGATTGTTCTGGCAGTAGTAAGGGAGGGGGGATCGCCTCTCATTGATCCAGCTGATACACTTTTTCATGATTTTTAAACGGAAGAGTAACTGAGTAATACTACCTTCAACTCTAGAGTAAATAGAGATTACGAACCATTCATACACGAAGACATAATGTGACCAGAGACGTTCTGCCAGACCAGCAGGAAGTGTACTGTTTCCTCACATGGAATTTAACAAACACCTTGGCTTATTCAAAGCATTTCTTTTATCACGTCATGTCAAATGTTTACGTTTCAGCTCTGAGTAATGTTAAATCTACGTACACGCATACAGAACAACTAATAATGCTATTCATTACAGTGCTTAGGTCACAATGCTTTGTTATAATATAACAGTACTTTATTTATTTGTATTAGGAAAACTATTTGAGCTAAAAATATGGGCTTTTTACCTTTAGATGCATTACTCTCTACCTTCCTCATGGATCAGTTTTACAAAATTTGAATTTTTGTCGTGCACGAATAGTACTACAAAATGGGAATGACAACAGCAGCAATATAATTCCAAGTTGGAAACTCATTCGATTTTATTTCCTACCTTTTCCCTTATTCTAGGTACACAAAGAGAACGGAATTTCAAAGCCGCCATTCAGGGAGAAGCTCTAATAACATTAGCTCCATAATAACATTCTCATGTAAGGAATATTCGAGAAGAATGGGTACGAAAGTCATTTGAGTCTAGTACTAGTTAATTTTTCTGCTGGTTTTTATTAGCATTTTGCATTATAGCGAACATACTCGCATTTACATTCATACTTTCAGGTTAGGGAATGATTCCGGATTCCTATTTGGGAATTGAACTGGGACATCTGCCTTGAGAGGCCAGAACACTCGACTACATAGCAGATCCTTTTGTATCACTGCATCACGGTTACTTGAATAATGACTTTATACGGCATAGAAAAACATACGAACATCTCGTCCTCCTTTTTTTTTTTTTTTTTTTTTTTTTTTTTCTTGTTCAGCTTTGAATTGTAAAGAAGTAGAAGGTGTTTGGAAAATCATAAGAATAATAATGAATACATTAGAAGTATCCCCTCCTTCTGCTACATTATGGTTTGCAGTAAATAACCAAAGAGGGCGCATAGGGGGTGTTGGAGGTCTAAGGAGAATATGATGAAGATGTTCCTGCCGTTTCTTTCTTGCCTCTTAAAAAATAAAATTGAAAACCGGGGTAGAGGGTGGAAATATTTGATGCAAAACATACGTGTCATTAATACTTTCCCTCCTGAACATGCTTGTCTCTCTCTATCCATTAAATCTAAATTGCAAATTACTTACTTTCGTCTTCTTTACATATTTCGATCCCTCTGTAAAAATGTAAACAGGATACACAGGTTCTAACCAGTTCTCTTACACCCAAAACGTATGTTTCTGTTCTCATTAGGATGTACTTGAGTGTTTGCAAGTGATGATAATCGTGTGATGATTGGGTTAGTTGGTAGTTACCCTTAAGCGGCGACTGTATTTGATTTTATTCTAGCCTGGTCATTCAATAGCTGTATATGTGGTTTGTGTGGAACCTTAGCGATAGATGATATTTGATTGCTTTAAGTTTGGTACTTTTTAATATAATTTGTTCAAACCCTTGGCTCTTACATGCAATTTCCAAACTGTCACTTCACGATATGCCAGTCCTACAAAGAACTTAGTTACAAGTGTTTCTAATTAAAGAAACAGATGTGTTTAAGTAATAATATAAATCTATAGTAATAATAAAGTATGGCAATGGTAATATGGTAATAATAAAATAAAAACATCTTAAAGATTTCAAGATATAACCTACATAGGTGGTGTGAAAATTTTCCAACTTAATAAAGATACAAGACATTAATTCAGTTTTTTTATTTTTTATTTTTCAACATAGTCTCCTTGTAACTCTACACACTTCTCCCAGCGATGTTCCCATCTCTGTAACCCGTCCAAATAGTACTCGGCGTTTTTCAACATAGTCTCCTTGTAACTCTACACACTTCTCCCAGCGATGCTCCCATCTCTGTAACCCGTCCAAATAGTACTCGGCGTTTTTCAACATAGTCTCCTTGTAACTCTACACACTTCTCCCAGCGATGTTGCCATCTCTGTAACCCGTCCAAATAGTACTCGACGTTTTTCAACATAGTCTCCTTGTAACTCTACACACTTCTCCCAGCGATGCTCCCATCTCTGTAACCCGTCCAAATAGTACTCGACGTTTTTCAACATAGTCTCCTTGTAACTCTACACACTTCTCCTAGCAATGCTCCCATCTCTGTAACCCGTCCAAATAGTACTCGGCGTTTTTCAACATAGTCTCCTTGTAACTCTACACACTTCTCCTAGCAATGCTCCCATCTCTGTAACCCGTCCAAATAGTACTCGGCGTTTTTCAACATAGTCTCCTTGTAACTCTACACACTTCTCCCAGCGATGTTCCCATCTCTGTAACCCGTCCAAATAGTACTCGGCGTTTTTCAACATAGTCTCCTTGTAACTCTACACACTTCTCCCAGCGATGTTCCCATCTCTGTAACACGTCCAAATAGTACTCGGCGTTTTTCAACATAGTCTCCTTGTAACTCTACACACTTCTCTCAGCAATGCTCCCATCTCTGTAATCCGTCCAAATAGTACTCGGCGTTTTTCAACATAGTCTCCTTGTAACTCTACACACTTCTCCCAGCGATGTTCCCATCTCTGTAACCCGTCCAAATAGTACTCGGCGTTTTTCAACATAGTCTCCTTGTAACTCTACACACTTCTCTCAGCAATGCTCCCATCTCTGTAACACGTCCAAATAGTACTCGGCGTTTTTCAACTTAGTCTCCTTGTAACTCTACACACTTCTCTCAGCAATGCTCCCATCTCTGTAATCCGTCCAAATAGTACTCGGCGTTTTTCAACATAGTCTCCTTGTAACTCTACACACTTCTCTCAGCAATGCTCCCATCTCTGTAACACGTCCAAATAGTACTCGGCGTTTTTCAACTTAGTCTCCTTGTAACTCTACACACTTCTCTCAGCAATGCTCCCATCTCTGTAACCCGTCCAAACAGTACTCGACGTTTTTCAACTTAGTCTCCTTGTAACTCTACACACTTCTCCCAGCGATGTTCCCATCTCTGTATCACGTCCAAATAGTACTCGGCGTTTTTCAACTTAGTCTCCTTGTAACTCTACACACTTCTCTCAGCAATGCTCCCATCTCTGTAATCCGTCCAAATAGTACTCGGCGTTTTTCAACATAGTCTCCTTGTAACTCTACACTCTTCTCCCAGCGATGTTCTCATCTCTGTAACCCGTCCAAATAGTACTCGGCGTTTTTCAACATAGTCTCCTTGTAACTCTACACACTTCTCTCAGCAATGCTCCCATCTCTGTAACACGTCCAAACAGTACTCGACGTTTTTCAACATAGTCTCCTTGTAACTCTACACACTTCTCCCAGCGATGTTCCCATCTCTGTAACCCGTCCAAATAGTACTCGACGTTTTTCAACATAGTCTCCTTGTAACTCTACACACTTCTCCCAGCGATGTTCCCATCTCTGTAACCCGTCCAAATAGTACTCGACGTTTTTCAACATAGTCCCCTTGTAACTCTACACACTTCTCCCAGCGATGCTCTCATCTCTGTAACACGTCCAAACAGTACTCGACGTTTTTCAACATAGTCTCCTTGTAACTCTACACACTTCTCTCAGCGATGCTCCCATCTCTGTAACCCGTCCAAATAGTACTCGACGTTTTTCAACATAGTCTCCTTGTAACTCTACACACTTCTCCCAGCGATGTTCCCATCTCTGTAACACGTCCAAACAGTACTCGACGTTTTTCAACATAGTCTCCTTGTAACTCTACACACTTCTCCCAGCGATGTTCCCATCTCTGTAACACGTCCAAACAGTACTCGACGTTTTTCAACATAGTCTCCTTGTAACTCTACACACTTCTCCCAGCGATGTTCCCATCTCTGTAACACGTCCAAACAGTACTCGATGTTTTACAACATAGTCTCCTTGTAACTCTACACACTTCTCCCAGCGATGCTCCCATCTCTGTAACCCGTCCAAATAGTACTCGACGTTTTTCAACATAGTCTCCTTGTAACTCTACACACTTCTCCCAGCGATGCTCCCATCTCTGTAACCCGTCCAAATAGTACTCGATGTTTTTCAACATAGTCTCCTTGTAACTCTACACACTTCTCCCAGCGATGCTCCCATCTCTGTAACCCGTCCAAATAGTACTCGACGTTTTTCAACATAGTCTCCTTGTAACTCTACACACTTCTCCCAGCGATGCTCCCATCTCTGTAACCCGTCCAAATAGTACTCGGCGTTTTTCAACATAGTCTCCTTGTAACTCTACACACTTCTCCCAGCGATGCTCCCATCTGTGTAACCCGTCCAAATAGTACTCGGCGTTTTTCAACATAGTCTCCTTGTAACTCTACACACTTCTCCCAGCGATGCTCCCATCTCTTTAACCCGTCCAAATAGTACTCGACGTTTTTCAACATAGTCTCCTTGTAACTCTACACACTTCTCCCAGCGATGCTCCCATCTCTGTAACCCGTCCAAATAGTACTCGGCATTTTTCAACATAGTCTCCTTGTAACTCTACACACTTCTCCCAGCGATGTTGCCATCTCTGTAACCCGTCCAAATAGTACTCGGTGTTTTTCAACATAGTCTCCTTGTAGCTCTACACACTTCTCCCAGCGATGCTCCCATCTCTGTAACCCGTCCAAATAGTACTCTGTGTTTTTCAACATAGTCTCCTTGTAGCTCTACACACTTCTCCCAGCGATGCTCCCATCTCTGTAACACGTCCAAATAGTACTCGGCGTTTTTCAACATAGTCTCCTTGTAACTCTACACACTTCTCCCAGCGATGCTCCCATCTCTGTAACCCGTCCAAATAGTACTCGGCGTTTTTCAACATAGTCTCCTTGTAGCTCTACACACTTCTCCCAGCGATGCTCCCATCTCTGTAACCCGTCCAAATAGTACTCGGTGTTTTTCAACATAGTCTCCTTGTAACTCTACACACTTCTCCCAGCGATGCTCCCATCTCTGTAACCCGTCCAAATAGTACTCGGCGTTTTTCAACATAGTCTCCTTGTAGCTCTACACACTTCTCCCAGCGATGCTCCCATCTCTGTAACCCGTCCAAATAGTACTCGGTGTTTTTCAACATAGTCTCCTTGTAACTCTACACACTTCTCCCAGCGATGCTCTCATCTCTGTAACCCGTCCAAATAGTACTCGGCGTTTTTCAACATAGTCTCCTTGTAACTCTACACACTTCTCCCTGCGATGTTCCCATCTCTGTAACACGTCCAAATAGTACTCGGCGTTTTTCAACATAGTCTCCTTGTAACTCTACACACTTCTATCAGCGATGTTGCCATCTCTGTAACCCGTCCAAATAGTACTCGGCGTTTTTCAACATAGTCTCCTTGTAACTCTACACACTTCTCCCAGCGATGTTCCCATCTCTGTAACCCGTCCAAATAGTACTCGGTGTTTTTCAACATGGTCTCATTGTAATTCTACACACTTCTCTCAGCAATGCTCCCATCTCTGTAACCAGTCCAAATAGTACTCGGTGTTTTTCAACATAGTCTCCTTGTAACTCTTCACACTTCTCTCAGCAATGCTCCCATCGCTGTAACCCGTCCAAATAGTACTCGGTGTTTTTCAACATAGTCTCCTTGTAACTCTATACACTTCTCCCAGCGATGCTCCCATCTCTGTAACCAGTCCAAATAGTACTCGGTGTTTTTCAACATAGTCTCCTTGTAACTCTACACACTTCTCCCAGCGATGCTCCCATCTCTGTAACACGTCCAAATAGTACTCGATGTTTTTCAACATAGTCTCCTTGTAACTCTACACACTTCTCCCAGCGATGTTCCCATCTCTGTAACCCGTCCAAATAGTACTCGGTGTTTTTCAACATAGTCTCATTGTAATTCTACACACTTCTCTCAGCAATGCTCCCATCGCTGTAACCAGTCCAAATAGTACTCGGTGTTTTTCAACATAGTCTCCTTGTAACTCTTCACACTTCTCCCAGCGATGCTCCCATCTCTGTAACCCGTCCAAATAGTACTCGGTGTTTTTCAACATAGTCTCCTTGTAACTCTATACACTTCTCCCAGCGATGCTCCCATCTCTGTAACCAGTCCAAATAGTACTCGGTGTTTTTCAACATAGTCTCCTTGTAACTCTACACACTTCTCCCAGCGATGCTCCCATCTCTGTAACACGTCCAAATAACACTCGATGTTTTTCAACATAGTCTCCTTGTAACTCTTCACACTTCTCCCAGCGATGCTCCCATCTCTGTAACCCGTCCAAATAGTACTCGGTGTTTTTCAACATAGTCTCCTTGTAACTCTATACACTTCTCCCAGCGATGCTCCCATCTCTGTAACCAGTCCAAATAGTACTCGGTGTTTTTCAACATAGTCTCCTTGTAACTCTACACACTTCTCCCAGCGATGCTCCCATCTCTGTAACACGTCCAAATAGTACTCGATGTTTTTCAACATAGTCTCCTTGTAACTCTACACACTTCTCCCAGCGATGTTCCCATCTCTGTAACCCGTCCAAGTAGTACTCGATGTTTTTCAAAATAATCTCCTTGTAACTCTACACACTTCTCCCAGCGATGCTCCCATCTCTGTAACCCGTCCAAATAGTACTCGGCGTTTTTCAACATAGTCTCCTTGTAGCTCTACACACTTCTCCCTGCGATGCTCCCATCTCTGTAACCAGTCCAAATAGTACTCGGTGTTTTTCAACATAGTCTCCTTGTAACTCTACACACTTCTCCCAGCGATGCTCCCATCTCTGTAACACGTCCAAATAGTACTCGATGTTTTTCAACATAGTCTCCTTGTAACTCTTCACACTTCTCCCAGCGATGCTCCCATCTCTGTAACCCGTCCAAATAGTACTCGGTGTTTTTCAACATAGTCTCCTTGTAACTCTATACACTTCTCCCAGCGATGCTCCCATCTCTGTAACCAGTCCAAATAGTACTCGGTGTTTTTCAACATAGTCTCCTTGTAACTCTACACACTTCTCCCAGCGATGCTCCCATCTCTGTAACACGTCCAAATAGTACTCGATGTTTTTCAACATAGTCTCCTTGTAACTCTACACACTTCTCCCAGCGATGTTCCCATCTCTGTAACCCGTCCAAATAGTACTCGATGTTTTTCAAAATAATCTCCTTGTAACTCTACACACTTCTCCCAGCGATGCTCCCATCTCTGTAACCCGTCCAAATAGTACTCGGCGTTTTTCAACATAGTCTCCTTGTAGCTCTACACACTTCTCCCTGCGATGCTCCCATCTCTGTAACCAGTCCAAATAGTACTCGGTGTTTTTCAACATAGTCTCCTTGTAACTCTACACACTTCTCCCTGCGATGCTCCCATCTCTGTAACCAGTCCAAATAGTACTCGATGTTTTTCAACATAGTCTCCTTGTAACTCTACACACTTCTCCCAGCGATGCTCCCATCTCTGTAACCAGTCCAAATAGTACTCGGTGTTTTTCAACATAGTCTCCTTGTAACTCTACACACTTCTCCCAGCGATGCTCCCATCTCTGTAACACGTCCAAATAGTACTCGATGTTTTTCAACATAGTCTCCTTGTAACTCTACACACTTCTCCCAGCGATGTTCCCATCTCTGTAACCCGTCCAAATAGTACTCGATGTTTTTCAAAATAATCTCCTTGTAACTCTACACACTTCTCCCAGCGATGCTCCCATCTCTGTAACCCGTCCAAATAGTACTCGGCGTTTTTCAACATAGTCTCCTTGTAACTCTACACACTTCTCCCAGCGATGTTCCCCTCTCTGTAATCCGTCCAAATAGTACTCGGCGTTTTTCAACATAGTCTCCTTGTAACTCTACACACTTCTCCCAGCGATGTTCCCATCTCTGTAACCCGTCCAAATAGTACTCGATGTTTTTCAAAATAATCTCCTTGTAACTCTACACACTTCTCTCAGCGATGCTCCCATCTCTGTAATCCATCCAAGTAGTACTCGGCGTTTTTCAACATAGTCTCCTTGTAACTCTACACACTTCTCCCAGCGATGCTCCCATCTCTGTAACACGTCCAAATAGTACTCGGCGTTTTTCAACATAGTCTCCTTGTAACTCTATACACTTCTCTCAGCGATGCTCCCATCTCTGTAATCCATCCAAGTAGTACTCGGCGTTTTTCCAACATAGTCTCCTTGTAACTCTACACACTTCTCCCAGCGATGCTCCTATCTCTGTAACCCGTCCAAATAGTACTCGGCGTTTTTCAACATAGTCTCCTTGTAACTCTACACACTTCTCCCAGCGATGCTCCCATCTCTGTAACCCGTCCAAATAGTACTCGGCATTTTTCATCATAGTCTCCTTGTAACTCTACACACTTCTCCCAGCGATGTTCCCATCTCTGTAACCCGTCCAAATAGTACTCGGCGTTTTTCACCATAGCCTCCTTGTAACTCTACACACTTCTCCCAGCGATGGTCCATCTCTGTAACCCGTCCAAATAGTACTCGGCGTTTTTCAACATAGTCTCCTTGTAACTCTACACACTTCTCCCAGCGATGCTCCCATCTCTGTAACCCGTCCAAATAGTACTCGGCGTTTTTCAACATAGTCTCCTTGTAACTCTACACACTTCTCCCAGCGATGTTCCCATCTCTGTAACCCGTCCAAATAGTACTCGGCATTTTTCATCATAGTCTCCTTGTAACTCTACACACTTCTCCCAGCGATGCTCCTATCTCTGTAACCCGTCCAAATAGTACTCGGCGTTTTTCAACATAGTCTCCTTGTAACTCTACACACTTCTCACAGCGATGTTCTCATCTCTGTAACCCGTCCAAATAGTACTCGGCATTTTTCATCATAGTCTCCTTGTAACTCTACACACTTCTCCCAGCGATGCTCCCATCTCTGTAACCCGTCCAAATAGTACTCGGCGTTTTTCAACATAGTCTCCTTGTAACTCTACACACTTCTCCCAGCGATGTTCCCATCTCTGTAACCCGTCCAAATAGTACTCGATGTTTTTCAAAATAATCTTCTTGTAACTCTACACACTTCTCTCAGCGATGCTCCCATCTCTGTAATCCATCCAAGTAGTACTCGGCGTTTTTCAACATAGTCTCCTTGTAACTCTACACACTTCTCCCAGCGATGCTCCCATCTCTGTAACACGTCCAAATAGTACTCGGCGTTTTTCAACATAGTCTCCTTGTAACTCTATACACTTCTCTCAGCGATGCTCCCATCTCTGTAATCCATCCAAGTAGTACTCGGCGTTTTTCCAACATAGTCTCCTTGTAACTCTACACACTTCTCCCAGCGATGCTCCTATCTCTGTAACCCGTCCAAATAGTACTCGGCGTTTTTCAACATAGTCTCCTTGTAACTCTACACACTTCTCCCAGCGATGCTCCCATCTCTGTAACCCGTCCAAATAGTACTCGGCATTTTTCATCATAGTCTCCTTGTAACTCTACACACTTCTCCCAGCGATGTTCCCATCTCTGTAACCCGTCCAAATAGTACTCGGCGTTTTTCACCATAGCCTCCTTGTAACTCTACACACTTCTCCCAGCGATGGTCCATCTCTGTAACCCGTCCAAATAGTACTCGGCGTTTTTCAACATAGTCTCCTTGTAACTCTACACACTTCTCCCAGCGATGCTCCCATCTCTGTAACCCGTCCAAATAGTACTCGGCGTTTTTCAACATAGTCTCCTTGTAACTCTACACACTTCTCCCAGCGATGTTCCCATCTCTGTAACCCGTCCAAATAGTACTCGGCATTTTTCATCATAGTCTCCTTGTAACTCTACACACTTCTCCCAGCGATGCTCCTATCTCTGTAACCCGTCCAAATAGTACTCGGCGTTTTTCAACATAGTCTCCTTGTAACTCTACACACTTCTCACAGCGATGTTCTCATCTCTGTAACCCGTCCAAATAGTACTCGGCATTTTTCATCATAGTCTCCTTGTAACTCTACACACTTCTCCCAGCGATGCTCCCATCTCTGTAACCCGTCCAAATAGTACTCGGCGTTTTTCAACATAGTCTCCTTGTAACTCTACATACTTCTGACAGCGATGCTCCCATCTCTGTAACCCGTCCAAATAGTACTCGGCGTTTTTCAACATAGTCTCCTGGTAACTCTACATACTTCTGACAGCGATGCTCCCATCTCTGTAACCCGTCCAAATAGTACTCGGCGTTTTTCAACATAGTCTCCTTGTAACTCTACACACTTCTCCCAGCGATGTTCCCATCTCTGTAACCCGTCCAAATAGTACTCGGCATTTTTCATCATAGTCTCCTTGTAACTCTACACACTTCTCCCAGCGATGCTCCTATCTCTGTAACCCGTCCAAATAGTACTCGGCGTTTTTCAACATAGTCTCCTTGTAACTCTACACACTTCTCACAGCGATGTTCTCATCTCTGTAACCCGTCCAAATAGTACTCGGCATTTTTCATCATAGTCTCCTTGTAACTCTACACACTTCTCCCAGCGATGCTCCCATCTCTGTAACCCGTCCAAATAGTACTCGGCGTTTTTCAACATAGTCTCCTTGTAACTCTACATACTTCTGACAGCGATGCTCCCATCTCTGTAACCCGTCCAAATTGTACTCGGCGTTTTTCAACATAGTCTCCTGGTAACTCTACATACTTCTCCCAGCGATGCTCCCATCTCTGTAACCCGTCCAAATAGTACTCGGCGTTTTTCAACATAGTCTCCTTGTAACTCTACACACTTCTCCCAGCGATGCTCCCATCTCTGTAACCCGTCCAAATAGTCCACGGCGTTTTTCAACATAGTCTCTTTGTAACTCTACACACTTCTCCCAGCGATGTTCTCATCTCTGTAACCCATCCAAATAGTACTCGGCGTTTTTCAACATAGTCTCTTTGGAACTCTACACATTTCTCCCAGCGATGCTCCCATCTCTGTAACCCGTCCAAATAGTACCTGGCGTTTTTCAACATAGTCTCCTTGTAACTCTACATACTTCTCCCAGCAATGTTCCCATCTCTGTAACCCGTCCAAATAGTACTCGGCGTTTTTCAACATAGTCTCCTTGTAACTCTACATACTTCTCCCAGCGATGCTCCCATCTCTGTAACCCGTCCAAATAGTACCTGGCGTTTTTCAACATAGTCTCCTTGTAACTCTACATACTTCTCCCAGCGATGCTCCCATCTCTGTAAGCCGTCCAAATAGTACTCGGCGTTTTTCAACATAGCCTCCTGGTAACTCTACATACTTCTGACAGCGATGCTCCCATCTCTGTAACCCGTCCAAATAGTACTCGGCGTTTTTCAACATAGTCTCCTTGTAACTCTACACACTTCTCCCAGCGATGCTCCCATCTCTGTAACCCGTCCAAATAGTACTCGGCGTTTTTCAACATAGTCTCTTTGTAACTCTACACACTTCTCCCAGCGATGCTCCCATCTCTGTAACCCGTCCAAATAGTACTCGGCGTTTTTCAACATAGTCTCCTTGTAACTCTACACACTTCTCCCAGCGATGCTCCCATCTCTGTAACCCGTCCAAATAGTCCACGGCGTTTTTCAACATAGTCTCTTTGTAACTCTACACACTTCTCCCAGCGATGTTCTCATCTCTGTAACCCGTCCAAATAGTACTCGGCGTTTTTCAACATAGTCTCTTTGTAACTCTACACATTTCTCCCAGCGATGCTCCCATCTCTGTAACCCGTCCAAATAGTACCTGGCGTTTTTCAACATAGTCTCCTTGTAACTCTACATACTTCTCCCAGCAATGTTCCCATCTCTGTAACCCGTCCAAACAGTTTTTCACCATAGTCTCCTTGTAACTCTACACACTTCTCCCAGCGATGCTCCCATCTCTGTAACCCGTCCAAATAGTACTCGGCGTTTTTCAACATAGTCTCCTTGTAACTCTACACACTTCTCCCAGCGATGCTCCCATCTCTGTAACCCGTCCAAATAGTACTCGGCGTTTTTCAACATAGTCTCCCTTAACTCTACACACTTCTCCCAGCGATGTTCCCATCTCTGTAATCCGTCCAAATAGTACTCGGCGTTTTTATCTGCAAAATAATTGTTCAGAAAGTGATTGCCTCTTCATTTGACGAGAATCTCTGTCTCCTGGCGCAACTTTCAGATGTGGGAACAAAAAGAAGTCGCTTGGGCCTAGATATGGTGAGTCAAGCAGTTCAAACCGTAATTCGTGGATTTTCACCATTGCTACCGCTGAGGTGTGAGGCGGTGCGTCGTCTTTGTGAAACAGGATTTTCTTTTTCTGCAAATGTGGGCGTTTTTCCGCAAGTTCTACCTTCAGCTTGTCAAGTAACGATGCGTAATGTGCTTCTGTCATTGTTTTTCCTTTTTGAAGATAATCGATTAAAGTAACTCCATGACTATCCCCCCCCCCAAAAAAAAAACCGTCGTCATCACTTTCCCAGTCGAAAAAGCAGTTTTTGCATTTTGCGGAGCCGGTGCCCCTTTGCAGTCTACTGTTTGGTCTGTATTTTTGTTTCGGGCGTATAATGGCGTATCCAAATTTCATCTACAGTAATTAATTGACGCCAAAACTCGGATTTATTGCGCCTAAACTGCGCCAACAGAGCGTTGGAAATGTTCATTTGAACACATTTTTGGTGTAACGTGAGTAAACGCGGCACCCAATTCGTGGACAGCTTTCTCATGTCTAATTGTTGATTTAATATGTGACAAACACGTTTCTTGACATGTTCATAGCCTTTGCTATATCTCTCACTTTAATTCGGCGGTCGTCTAGCACCATTTGGTGAACTTTCATTGGTAGTTGCAGTTTTTGGACGTCCCGAACGTTCATCGTCTCCCAAGCTCTTACGGCCATTTTAAATTAAGCTGCCCCAAATTTCAACGTGGTAAATGATGGTGCAGAATTTCATGACAGCTCCATTTTCATAAAAACATTCACATTAACTCACTCAAACGACTGTTACATAACAACTGAGCGTTCAAAATGGCTGAAACTTTGGTGACAGTCAACAGATGAACAACGAAATTCACTATCTTTTATTGATTGCTGTGATCCTCATGTTGAGGTCGGAAACTTTTCAGACCACTATCGAATCTCTATTGCTACTTGTAGCATAATTCAAATCAAATCAAGCAGTAACCAAATATATTCTGTATATCTGAGTCATTGTTTGCAACTTTATCATTTTATATCAGCATCATATGTATGAAAAATGAATTAACACTTTTTGTATTGTTGATTGACATAGCAAGTCCATAATAATATTACAGATAGAGAACATTTATATATAGGGCAGTCTCAATGGATTGTTCCACTATATCTGGTGTACATGATCTATAAATAACGTTCTATTTTAAATTCGATGGATCAGAGGAATGGGAAGTAGCTGAGGCTTGCAGAGACACTGATAGAGTGCATAGATCCTTTTGTAAATATGTATTGGGATAAACAATAGCATCACCTAATGGGATAGCACAATTGGAACTGGGCAGGCATTCTACTAAAACTAAAATCTTGTGAAGGGCAATGAAATATTTATACAGAATCGCTAACCTGGAAGATGGCAATTTTATTAAAGAATGTTTTTATATTCAAAGGAGAAGTAACTGGGGAGGTTCTTGGGCACATAAAATGAATGACGTGTTGAAGCAGATAGGTATGGGTCAGTCTTGGATAAATGCAGAGTATGGGTATAGAGGCTTCTGGAAAGAAGTAAAGATTAGAAGATATTGACAGACAAGATATTGCTGCCAATACAAGTGACTAAAGCTCACTGAGGTTATAACCTGGGGGAGGGAAGGATATATAGACATATGTAATAAGTTAGGGCGAGAAGGTTTTGCCTGGGCAAGAACAGGAGTGAGAACCCTGAAAGATATAAGTCAAGAGAGGGAGTTAGATAAATGTCCATTGTGTGGAGAAGAGAATGCAGATTTCCACTGCATATTATATTATAGTTAAACAAAGATATGGAGAGAGCTTTCTACGTAAATGAGCCAATTCGGCGGGCGAAGTAGTAATTAGAAAAATGTTTTCAGTAAAAGGGGAAAAGAGCAGGAGAAATATAGGGAGCTGTTTAGGGAAATTTAAAGAGAGATGGCTAAGAACAATTAAGAGGAAAATGTAGATTAGGATAGGTGAAATGGCAAAATGTGTAAAAAGGATCAGAGTGCCTCCAATACACAAAAACCTAAGGTTAGGTGTAAGGGGACCAAATTATTACTCAATGGCAAGCAACATGGTAGGATCATCAGGATTTAGGAATATATGACGTTTTCCAGTATGGATTTTATAATTGTAATCTTGATTTTGTATTTCCATTTGTTGATGTAAAGGAAAGTTACCAAAGGACTGGAAAACCTTTGTTGAGGACGCCATATAGCATAGAGTATAAAATTGTTTGTAATCCACAGAGACTGTATATAGAAACAAAAGTTTCTCTGCTAATAGAGAATGTGTGGTAGAAACAAAAGACAGTTACATATATTCGAAGTTATAGATGAGCCACATGTAGTAGGTATTTAAGCAAATAGAAGGCAGAGCATAAAGAAATCCTGTTTATATCTGTAGGAATAGTTTGTTATATTTTTTTAACAAATACTGCCGATTTGTATGTACCTAAACAGAATCAAGACTTTGAATGACCTTTTTCTTTCTTATTCTATAGATATTTACAATGAAGTATCTGGATACCAAAGCCTTCTAAAAATTTTCGCATAAGAATGTTATGCTTTCATTTTCATTATATTTGTATTGCAATGAAGCTCATTTGCAGGTAATGTTACACAGTTACTTGAAGGGAAATCAGTGAGCCAATATTTTACAGTTAACAAGAGAGGGGGTTATTTTTCTCGATGGTCACAAAGAGTTTTTTTTTTTTCCAAAGCGAAGTCCGTTGTGGGTACAAGACGTCGCAGCAATGCGAGGCGGTCGAACGTACGTCTACAAAATGAAAGTGCGCCGAACGTAGTTGGAAAAAAACCATAAATTACTCAGCAATCGATCTATAGGCGTTTGTGATTGTATTGGATACCATATGTACTGTTACGTAAAACCGCTTTCGCAATGACATCAAGAGTTTCCTTCGCATTCTGGGACATGGTACTTTGCCTTTACACTGAACAGTAACAATATATATCTGATATTTAACATTGTCAGTCATGTGTAACTGAGAAATGTGATATTTAACCCCTGATGAAGCCAAATTAAGGTAAAGGTTGGCTCAGTCGTGGTCTCGGCCATTCTCTCCAGATTCTGAAAGTAGGAATGGTGTTTACATCGCTCACCTAGTACTAAGGTTTCGGTTCTAAGGACCATATGTGTATTTTGAGGCGTTTGGTTGAGTTTCCAGTTATCCGACTTCCAGCAGGTGTTCCATCATCATCTTTCCCTTCATCTACTGCGTCCTCATTTTATGCAAACGAATATTTCGAGTGTAGTCGAATGAATTTGAGATATACGAACAGGAACATGAATGTAGGAAGACAAAGATATCAGTTTTTCAGTACTTTGTTTTAAAACTGAACCTTAAATTGAGACCGTATTTCGTATAACCATAAACATTATCACATCGAAAGGCAGGCTTGATGAAAATGTGCTGTCACTGCATTAAATTACATGGACATTTTAATTTATATCGTTTCAAAAATATAGACTCATTCACTCCACTTCCAACACTATGACTCTAAATCCACGTTATCTATTGCTAATGACTGATGAAATACCTTTCTTCAAAGTAATTAGTGTCTTGCGGAAGTGTTACAGTTGCTAGTGCTAAGAAACAGTTGACTTCTACATCCTTAAACAGTTGACAACTCGCTTCAAATAGTTCATTTATTAGCCTCAATTAAATATATCAGCAAACGTAACCAGAGCTGTCACCCCACTCATGTATACAGAGATATTGGAGAAGCCGTCAGATGGAGGAAATTTCGTACTAAAGGAGAAAGTAATTGGCAGGTGAACGGCAATACACTTACCTCCAAAATAATATATCCAATTTATGTTTTTAACACAACAAATCAAAACAGTTCATGACTTAAAGGCAATAATGAAGGTAGCGACGTATTCCTACAAAATGGTTATTTGTGATATAGGGGTTAAAAGGAAGATGTTATTTTGTGAATAGGTGTGATTCAGAAACGAGGTCACGGGCCGAAACCTACGAACAAAATAGCATTCTTTTAACCCGTGCATCACACACCATTTATACACAGTTCTGAGCATTTATAAATATACTATAGATAATGCACACACACATTATATTGGTATACTTTTCTCGTAGTTTATGATATTCATCGGGTTGCGATGTTCATTTGCCTTGCGTAGTGTCAGTGTTGACAACATGACTTTTAGAAACTACAACATTCTACACAAGGGAGGCAATGGAAATAATAAAACAAGAATATAACGTAACAAAAATTAATTAATTAGGGTAGATGCACCCAGTACCGCACACCTAAGTTTTTTTTTTTTTTTTTTTTTTTCAAAATTCAAAGGAAATACAATGTAGAACAAGTAGCGTGTTACTATGACCATGAAGCTAATAATAACTAAAGTAATAATAATGACTTTCAATAACTAAAGTAAATATTAGTGTTAACTGCGCATCTCAAAAAGTGCTTCCCAGTAGCGGACAGACGTAACTAAATATATATTTCTAAATAAAGGTAAAGGAACTGCATGTTAAATCAAAAGATAACTATTCTTATCATAATTATTGTATTTTTGAGATAAAAACAGAACACGGTTACATGATAATATATTTTTCATAACGTTCTCTAGAGATTATCGCAACAAAATAAAAATGTCTTCGAATTAATGAAATATTTTTTTAAACACAGTGATCACATCTATAAAAATCAATGTTCTCTTGCCCTGTACATTCAATATGTGTCAAACCCCTGCACGATACACACTGAACCCAAGCCTGGTCTGTGATTTCTAAACAAATGATACACTCTCTTATAACACTTCAATCAACACTGGTTTTGCTTCCAAAATTTAATTTTCTTTTAGCATTCTAAGGCTCTTCACTATTTCCAGTTTCTATTCGCACAGAGTTAGAGCTAGATTTTATACCTATAGTTTAATTAATGTTAGTCTTGCGTCCCTTTGATATTGGTTTGTTCTTCTGTTTTTGTGCCTTTTCCTACAACATCAACTTATACAGTGTCGATGTTAATGTTTCAGCAAAATATATTGCTACTCCAAGGCTCATTGATTCTTTATTGCTTGTTTCATATTTTATTCTAACCATTTTCCTTTCTTTTTGGCTTATAAACAAAACTGAAACTAATGTCAGTGCAAGTTCAGGGGATAAAAATATACCTTCGCGTACGGTACTGGGAAAATTGCTATCGTACGGTACTGAGCAACTCACACGTACGTATATATGACGTCATAGCACGGCCCGGTTCTTTTAATCCGACACTGTATTTTGTGTTTGTGTAGTCTACTTAATACCAAATAATATGAGTACAAATACTTAATTAGTTCTTTACCGGACAAGGCAGCAGCAATGTCAGCAAGTTATTAACAGCACAACTCCAGTTCACTACACGACTTCTCTGAACAATAACTTCTAATTCAACGGTCAAAGAGAAGGGAAAGCTTTCCGTTGGTAACAAAGATAGTTGTTTGTCTAAATACACACCATGAGCTTTTACTATCTATCGGCAACTACGAGATACTGACACCGTGCGGTACTGGACACTGTGCGGTACTGGGCGCATCTCCCCTAATAGTTTACAACATTTTACAAACTTAGTCGTCTTTTGAGAGAAATGAAATTTTGATTACAGAAAACTATTACAATATAAAATATTTATCCATTGTGTGGAGGAAGTGGGAATTCAATTACTCGTTACATGATTTACTGTAGACCCATTGTTCGATTTTGAAGTAGTTAGGATAATGTCACCCTCTCTGGTGCTTGTAAAATTTCAACAGGCTCAGTATAGTCCTTAATTACATTCAAATGACCTACAGTTTTATACAAGTGCTTTTTAACTCATGGCCTCCTTGAAGGAGGCGATTGTCACATTCTGCAGGAGACCAAAGTTGGCATTACCGACGCGTTGAAAGCTTTTGAGCACTAAGCAGAAGAACTTTCTATTTTTAACATAGTTTTGAACTAGTAAAATGTCCACTTTTACTATAAACTTTCTAAAAAAGAGCTTTTCAAAACACCTTGTACAATTTGTAGGTTTGCATTTTTGATTTTGATTGTTGCAACTGACAGAAACATACCTTCCTACTTACGTAATAAAAATATCATTGATAAGCCACAGCCAATCAACTTAGCTACTTGCCTCTCACCAATAGGCCCACAACGGTGTTCGATGATCAAAATGAGTTAACCAGTAGATACATATCCAGTCAGAATATTGGTTTACTGACCAAGAGCGACGTTACCGAATACTCTTCGATAAATACTCTGTGTGTGAGTTTATTATTCCACGAATTCCTGTCCTTGGTACCCGCTCTAGCCGCACTGGATGACCAGGAATTCGTCAATTTAATTTTGAAGGAGAGCTCAGTGTCCAGAGGCCATTTAAGGCAACTTGTTTTCAGTAGCGGCTATCTGTCTAGACGGGTCCATATTATCAGCATCATCCGTCAGTAAGCCTGCTTCTAACATTATAATACTCACGAGTAAGGAGCAATACCAGTATCGCATCAGAAACGTTTTTAAATGCAAGGTCCGTTCTCTCGTGAAACAGAAATGAAATGACAATTGGAGAGGAAATGTCTGAGGTCTCTCTGGGTTTTGACAGCCAGAACGACTGAAGAATTGCATGTTAATCGAGGTAAACTTTATCTTACTGTTAATTTTGTTGAGTTCAGGGAATATGTGATACAGTAGGCTCTAAGTGATTGTCAAATGTTTTAAAAACTGACTGCTACGTGATGATTACGAAATTTTGCTTCTCTTAAATAATAGAGGGAGAGAGAGAGAGAGAGAGAGAGAGAGAGAGAGAGAGAGAGAGAGAGAGAGAGAGAGAGAGAGAGAGAGAGAGAGAGAGAGAGAGAGAGAGAGAACGAGAGAGAGAGAACGAGAGAGAGAAATAATAATGTCTTATTTCACGATCTTAAAGTCAAATCAATAACAAGCAATTCAGAACTACGGTTTACATGGAAACTTGTTGGAAAATTTGGATTTTTTGAAATGAATTTAGTAATTATGATTAAAGTACATTTTATTTAACACATATTTATGACAAATTAAACTAGGTATTACATTTTTTGAGCATATCTTCTGAAGTCCATGACAATCTGAATGACTTTTGTGTAATTGATAGACCTAACAAATAGATACAATATTACCGTGTAACAATTATAGATTTTATTAAAGCACAGCTTATACCTAAAACTGAAGCTAATAACGAAGCAACACAAATGTTACAATAAAATATATTACTTTGTTGTAAATTGCACTCAACTTTTCAAGAAATTATGAATTCCTTACAATATCATTTACATCTTCAGCCGAGATGTTTATTTCTGTAGTTACCGTTACTGCCGCTAGGTGACGTATTCTCTTTTTATTTATGACCAACCTCTGAAAGTAAACAAACTTATTGACAGAATCGATTGGGGTATTTCAACATTCATCACGTTATTTCTATTTTTGAGGTAAATATTTCCATTCCATTTAAATGCTTTTAATAATTTAACTTCTGGAATTATTTCATGATTACATGACCATAAATGATCTGCCACAGCTGATTAATCACTGTTTATAGCTAATATTTCTGAAATATTCCTTCATTCAGCTTTCCAAATTACGTTTGGTTCTTCCATTTGTAAACCCGGTCGTAATTTTAACAGTTAAATTGGTATGCACCCGATTTTTACTATCGGAAATTATATGTGAACAGAAAAAATGAATAAATTTGTATATTATATTTATTTTGAGGCACAAAAGTATACCAACCTCTTTATAAAAAATGTTGACATTTTTATTATACCAAGACTGATAAGTAAATGTTTTAAAATTGTAATCATCTTTTATTTTTTAAGGGTAGAAACAGCATTTGCATGTTTTCGATATTTAAATATTATTTGTGTAATGTGAAGAATTTATAATTTCCTAAAAATATTAGTGAAGTTTCTAATAAATTGTTGTATTTTATTGTAATAAGAGATATTGTGACTTTGTAGGTTCGTAGAATTAAAAATCTTGTTTGCATAAATTTAAAGTGTTCTTTATTGCAGTAAAAAGTAACTTTGTACACCCCTTGCAGCAGTAAAAAGACGTGACACACACAATAGCAGTCTTCAAGGTCGTCTCGTTCTCAGCTGGACGTAAGCAAACGAAAGGATTCACTTTGCGGAGTTTTTATACCTCCAGTCATGTTCTAGAATGCAGTCGATCGTTCGCGACACAGGGAAAGAAAGATGGAACTATCTCTGTCTCTTTCTCTCGGCAAGCGTCTAATTCTGAGCCCACGCGCCTGCTGCGGCTTGCGGCAGCCGCACAATGACTCGGTGACAATATTTTGAGATCTTTCTTGTAACTGGTTTGTATTTTCTCATAATCGTACCTGGTCATGCAAATAAAATAGACTTAAAGCCATCACAGAGTCAGTTCTTAAAATATTAGATTACTGTGTTCCGTAATCATAATGTAACTACAATAAAATATATTATTTAAGCATTTCTACAAAAGTTTGTCACGATTAACATAAAACTAGGGCCCGGATATTGATGAAAAGTCATCTTTTTTCGAAGTAGTCATAGACGATGTTTATTGGAAATGAAGTGCATTCTGGAACAAATACGTTAGCTATATATGTTTTTATATGTCATAAAAATGCATTTTGGCCACATTTTTATAATAAATATATTTTTTTAACTTTTAGATGCATTCTCCGGTCATTTTATTTCCTTTTTCACGAATTTATTGGACATTTTCATCTATAGCCCACATCCGGGAGGCCCAGGTTCGATTCTCGTGGCAGACTTGACCCTGACACATGGGCTTTTAGGTGGTGTTTAAAATAATCTGTGATTAAAAGTTCATATCGAGTAAGCCAATATATTGTCAGGAGAAAACTTCAGTACTAATATTTTTTAACAGGATTTAACAGGCAGTGACATAGTGCTTTTCAAATATGCACCTATAACATCTGTGGAAGTGGAGAGAAGTTTCTCAAAGTACAAAACAGTTTTAGCTGACAACCGCCTTTCATTTACTTTTGATAACTTGAAGATCACCATGGTGGTGTACTGCAACGCTAACTAAGGTATGTTTTGGTTAATGGGTACAATAACTTATTTTTTCTTATTTTATAACATTGAAAATGACCTCATGAATTTTGAATTGATTTATTATTTAGTAGCAATAATTGCATTATTTACTAAGTCATTCGAACCATATATTTATTATTATGAAATAAATTATTAATTTTTGTTAGGCCATTTTTTACATTTTATGTTCCTTTTGTATATTTTAAGAGCATTATATAGCTAATTTTTAAAGAATTTTTAGGTCAACAACTTCCGAGCCCTACGTAAATCACAGGGGTTTGTTAGAACAGAGTGGTGCTGGGAGTGCAATAACATATGTTAATGTTTTACTGATGTGTTGCATTAACTTGGCTATCGCCCTGTTGCCATAGAAACTTCTATCACTTCTTTTAGGTTCAATTACACGCCCACCCTAATGTTGCTAAACGTATCTGCTACCGAGTGGATAGTATCAGTAAAAAGTAGCAGGATTAGTGAACGTGTCGACTTACAATAAATAACACAAATGCCTTTTTTTAACTTTAAAAGCAATAAAAGCAGTTACAGATTATGTTAAATTATATACGGAGAGAATGGTGGAAAAGAGAATTGACAGCAAAAGTAGATTTCGTTTGAAGTTGGTGTGGTGGACAAAACCGCATGCGATGTAACAGCCTGGAGATGTAATTATGGTTTTCCTCCCATTATTTGAGTAAATGGACCCGAAACTTGCCGCTGGTTGGCGGTTAATGCGATATTTCCTCTGTCTGTGTGTTTTAACAACTGTGATTGTTACACACCGAATAAGGCCAAACTTGCAGGTGTTTAACATTAGTCTTGTACTAGCTTTAGTAATTTGCTGCACTACAAGCAACAACTGTTATTTACTTCCCTTACTTTACTTTTTATTTTATTTTCACATACACTTAATCAAAATCTTCTCCACGTTGCGTTTTTTCACTTTCGTTTGTTTTGTTTAGAACGATCATGTTGTAAACATATGGGACACAAATGGCGAGAGACAGAGATACTTTAGCAGAACGCTCTTAGGCTTCTGATTGTTGTGTGTTCATATGACCACGAGAAGAAAAGACGAAATATTTAATAAGCAAATACTTGAATTTAAGCTAATACAAAGAAATATTTCGGAAACGGTTAATTCTACAGAAGATTTGACATATTTTTGAGCTATATTGGTATCTTAAATAAAATTCTGACAACTACGAGAGCTGTTCAATAAAGAATGATAATATTTATTACGGACATAATTTTTAGCAATAAAATTAAATCTTATTATATGCTGTTAGCTTAATGTGAAACAAACGCGCCGTAGTAGTTTTATTGTTGGTAATCCTGGTTCCCGCCTGTGAGAACCAGGAAAGTTCAGACATGTTCAGTATCGCCTACCGCTGCAATGGAGGTAACATGCAGTTAAAGTTGATGTTAGAGGAAGATCCGGAGTTTCTATCAAACGTAATCACTGCTGATGAAACTTGGCTACATCATTTTGATCCTGAGAGCAAACAGCAAAGCTCAGTGTGGAAATCTCCTTCATCACCAGCCCCCCAAAAAGCAAAAGTGGTTGCTTCAGCTGGGAAAGTTGTGGTCATCTCATTCTTTGATATTCATGGAATGGTTTATCAGCATGTTGTACCTGCACACACATCAGTAACTGGACAATACTACAGGGATGTCCTGAAAACATTGCAAGTCCATGTCAGGCGCAAAAGTCCAGATTTCCATAATCAGGTTGGATGCTGCACTACGATAATGCGCGGCCGCATATTGCCAATGTTGTTACTGAATATCTTGCAAGAAGCAACGTGAAGTGCATTCTTTACCCTCCCTATAGTCCGGATTTAGCTGCATGTGACTTTTTCTATTCCCTAACTTGAAGAAACGCCTTCGTGGGAGGCATTATCCATCATCCGAAGCAGTGGTGAAGGCTGCGGAGGCGATTTTGAAGGTTCTCTCAAAAATGGTTTACAGAATGTCTTTGAAGACTGGCAGAAACGCTGGGACAAGTGCATCGCATTCAGGGGAGACTATTTTGAGAAGGACCATAAAAATTATGAGAATGAGTAAAGGTACGTTGTCAAAAAAATTTGTGATCATTCTTTACTGAGCGACCCTCGTATTTTTGAGAAAATAAAGTTTTGAACAATATCCATTAAAATTGCACCTTGGAGGTTGCAGAATTTTCTTGAAGATATTTCCGTTGCTTGTTTTAATATTTTCGATTTAAACACAAATACACAAACCACAATATTGTTTCTGTTTTCTTCTTTCTGCAAGTCTGAAAATGCACCTACGAGGTCGTTCAAGTTATAACAGCGATTTTTTTCTCACAAGGTAATCACAAGAAAAATGTGAAACTGGTGTCACTTCTCAACGTAATCTCCCTCTAGCCGTACACATTTTTCACAACGACGACACCACGATTTCATGGCCGCTACGAACGCTTCTTTAGTAGTGTATTTTGACCACTGGAAAATCGCTGAAGCAATAGATGCACGACTAGTGAATCTGCGACCGCGAAGAGTGTCTTTTATCATGGGGAAACAGCCAAGAATCGCTAGGAGCCAGGTCAGGTGAGCAGGGAACATGAGCAATTATTTCAAAGTTGTTGTTACGAAGAAACACCTGAGTCGCGTTCGCCCTATGTGCTGGTGCGTTGTCTTGATGAAAGAGCAGACGTCCAATCTTTACCACCCGTTCTTCACGCAATGCTGGGAGGAGTTTATTCTTCCAAATATTTTAGTAGGATGCAGCTGTCACCGTAGTGCCTGTTTGTGCCGATGAGTAAGGATTACACCACTGTTATCCCAGAAGATAGCCACCATTATTTTGTCAGCACTGGCACTCACCGGAAATATTTTTGGTGGCGGTGAGTCTTTGTGCTTCCATTGAGCTGACTGGCGCTTCGTTTCAGGGTTGAAACGTCTCATCCAATGTTGCAATCAATTGAAAGAAAGTTTCATTCATGCCGTCATTACGCGTCAACATCGTCTGAAAATTTGCCACACGCGCAGCCTTGTGATCATCCGTCAGCATCCGTGGCACCCACCTGGAAGACGACTTTTGCATTTTCAGATCTTCATGCAGGATTGTGTGCATAGATCCCACGGGAATGTCAATGTTAGAGGCGATGTCATCAACGCTTAATCGGCGATCCTCCAAAACAACGTTTTCCACTCGTGGATCATGTCGTCAGACCGGCTGGAACGAGGTCGTGACTGTCTTTTTACGTCCTCCAGCGTAAAGTCACATCGGACAATGAATGGAATGGGTGAAATGATGCCCAAATGGGCCCAGGGTCCGTAGAGCTTAGAGTTAACCGACATTCGTCTTTCAGGACAAGGGAAAACCCCGTAAAAACCTTATCCAGGTAACTCACCCTGACCGAGATTCGAACTCGGGACCTCTTGCACGTGAGGCAGACACGCTACCATCTACGCTACCAAGGCAGGCATGACTGTCTTGGTTTGTAGCCACACGATGTTCTGCCTTCATTGAACTGTCGCACCCTGGAAGGCACATTAGACACATCCATGGGAACATCACCACATACCTCACTCAACTGGCGATTAATTTCAATAAGTGTCACACCACGAAAATGGAGAAAACGAATAATTACACGATGTTCTTGCAATGAAAACGTCACCATTTTATGTATCAACAACAGTCCTAACCCTCATCGCTGCCACTAGAGTACAGTGCTGCCATCTCTGTCACGCATTCACAAAAAGTACACGTGTATTAAAAAAAAACCAGAAGTCCGTATTTGTTTCCAGTCCTGAAAAAAATATAGGAAATGCTATAGCTTGAATGCACCCGTACATTTCGGTTTTCCATATCAATTTGGATACTTATTCAAAATATTTAAACAGACTAGCATTATAAACGATTTGAGTGATTCCTTATTACAAAATTGCAACCTCATTGTTCACTTCCAGAACATTTTTATCTAAAGAACTCTCAAAATGATATTTAAAATCTATTCCAGTCCCTGTTTCCAATATGGCGTTTGTACAATATGATATAAAATTACTTATGCCTATTCCATTTTAACTTGTATAGCCTAAACGATGTTATAATTGACGTTTTACAAAATGTGAGCTAAAAATGTTGTCTTATAGCCCGAAACATAATAGCATTTTAACCCTCCTTTTAAAAGTTGCTGGATTAAATTGATTTTTTTTCCTTCTACCGTCCCTGGAAGTTGGTAAGAAGTATGTAATTAGATTACCATGGTAAAATCGAAGGGAAGTGCATGATGGGAAAAGAATTAAAGCGCGGGTAATTTACTCTTGGGAATTTTTTTAAGTGATCCGGACACTTTGCCCTTGAGAAGGGATTTCTTCCCCCTTTGAGTTTAAGTAATTAAGTCCTGAATTGGTTGTCCCACGTTTGAGAAAATAAACATTACCTGAAAAAAGTGGAGCATTCCATTGAGTATATGGCTCTTAGAACCACGAGACAGAAAACTCGCCAACTCTGAGGTTTACACAAAATTAGATCTGATCTGTTCACCTAAATTATAGATAAATAATTCGAATTTGTTTTATTTATATACATAAGTACAGACAACTTTTATTGGCGGTAGGAAGTTCGCCAGGTCAGCTAGTTACAGTTATGAAAATGCAGTAGACTTAATGCTATAGTCAGCTGTTTTAAAAGTTGCTATGCGAATTCTTTGACATTCCGTTGTTTTAACGTGGCCAGGAGATGAATTATATATTACGACGTTCTCTTTGGAAAATTCAAATAAGAGGCAAATCTTACGGTTTGCCACTTACAAAAAGCCGTCCAAAATGAACAATTCTGAGGACATTCCCAGAAAATTCGAGATGTACATTTCATTCGTCATAAAAGCATCATAAAATACCGTATTTTTTATAAAAATCATTAGAGGATTATTAAGAAAATAAAACGCATTTATGTAAAGGCAGTTTGGGGTAGGGGATTTCCCTAAGAATCAAGTGTCACATACTGGAAAGAAAGTAAAGTTAAATAACTAGTTGGGTATTTAATGGACTATGAGTGTCTGATAGTTGCCTTTTTATAAAAATAAGAGAAAGTAAAAATAAGTGTATTTCGTTGTGTGAGTGAGAGGCACACACCATGTGACTCAAAATGGAGACAAAATTTTATATTTATGTTCTTCATACTAAATTCTGAAACTAAATTTTTCAAGAAAATCTTTCTTCAAGGCAATTCTTAGAATCCTTAAATTTCCCAAAATAGTAATATTTTAAAGATATTTATATAAAAATTAAAATTTATATCTTGAAGTTTTGGTCGTCTCATACGGAAGAATTAATTTGTACAATTTAATAAATCACAAGAGACAGACGAAAAATAAAATTGTAGTAATTTGTCATTTTTAAAAAGTTCTGTTGCTGTTCAGTTTCTAGGGATCAAATTGAAAGCTTCTATAATTTCTAGGCAAGCATTTAGCGACTAGATTTTATACTTATTTTGTTTCTACTATCAATAAAATGTATGATGAAACTGTCTTCGCAAACTTTGTTCTAAACATGAAGTAGTTTGTGGAAACACAAGAGTATAGGTGGAAAGATTCAAGTGAACAAAGCAAGACTCGATCTCTCTATGAAGAGACTGCCTGCTCCCAATGATGATTCTCCTTTCGACACTGCCTACGTCCCTGGGGAGACCTGACTGTTAATCTTCTCCCGTGTCTCGGCAGGAAATTGCTGCTGTTTCCCCGAGGAATGATCTTGCGATGGCTCGCAGATTTCCAATCTCAAACAGAAGCCTGTATATTTTGATGCTATGGTGCATTCTTTTGTTTGTTTTCCTCTCACTCTCTTTTGTTTCCAATTGGCCGCCACGCATAGGAGAAGGAATCTGTGATCTTGTAGGTAGAGATATTATAAAACACTCAAAACTGCTATATCGATATTTCATTGAAAATGCATGTTTAGTGGCCACTTGAAATAGAAATAGGTACGCTTCCATGTTTTGTATTTCTATCGTAAAGGATAAACAAAGCTTACTACTCCGTAAACGAAGTTCTGATTAAAAGATACGATATCAAATAAATACTTTTTTTTAGTCAGCTGATCGTAAAAGTGGGCCTTTTAGTAGTTCAGGACTATGTTAAACGTAGAAAATTCTTTTGGTCAGGGCTCAAAACCTTGTGGAATTTACAATCACTTCATTCAAAGAGGTCGTGAATCTGACTTAAATATTACTAGTAAAAAATGGCGGGTTATTTGAATGTGAATATGGACTATACCGAACCTGCTGAAATATTACAAGCAGCAGAGAGAGTGAAATTATTTCAACTCTTTCAAAACCAAACAATGGACCTGTAGTGAATCATGTAACGAATAATTTAGTTCCCACTTCCTCAGCCGAAGAATTAACTATTTCAAACTGTAATAATTACACAATCAACATTTTAGCTCCATCAAAAGACGAGTGAGGCTGAAACAAGCTGTAATCTATTAATTAAAATTTTATTACGTCAATTTCATTGTTTTATTATTTCCACTGCCTGCCTTATGTAGCAGTCATGTTGCCAACACTGAAGCTATGCAAGACAAATGAACATCGCAACCCGATGAATATCAAGGCCACGAGAAATATAAAACAGTATGTTACATTTATATATAATTTATAATATCTATAAATATTTAGAACTGTGCTTAAAAATGGTGTATGATATAAGGGTTAAAAGAATTTTCTACTACTCACAAAATATCTTACATTTAATTCTTGTATCGTGTCTATTATTGCAATAGGTAACTATTTTCAAGAAGTTCTTTATTGTTTTTAATTTTCAAATACTTCACACCGTTTTGAACTCGTCACTGCTTGCTCTTGTGATGCAAAGAGAACGTAATTTCTGGGAAATCGAACAGTATTTGATAAAGAAAGGGAGGAGGTAAATTAAATTAATTAATCACTTGATATTTTAGCTATTGCTACAAAGTCTGGCAGGTAGTGTTTTGATAATTTAGTATTTCTAGTAGGAAACTAGTGTCTTACTATTGGTTATGCCTTTAGACAGCTCTACGTATTGTGTACCACTGTCCTGCGACAAATGCAATGACGTTCGGGGTGACCTCTCTATACCTACTCTGTCTCAGGATAGTTTAATCCTGCCGTAAGCAACAAGGTGGAGCTGACTCAACTCCCGACGTTTCACACGCTACATGCACGCATGACTTTTGCAACACTAGCAGTACATATAGCAGCGCTAACTTTTAGACAATAAATAGAATTGGGTTACACGTTATCCTATTAGATCTATGAGTTGGTTCATTTCTGATAAAATAATCATGAACTTTACTGCGTATAGCGCTTTTCGTAAAATCGTCGTATTTCTCCACGCGCTGTTTGCATTTACGCGATTTTTCCGCTGTTCTTGGAGTTCCAGATGCTTGCTATTCCATTTTAATGCTATGTACACTTCTTGCGGAAACATCAAGGAAATCACCAGTTTCTTTCTCAATGTTTTATACACGATTCCGAATTTCTTTCTTTAAGCACCGCAAAAAATGCGCGATCATTCGCCTCTCGCCACTTTTTAAAGGTTTACCTCGACTGTGTTTCATTTGGCTGAAGCACCGGCCTGCTCTATGATGAAAAGTTTACTGATTTTAAATTACATATACTCGTACATAAGTGTTCTTGGGTTTTTGAGGTATAAATACGTGAGATGTACAGGAACTACAGTGTTAAATATCAGAAGTAACTCCACACTTTAAACAATAACATCTTAATCAGCATTCAACTCGATACAGACCTCGTTGTGAGAGAGCTGCCTGGTATACGATATAATAGCAGTGTCCTTTAGTAATTGTTAAATAAAATGCAGCTTAATTTAACATAAGTTAAAGGTGTGTATAATTTCACAGGTCTTCTGTATATAGCATACAGAACACATCTATGTGGTATGTGAAGCAGAAAGATAAAATGTGGGGCTATTACGTTTATAATAATCGAAACATTTGCATACTTTTCTCTCTCCGAAATTAGCTCTCACAGAGCAGTGATCAGAAAACTACTTACAGTACTGTATTTAAAGGAGGGGTTTATCGTAGACATGAAAATAAAAGAAAACGCCCGTTAACTTCGCTTAACCAATCAACATCTTAACAGTTTTCTGTCCCAATGTCTCTGTCTCTCTTCCCGCCCAGATATTTACAGCAGGATTAAACTTGGTTGAGATAGATTATAGTCGCGCCCTTACGTCAGCAACTGTAGCAAGCTAGATGAACGTTGTTTGCTTACTACTACCAGTGTTGCGTTTCCAACAATTACACAAAACAAAATAAGGAATAAAGAGTAAACATTTGCTAATCTCGTTGTAGGGCTTCAAAATTCCCTTAACATTTTGCTTAGTTTGACTTTAAAAGTGCTTCTAAGTATGATTACAGCCAAATAATTAAATAATGTTAGTTCTAATATAAATCACTATTGAGCGATGTGAAAGTTTGTGTTGTAGGTAGAGCCCATCTCATTTTGGTACACAGATAACTGCGAGCCTTACAGAAATTAAGATCATTAAAGCATCTGATGTGAATAAGCAGGTTGCTGGTGTAAAGATGATACCTACAGCCTGCTGTCGCTGTTGTTAGCGATGTTGTTTTGTTGCCTGTACCTGTACTGATTACCGCCTATCCATACCGTAGGGTGATTCATAACTAGGTGCTGCCTCTACGTTCTGTAATTGGCGTGAAGTGATTGCTGAAACCAAGTTCTCTGTTTAACCTTTCAGTCCCCATGGGGCACACAGCTCTTTAGGAGTTCATTTGTGTACAAAACTATTATGCGCTATGACTTTATCTACTCATCCTCGTTCATTTTATATAGTTTCTTTACAGATCTCGTTTTATGGCAAATTTATTCATTATAGGTTGAAGCGAGATACCGATATTCAGATGTTTTAAAGAGAGGGGCTTAAATTCTATATTCTTTCTAAACCTTCCGACAAAAAACTGAACATCGATACCGTTTTAAAAGTAGGAACGAAGTACCTTATAATTGGCTAATGCTGCGACAAATGTATTTGAAGTAAATTAAGTGCTTCATAGAATACTTTTATTTTATTTTAATTTTTCGTTTTCAGTCTTTCTACTACATAAACAGTTCCACAACAATTCCGTCCTCCAAGAGTGTACACGAAGGTATTTAAATCGAACTACTCTAAACTGGACTCCAAAAGTTAAACAAATTCTTTAAATTAAACGTAGTTTCAATAGTTTTTATTGAAATATAATATGTATATCTTAAATCTTCGTTATGAATGACCTGTATAACTTGTAAACAGTAATAGAAAAAATCATAAACCACAAAAAATTTAGGTTTTCTTAGAGCACACTGTTACTGTTTAATGCACTTTTTGGACTTATCTATTTCCGAAGTATCCATTTTTGTTAGATTGCATGTTCCAATTATATACAAATAAGAGGTCGTTATTGTTTTTTCCCCTCCTCCCCTGCTTGTCATGCAAAGAGCACCGAACTGCTAATCTCTCAAATAGCCACAGGCTCTTAAAATACTTCTGTCGCTGGGTAACGTTTTATAACTAATTTTGAATTACATTCATTTAGGCTGGTACTTAATAAAGGTCCCAAAGATGAAGAGGAGGAACTAATTTTAAGAGTCACACAGCCAATTGGAACAATTAATATAACAGTAAAAGAAAACCAGGGAACGAAATTATAGAATTATGAAAGTGTGACAGTTGCAAAGAAAACTTCAAATAATAAATTGCAGAGGAGAAGACGAAAAAGGATCTGTGTATGCACTGAAACAGCATCAAGTGAGAAAGTTTCATTTTTAAATTTCTTTTCTCGGGTTTTTATTTGTCGAGGCATTTCTCATTCATAAATTCTCCACCCGATGTGATTTACGGTACAAATTGGACATTTTGTTACTAATGTTATAAAACTTTGGACGAAGTTTTGATAACGTGCTTAGTTATGGACCTTATTAAACATTTTGTAAACTTAAAGCAAAAAGTCTGATGTATTACACTCGTCACTTTCTCTACTCTTGTATAAACTTAATGCTTAGCTCGATAAATATTTTCAGAAATTTGTCTATTGCATTATTTGTTACAGTTACGAAGGGTATTTGTAAATAGAGTAAGCTTTGAACGATAGTCAAATGTTTTTAAGAGTCTCTCTATGATGGCTTTCATATTCCATACTCTTTAAAGACCAAAATATCATTTTCAGGTAACCCAGTAATTATTAATATTTTACCTACTATCCTTTATTTAGGGACTGAATTAGTCCAGTGCCTAAGAAGAAGATTAGAATAGATAATAATGCTTCATTAAACGGTTGTTCTTTTCTTTTACCTCATTTCATTTTGTTCTATCATTTGTTTCTTGCACCTATAGATAAAAAGAATAATAAATGAAAGCCAAAATCACTTCTATATTTTAGAAAAGAATAAGGTTTTCAAAATTTAAAACATTATCAAGGAAACTCTCATAATCTGCAATCTCCATAACAAATAGGGTCTATATTTTTTGTAGTAATATTTTGTGTATCTTTTACGGTTTACTAATTATACAAATGTAATTCAGAAGTAATTTCTAGAAAAGTCAGGTATGCGTTTAATTTTTAAAGAAAGTATTTAAAGTAGATATTAGTTCTTTAATCAAAATCTGTAAGAGCTTTTTAGAAAAACAATATTTTCTAAAAAATATTCCAGGCAAAGTTCATTTGGGATGCGGGGTTTATTTCGTTTTTGACCGAAACATATGACAGAAGTTATCAGACAATTTCCTTATTTTATCCAGAGAGTACAAAACATAGACTTTCAGTGATATATTGGTGTAGAATTTTTCGCTGGAATGCAATAGTTCTTCAAATTACTGTAAGTATACCTATATAAATACCAAAAAGAAACAAATTAACCGCACCTTGAAATAAATTTACAGATATGCCTAAAGTTAGGCACAAATATTACTTATTAAACATATGTTGCGGTTAAAATATCAAATGAATCGATCTGCTATTGAGATTTTTTTTTTTTAAGATTTCACATATGATTTTTTCAGTTACTTAACTTAATTTCTTTCTTATTAACTTATTTATTTCTGTTTGTGATTCCGCAAGGTGCTCTAGGTCCGGTAGGTAATGTGTAAATACCACGGGAACTTGTTTTAGGTGACTTTGGATTAATGCCTCAGTTGGCATATAGGTGCAATGTTTGTGTTTTATAATCGCCAGATGGCAGCTGCGGAATCAAGTATCCAACGACGTAATAAATAGCTGTACACAAACTTAATTTCAGATACGCATCACTTTATACTTGTACAGGTTTACCTAATAAAAAAATGCATGGTTACTGCATATTCATGTAACTTCGCTTGTTGCACAGTCTTGTGTCTTCCTTTCAAACATTACCTACCTCTTTGTAGAAACGTTCCGCTCTTACCCGTGTCTGTTTGTGAGGAGTATAACCCCTAAACAAATAGATTTTTAAACACTAAACTTTGTAGCGGTAAAGCAATAATTTCAAAGCAATACACACTTCCTCCACTATCCAGGACGTGGCACCAAAAAGCAGATACTATTCTATATGTTCACGGCCAAAGAATTTATTTAACTTTTTTCGCATAGGCTATTGTTGCATTTACATAGAACATTAAAGAAAAAGAAATACAATCTTTTAAAAAAACTTAAATGCAACGTACAACTCCTTAGCATGACCACAATAAAACTGTCTCAATATGGTATTTAGATTCATCGTGTTCTATGTGAGATATTTAATAAAATCCTGCCAACTTGACTATAAATGAAACATTTGTCAATAATGTTGATTTTATCAAAAATAAGAGGACAATAAAATTTAAAGTGCCGATGTTTAAGATATTCTTATGAAAAAACAAATGCCTATATTGAATTTTCTAGGATTATCTTCTTGAAATTCCCATTCTGAATGACCGGCATAAACGGCAAACCGTAAAAGATGTAAACATTCTTAGCAGAAAAATATAAACATCGATAAAGAGTATAATTTATGCCGAATTCATTACCATTTCGGAGAAAGATCTTGTCTAGGTTTTAATTTTCCATTAGCTATACTTTTCTTAATTGGGAATTCATTTTTGTCTCTTATGTATGCAAATTTCAAGAGCCGCCTCTGTAACGTAGATGGTAGAGTGTCTGCCTGAGATAGAGGAGGTTCCGAGTTTGAATCTTGGTGAGGGTGAGCTACTGTATAAGGTTTTCTGAGTTTTTTTCCATATCCTGAAAGATTAATGTGAGGTAACTCTTAAGCTCTCAGGATCCTGGGCTCATTTGGGCTTCATTTCATTCATCGTGCGATATGACTTAACGCTGAAGGACAGAAATTAAAAATAAGAGTATCTACTCAGCCTATTCTTATTTATTTATATATAAGGAAACAATTTACAGCTATATTTTTATGTCATTGATATGCACTCGGTCAGATTATAACGTTGTGAAAGTTTTATATTGTTTATGCCTGAATGTCATTTGGTGTTTATCACGAAATATAAAGCATTTACCACTTGTGTCTTCCAAAGTCGCAGTACTATTTAGAATAAAATATATGTGATTTAATAAGAAAGTTTTCAGCAATTCATGAACACAAACTATGCGCTTGGAGTACTAATGTAAAGTTAGATTGGTAACAGCTACTACATACATCACAACTATCTCAGAGTCGTAACTCTTTACAAACCTTGAAAATGAGAAGTGTAAGTTTCGATAAACTGCAGCTGAAATGCAGAGATGCAGCCTACATAAGCCTTGCCAATTTCATGACTACTCAAATAAACATTTCACATTATGCGTTGCCAAATCATAAGCTTCTAATTCGCATCTTAGATATAAATTTTGCTAAATTCTAAGAATTCTTTTGCTTTTCTCATTTTCAGAACTGTTAAACACGTGTTTGATAGTACCTCTGCCAGTTTACGATTCACAAAATGCCTACAAATCCTATTTTAAGCGTTTAGGAAACCTACGACAATGGACAACATAACCTAAAACCCCGAGCTGTACGTACCTCGTATTTCTGCCAGGTCGTAGAGTTTTGTGCACCTTGTGTTGCATATGAAGCGTCCAGCTGTCTGAAAAGGCCCTCTCTCTAATCATGGGGGCAAATACAACCGCTGAGCTTCGAAATTATTACTTCTACTCGTAATAGAACGCAGATACCTACCTACTATGTTCTTTTATTTCTACCATTTCCTTTTCGCTTTAGTTCCTTTTGTTATTTTCCCGACTTGAGTGAGGTGTAGTTTCGCCGGCCAGCTCACGATTGCCAGATCATGTAGAGAAAGAAATGGCTATATGTGTATGTGTGTGAGTGTGCACGAGAGTAAATTAATGTTGTCGTACTGACCGCCATTGCAGCTACAGGAACACAAGAAAACGTGTTCTTTCTAACATCGCATTTGTTAACACAACTTTAACACTCAACACAATGACCAAACATTTTCGAATTACTCATTTGGATTCTGAAATATTTGATTTTCTTTGGAACTATTGTGTGTATAGTAATTATTTTTTGAATATTCTGATTTATCTGCATATTATTTGATATTTCGAAAACTTAATTCAATAAAATAGAAATTAATTGTTCTTTCACACTGACCGTGTGTAGGCTAAAGTATGGAAAGATAGAGTCAGACTGAAAAAATTTAGTGCCATAGCCGGGATTTGAACCACGGATTTACAGGTTGCCGTCCAGCCGCTCTAGCCCTTGAGCTACTATGGCCAACGTGCCGATATGACATTAAATTCTCCAACTGACTCGTGTCAGTTCAAGGGTTAGAGCGGCTGGGTGGTAACTAGTAGATCCGTGGTTCAAGTCCCGGCTATGGCATTGAATTTTTCCAGTCTGACTCTATCTTTCCATACTTTAGCCTACACACGGCTAGTCTGAAATAACAATTAATTTCCATTAATTGACCTAATAGTGGTTAACTATAAAGCCCGGGCCTTAAAGTACTTGCAGCATAGTAAGTCGACATTAAGGTAGTTGCCTCATGTGTTTATGAGAACTCCTAGTGGTTTATCGGGAAAAACACGAGTCAGTTGGAGAATTTAGTGTCATGTTGGCACGTTGGCCATAGTAGTTCAATGGTTAGAGCGGCTGGATGGATACCAGAAGATCCGTGGTTCAATTCCCGTCTATGGCATTGAATTTTTCAGTCTGGCTCTATCTTTCCATACTTTAGCCTACACACGGCTAGCCTGAAAGAACAGTTAATTTCCATTAATTGACCTAATAGTGGTCCGAACTGTAAAGCCCGGGCCTTAAAGTACTTACAGCATAGTAAGTCGCCATTAAGGTAGTTGTCTCATGTGTTTATGAGAACTCCTAGTGGTTTACCGGGAAAAACACGAGTCAGTTGGAGAATTTAGCGTCATGTTGGCACGTTGGCCATAGTAGCTCAATGGTTTAGAGCGGCTGGACGGAGACCAGAAGATCCAAAGTTCAAATCCCGGCTATGGTATTGCATTTTTCAGTTTGGCTCTACCCTTTCATATTATTTGTTTGGAATTTACGTCCTCCAACGTTAAGTCTTGTCGGACGATGAATGGAATGGGTGAAATGATGCTGAGATGAGCTCAGGGTCCACGGAGCTCAGAGTTACCCGACATCCTTCTTCCAGGATAAGGGAAAACCCCGGAGAAACGTTATCCAGATAACTCACCCTAACCGAGATTCGAACTCGGGACCTCTTGAACGTGAGGCAGACAGGTATTTATTATTGGTTTGATTATTCATTGGAGATAATTTTTTTAATTTTTTGTGCTCAGTTAAAGAGAACGAATTTCATACTGACCAATCTAGAGAGTTGACTGTTGCTTTACCTTATTGTAGTATTTTTATATTACAATAAAAGTGTAAATTGTAATGAAAGTATTAACGAAAGGTATTTAGTAGATGAGCGAGTAGATGTGAATGCAGGATTTGGGAGATTTTTCTGTCTGTGTTTTGTTTTCGCCATTTTAGACTTTCCGTTACCTCGAGTTTCCAAATTGTAAGGAGCTTGACCTAGTCAATGAGCTGTAACAATGAAGCAATTGTGGCACGTGTTCATTTTTGGCCGTTGTCTTATCCCAATATGCGCGTCACATCGCGATGTCTCCGGAATCCATCAGCTGAGCGTAAGGACGCTGTGCGCCGGGACGCTTTACGACCAGCACGGCGCCCGCATACCTGAGTAGCGGTTAAGCACGAACGGCACGTACATGAGGGCGGCGTGGTACGTGACCAACATGGCGGCAGCTCTTTGTAACGTACCCTACCAGCGTTCACAAACTGCTCTCAACTTATCCTTCTATTAATAAACTTTCATCAGACATTTGGTTTTACGTATACCAGCGAGTTAGGGTGAACATCAGAGAAAAGATATGGCAGAAGGGCAACAATTTATAGTAGAAAATATTCCACAGTTTTTGAAAATTCTAACCAATAGCAAAGAATTTCTAAGAAGTGGTTAATGGTACAGAACGTTTTATATCATCTAGAGTGAGCTTTAACCATATCTAACGTATTAGAAATCAAATTGTATATAAAATACAATTTTGAGTCTGACTCCAGAAAAAGCATTTGTACAAAAAGGTCCATGTTTGCGCACATGTATCTGTGAATAGCATAGCTCAAAAATTGAAACTGAAGTCTTGTGCTCCATTCTATATTAGGCGTGAAAGAATGCTTCATTTTACTGAGAGGCCTCTTTATTTGGCTTTTTTGCATAAATCTAGAGACACCACCGGCTTTACTTACCTTTCGAAAAAGAGATATGCTACGGATTTTTCCACTCGAAAAAAATCATCACCTTGGTTTAGCAAGTGCTTCTTATTTTAGTTAATTGATGGAAGTTAATCATTTCTTCAGACTAGCTATATACAGGCTAAGGTTTTAATAGATTAAGTCAACATAAAAAATGCAATGCCATGGCCGGGATTTGAACCACTGATCTTCTGGGCTATCGAATCCCGGCCATGGCATTGAATTTTTCATATCGACTCAATCTATCAAACACCTGAGCCTATATAGGCTAGTATGAGGAAATGATTAATTTCCATCAATTAACTAAAATAATAAGCGTTAAATGATGAAGCCTGGGACTTAAGTACTTACGATAGTAAGTCGCCACAAACGGTGTATCTCGAATGCGAGAGCCCCTAGTGGTTTACCGGGGAAATATACCAGTCAAATGTCATGACGGCACGTTGGCCATGGTAGCTCAATGGGTTAGAGCGACTGGACGGAAACCAGGAGATCCATAGTTCAAATCCCGGCCATGGCACTGAATTTTTCATGTTGACTCAATCTATCAAAGTTTTATAAAGTATTATAAAGCTTATTGTTCTGTTTATTTTATTATTCTGTATAAAGATATTCTAATTTTATAAGTTATCTTCTTACAGGCATTCGACATAAACATTTTAAGTAAATTCCCACACGCCAAAGTACCTTTAAATGTTGAAACAGCTTTCAAATATTTTTATTTTTATCAAATGGCTCTACAGTTTTCATTGGAGTACGTTTAACATATTTTCTGATAAAAAGCATGCATATCCTTAATTTTTCCTCTTCATTCTGATCTTCATTCTAAACCGAGGGAGAGGGAAAAGATCTTACTACATAAATATATATAACTGGTTAAGGTACATAATTTATATCAAATAAAATTGTCACGAACGCACTGTTGCGGTGAATCGGCGCGGCCGACGCGTTAAAAGCGACGGACAGGGTAGTGCGGAGATAAAGGTTTGCCGAAACAGTGGCGGGGATGGGGGGTGAGCCCGAGGGTATCTACCAGGGCAATCTACACAGAGTGAAGATTGACCCCCATCTGACGACCAGGGAGTTACCGAGCTGTCCCAAAAGGGCGCCCAGCGCCACCGTGGGGCTTTCCATAGGGCAAGACCTAGAGACTAACAAGCCCCCCCCATCTGGTCATGTGGACTCAAGACGGGATGGAAGGTTACTAGAGGAACCTGGGGCCGAACATTCGAGCCCCTCCCTTATTGGGAGTTGTTCGGATTGGGTTGGACTCGAGGTAATTTCTGGAGAGTTCGTCATTCTTCTAACGTCGTCCTGATTGTTTGAGAACACGAATTTCCGGAATACTGAGTAAGCTATAAGAGGAAGCCGCCGTCCGCCACTGGGGAACGTTGACTCCTGTGCGCGCACAGCTCTGTTTCGAGAGTGAAGTTTGTTTGTGGTTGATGACCTTGCAAGTTGTATGTGTATGTGACGTAATTCTGCTACTCTAAGGGCTGACCAAAGTGTGTCTCTACGGGGAAAAAAAATTTCACTGGACTTTTAATTTCACAAGCCCACAAAGTCTCAATATTTTTGTATAGTTATGCATTTCCGAAATATTTCTGTTATTAGTTGAAATTTTCAAGGATTTGGCCAATGCTTAAGCCGTCTGCCTTATTTCTGCTTTACGTGTGAAATGTATAACAATCTATGGGTAAGGATAAATGAAAAGCGTTTGTAGGAAAGGTTTGTAGAGTAGAGACAAACAGATGAGTGTGAAAAGTCAGAGCTGTTTTGTTCCATTTATATTTTGACTTAAATATGATGTCATATTTATGATTTCGTTTTTTTAATATTGCTCATTGACAGTAAGGATTGTTTCTAACGTTTAATTCACACACGTAGTGTTTCTACAAAATTTCACACTTGTCCTTCAGTCAGTCCCCACTTTATTTTTCAGTTAAGAACCTTATAGCATATATAAAAGTTCCATAACACATATACAATTAAGGATTGATACAGATTTTTCTGTCTAATGAAATCATAAGCTACGTGCATCTTTTGTTCTATTTACACATTTTAATTAAAAACTATAATTTCACTACTTACGGACACTTATATCTTCAACAAAATACTCGTAGATCAAATTATAAAATAAAGCTTCTAAGCGGCTTATGTTCCAAATGTCATAACAATTTGAGAATTATTGCATTGCAACGCTATTTTGTTTTCAATGAACGTCCTCCAACGTTAAGTGATATCGGTCGATGAATGAAATGATGTTCTAATGAGTACCGGGTACATAGAGCTTAGAGTTACCAAACATTCATCTTTCAGGATAAGAGAAAACCTCCACGTTAAGTCATATCGGACGATGAATGAAATGATATTCTAATGAGTACCGGGTACATAGAGCTTAGAGTTAGCAGACATTCACCTTTCAGATAAGAGAAAACCTCCAACGTTAAGTCATATCGGACGATGAATGAAATGATGTTCAAATGAGTACAGGGTACATAGAGCTTAGAGTTACCAAACATTCATCTTCCAGGATAAGAGAAAACCTCGAAAGTTAAGTCATATCGGACCATGAATGAAATGATGTTCAAATGAGTACAGTTTACACAGAACTTAGAGTTACCAGACATTCATCTTTCAGGATAAGGGAAACCTCCAACGTTAAGTCATACCAGACGATGAATGAAATGATGTTCAAATGAGTACAGGGTACATAGAGCTTAGAGTTACCAGACATTCATCTTTCAGGATAAGAGAAAACCTCCAACGTTAAGTCATATCGGACGATGAATGAAATGATGTTCAAATAAGTACAGGGTACACAGAGTTTAGAGTTACGAGACATTCATCTTTCAGGATAAGGGAAACCTCCAACGTTAAGTCATACCAGACGATGAATGAAATGATGTTCAAATGAGTACAGTTTACACAGAACTTAGAGTTACCAGACATTCATCTTTCAGGATAAGGGAAACCTCCAACGTTAAGTCATACCAGACGATGAATGAAATGATGTTCAAATAAGTACAGGGTACATAGAGCTTAGAGTTACCATTCATCTTTAAGGATAAGAGAAAACCTCCAATGTTAAGTCATATCGGACGATGAATGAAATAATGTTCAAATGAGTACAGGGTACATGGACTTTAGTTACCAGACATTCATCTTTCAGGATAAGGAAAAACGTCCAACGTTAAGTCATATCGGACAATGAATGAAATAATGTGGAAATGATTCCAGGGTCCATCGACCTTAGTTACCAGACATTCATCTTTTAGGATATGGGAAAACCAGGATATATCCTTATATAGATAACTCCAAACATCTCGATACATATTGAACGTCATTCAGACACACTGGGCATTTGAAAAGATACAGGGTAAAAAATTACATTGGTTCTAAATAGAGAAAGATTTTTTTATTAAGCAAAAATATACCATATTGTGTCCAGAATCTTAAATTCTGAGCTTTTATCTCCTTCGTGAACGTCTGTGCTTCAGTAATATGACAATTCGTATAATAATATATTTATATCTTCTGTAGAGTATCTCATTTTCTTCAGAGAGTATTAGTGGTTCCATATGTAATAACAATAAGTATTTTAGATTGTAGAATCAGACTGTAAAATGCAGTGCCATATTCAGGATTGGAAACACGGATATCTCGGTCTCCGCTTTAACTACTGAGTTACCATGGCAACGTACTATCACGACATTAATGTGTCCAACTGACTGGTATTTCTTCCGGTGTTCTGATATACACGTTAGACAACTACTTTAGTGGCGGCTTATGCATTGCCCGCTATTAATCGTGTCTATTGTACTGGTTTAATGGTGACAAAAACTCATCCACAAGGACCTTGGGTTCAGAGTGATTATGAAAGCGATATGAAATGACAGACATTGTGCTCTCAGATTTAAGGTAGCCATGGCCATTAGCGACCGGTTGTAATCCATGCGAGGAAGATGTCAAACTGTCAAAAGTGAGGTGGGATTTGTCAGGAGAGGATTTCGTTTTGTTATCTAGAGGTCACAGCTTACCCATGTACTGACTCCCACTGGGTTTTCTGCAACAGTTTACTCTACTAACCTAACCTAAGTTCCTTTCATAATAATTGACATTATGTATGCATATGATCCTGGGGGAACCTAACCCCAATTACGTCTGGGTAAACTTTATTTTCCAGTATATTACGAAAACATTCTTATGTGCTTAAATTTACATAACTTTCTCTCATAGTTTCATTATACAGTTCGTTGTAGATGCAAGTGGGGCATAAGAAAACAGTAGATAGTCGTATGTTTGATTGTTGTTAAATTCTCTTCAGTTGAAACAACTGAATAGCGAAAATGTCAAAGTATGCACGACTTTAGTAATAACGGATGTGTTGGAATGGTTGATGAAACAGAAAGGTTATTATAAATAAAATTAATATTTCAATAGTTCTCCATCTGTACATTTCTTATGGTTTATAGAAAATGCCTAAGTAACGAAGAGATCATAAAATTTTATTCATAAAATTACAGTTATACATTTTAACTGTCGTGTAAATATCTTAAATATAAACACCATTTTAATCAAAATTGTCAGTATTTGTTTAACAGTTTAAAAATATTGAACATTTTGGCAAATAAAGGGTAGTTTTAAGGTGAGGAAATTTTCTGGAATATCTTTGTGTCGCATATTTGTTGAACTTAAATACCAAGTTTCGACTTAGTCGAAAACATTATTTATGCTACATACACATACACACACGTCATCCTCCGTGACTTAGGGTTAGCGTGCTGGTTCGTTGACGCATATTTTTCGAGCGTAAAATTTCTTAGCATGGTTCCCGTCGGAAGGAAGGTAAAGCCGGTGGTCCCGTCTCTAGATTTATGGAAGGTGAAAGAACCTCAAGTCCGAAAAAAGGCTTCTGGGCAAAATTAAACGCTTTTCACACCTTATATAAAAGGAACGCTGAGAACAGCATTTATAAATTAAAATAAAAGAAAAAGAACGACATATAGACACAGGAAAGCTTTTTTAAAAATTATTATTATTGGTCAAGGGACCTGAAAACGTTTAAGATCTCTGTTAAAATATTGTCATCGAATATTTTAATGCAATACGCTACCTCATTTTACTCTGTAGTTTGGTAGCACAGAAAATGATGTTGTTGTTGATGATGATGATGATGATGATGATGATGATGATGATGATGATGATGATGATGATGATGATGATGATGATGATGATGATGATGATAAGGACGACGACGACAACGACGATGATGATAATGACCATGTAAGAAGTATTCCTAAATTCACTTTAATCCGGGGTGTGTATTTCCAAAGAGGGTGTGTACGAGAAGTTTGTCACGCTATGTCTTTCTCACTTTATCGTTCCCAGTCTCTCTTGAGGAGAGGAGTGAGGCTGCAAGACTTACACAAGGCATATAATAGTGCAAAAAACACACCAGATAGACTTCGGAAGATTAAGAAGGCAAAATATTACGATGTTTATGCACTACTGGAACATGTCACTCTGCCAGAAGGTAGCACATTTTATGACACAATGACATGTGGAAGTGTAGTTGAAGATGATGTAGTAGAGATGGAGTGATGTTTTGATGTTGTATGTCAATCCATGAAATGCATACTGGATTAGTCCATAGTAGAGATGCATTGGTGAATATTCATGACTACATATTATAGTATTGTATAATAGAAAAACTCTAACATTAAGAATCAGAAGCTCTTAAGTCAAGTGACTTAACAACCTTTCATCCATTTTAAATTAAAAGTGGTTAAGTCCTAATAATGAAATATCCTGTCACACATGCTAATGTCAAACTGTAAGAAACGCTTCAACACAGTACTGTGTACCTCCAAACGGACCCATCATATAAAATTCTTTCACTTGCATTACTATTTTGTTATTTAAAATTACTTTTGAAAGCTTTGAGCAACTCTCATGTGCAATTTTGAAACAGTGACTTAGCAACTTCTGCTTCTGAGCGCTTCAAAATTAAGGCAATCCCCTATAAAGTTAAACACTCTAAACTATTTCTCCCATGGGAAATAGCTATCATATTTGTGGGACATGCTGTTGTTTGATATTTATTAGTGAGTGAAAATATGTAACGCCCGAGGCATTAGCGTCAAGCATGAATAACATCAAACCTCGCTGCAATTGTATCCATTACCTAGGAAAAAATCGAGTTGAATTATCAGTTATAAAAGTATTAAAATTATTATTTTACAAAAGATATAGAATTGATATTTTTAATAGGTGTAAGATGTACGTTTCTTGTTTTTCAGGTAACTAAAGAAAAATTGAACATCGGACTAAGCCATCTACGAGGTAATCGATAGTCAAATGTCTTTGCCACTACATTGGAGTAGGCGTTGCCTAAGAATGATGCACTTTTGTCTCGCAAATTTTAACTTTATTTTATATTTCACCTGCTATATTGACTCTGGGTAGAGATAATTAGACTCTTTGTAGAGATTATTCATGTCTAGCAGTAAAAGATTTGCTTTCCAGTAACAAAAGTATCACGTAATGATGTGTTTTTCTTATGGCAGCGGATAAAAATGGCTATTTATGATTTTCTTAAAAAAAAAAAAAAAAAAAAAAAAATCGTAACTATTTTTACTACAAATATTTGCACCAGAAATAACAAATATACCTAAAATTTTCTGAGAATAGCGGGAATTCGTCGTCATTTTATACAACTTTTGTACAGTTGTTAAACTCTAAGAAATAGACAAAATATCACTGTACTCAGGAAAAATAAAATAACCTGTTTAAAGCTGACAATTTATATTAAAATACATTTGTATGTAACCATTTTCGTGATGTTATTTTTATTGTTTCTAAATTCCAAATATTATATACTCTTTGCAACTGAAAATCGTTGTTATGCAAAGAAAGGAAAATTCAATTTTATGCGACAAATCCAAGTAGTATAAATGACTTTCTCATAATTGTGTGTACCTCTAACTCCATAAGGCCACGCCGTGGCTCAGTGGTTAGAACGCTTGGCTCTCACCAAGGCGGTCCGGGTTCGATCCCAGGCGACCGCAAAGTGAGATTTGTAGTGGATAACACGGCGCTGGTGCGGGTTTTCTCCGGGACCTCTGGTTTCCCCCGCCATCTCATTCCACCGGTGCTCCATCTTCATCTCATGTATCATCAGTGTCACCGCCTGCGGTGCCGTATGTAGTTAAAGCGGGCGTTCAACACTACACTACACTCTAACTCCAGTAATTAGGACAGGTATGGTTCAACACGTGGAACTGTCAAGTGTTTGCCAAATTATTGCAAGTGTATAACTTCATTACGAGGCACAGGAGCCGCCTGGCCGCTACGTCCACCATCGTGCCCCATAGGCGTCATCAGTAGGGTGCAGAATGATCCCTTTCGGCCGATATCGCCACCAGGGGCCACTACTTCTCAACTAAATAGCTCCTCAGGAACCCTGAGCATCTCAAACCAGGTCTCATAGCGGGAGAAGATCCCCACATCGCTATCGAGAACCAAACATGTGTCTCCAGTCATAAACTTTTGCAAATACTAAATTTTAACTCCCACCTCCCACCTTGCTATCGTTTATCGTTGTCGTGTTACATAAAAATAATATAAGAAATGGTTGTAGTGGTGTGTGATGTGATTCGCATTTGATATTTCTCCGCGCGATCACATAAAAGATTCTCCTGGTTTGCATCCGTTGGCAGTAAACCTGGAAGGAAAGTTTTGTTATAGGAGGAAGAAGAAGATTCAGAAAGTTAACGCACCAACAACTACCTGCTTTGTTTACGGATGGAGGTAAGACAATGAGAAAGTTGGGGGGGAGGCACACACGGGGGCGGGCACCTGAGACGTGAGCCGCATGCACCCCGGGGGCTTAGCAACACAATGGCCCCCGGGTCATCGCATTTTTATAATGGAAGAAGCGGAGGATGTTGGCCTCTAGGCCTGCTTTATGGACTCTCTGCACGAAGAGAGACAAGGATGCATCTCAACTCTAGATTGATTATTATCGTTCCGACACCACGGAAACTGTATCAAGGCTGCTCAGGCGGGACAGGGGTTCGTTTACCGTCTGATGTTTCTGCAGTGGCATGACTATGTGTGTGACAAAACCACTGTCCACGACAATGCCTTCCTGCGGCAGCCTCTGTGGCATAGGTGGTAGTCTATCTGACTCATATTCAAGAGGTCCCGAGTTAAAATCTCCGTCAGGTCAAGTTATCTGGATAAGATTTTGTCAGTGTTTTCCCTTATCCTCAAAGACGAATGTTTGGTAACTCTAAGCTCTACAGACCATGGGCTTATTGGAGCATCATTTCACCCATTTAATTCACGTCCGATACGAAGAAAACTTATATACCTTCCAAATACGAAAGGCTGCATACCATTGAAGCTAACGCGGGATATAAATGGAGAAAAAACCATAGTGCTTCCAAGAAAATTGCTGATAAAATTACATTAAGATCCCTTACTGCCAATGTATAGTCTGTTAATTTATTGACCCATTACCTCACAAATTACTATAGGGTGGTTCTTTACCTTCATTTACTTCTAACGTTCTTATGACATTGTTTTTCTTTGATCCAAATTTTTTAAGTGAATCATTTTCTTTGCCGCTTATATTTTTGTAGAGTCTAGAAATGCTAGGTAGTGTATAACTAACCTTTGGTCGAATAATATTTAGATAAAGTGACTAATTTTTAAACCTTGTAGCTTCATTTTGGTCCCATGATGACTAATTACATTAAAGCTCACCGTGTTCACAAAGTACAGAAATATAGTGCGATCCATATAAACCTGAACCAATTCAATAGGCCATAACTTTTGAACCAATAACAGGACACGCGTACAACTTTGAGAGAATATAATACACAATTGGTAGATTACATTACACTATTTACATCTCAGAGAAAATGTTGGAAGTGTCCTCCACCAGCATCTATACATGTTTGTACTCGTCTCACCATATTCTCTGAAGTTTTACCGAGAGTATCCTCGCCAATGTCACTTATTTCGGTTCGAATGGATTCCTTGAGAACATCAATTGTCCGTGGCCTATTCTTGTACAATATATTTTTTAGATACCCCCACAAGAAAAAATCCGGTGAGGTTAGGTCAGGGGAACTGGGAGGCCACAGACCTTTTGAGATTATTCGATTATCAAAGAAACTGGTTACAAGTTCCATGGTGTCATTAGATGTATGGCACGTTGCTCCATCTTGCTGGAAATAACCTTCTCTCAATTCTATATCATCTCCGTATCACTGGTTGAGTATGCACTGAAATAATATTCCACATTCCCACGCCAGTAAATTAACTTTCTTTGTAAAACACAAGCATAGAAAAAATGTCATCGGTTCTCTAACTTTTAATATTAACCATTTTCTCTCTTTATACAATTATTTGGCATGCATTGCCAACATAATACAAAAGAAATAAAGCGAAACTTCCGTACGTAAAAAGATTTGGCATCCATAAAACTCAAACTCATGCATCTACAGAATTACAGTGAAGGTTATGCAGAGTTTCTGACACTTATTGCTTATATATTTGAAATATTTGTTAAATGTCAATTAAGGAAACAAAATATAACACAAATCGATTGTTGCCTTTTAAACTCGTTATGCCATTGCCAACTATGAATATTCTTTGGAGTAAAATGTAACTAGCTTTTGTTTTTAACCTTTAAGAGTGCATCAACTATTTATATTCTTTGAGGTTACTGCTATTCTTTCTATTCTATGACATTATCAATAAGTCGTGCCCTTCTTTCATAACTCCAAGTGTTAGTATTCAATAACTGGTTTGCATATCTTTATTAATTCTTTAGTAATTAGTGATATGAAATGGAAACTGCTTTGTTGCCCCATGATCATCGGAAGAAACGAGTTGCTTACAAACGGAAATACATTTTCTTATCTACATTACAAGTATTACAAAAATCTTAGAGAATAAAGGGATTTCAGGGTCTATTTCCAGAAAATTTAATATATACATTTCATTTATATGAAAATGATTTAAATATATAGTAATTTAAACGAAATCATTAGTCATTTTTGAGAATAGAAACATTTTTCATTTTTACGATAGGGAATGTTTTTCCAAAATCTTCCTGAGGCATCCTGGGAGATTATAGTTTAATATATCCCAGCCCTATCGGTAACATGAATGATGAATAGCCCCCTGTAAAGAAAACAGCAATGAAGGTGACAGTAGAAATCTAGTTACTGTAGTGTTCGATGACACTTCTTCATGCTCAGCTTCAGGTTGGCTGCTTGTGGTCTCTGCAACAAGTTGTTTTGACTTTAATGTTGTCCAGGTACATCAAGCATGGATCGTAAGTCATCCCATTGATCACCGTCAGCCGCCGAAAGGTAGCTGATGCGTTACAGAAACCGATGGGCACAGCCGTGAACTGCTATACGTCTTGTCACATCGAGAATACACCCTGGTACCTTACGACACAGCTCACTGTTTGAGAGAACTACTGGAATGACTAGGATGTTAGCAATGTGGAAGTGGCATAAACGTGAACTGCCGCAACTCCCTCGACGTTGAAAATACAGTTTGTTCCTTCCCTTGGGTGATCAACTCCATTGGCCAAGACTATTCGCAGTGTAGTAGTGGAAGCGTAGAGGTTTAACTGTCCAACCTTGTTCAACAGTGCTGCAAGAGGAGCAGACTGTTCGCCTTTCACCTTGATCTCATGTCCTCAGCATCACGACTACTGAGGTACCACTTTGCATATATCCTCCCTTATTTTCTACATTGTTGATGTGAGCTCTTTGGAGCCCCATCATCTGTTTAGATGTAGCACTCGATAGGAAAGTTGGTTCCCATAACGAAAGCTAGGTGTGACTAGATACACTAATAGTTCGTTGTACCCTTATATCAGCCTGGAGAGCTGGGAGACATGAACCGTAGCAAGACGCGAGGAAAACTCTAATGTAAACTCACAAAGTAAAACGGTCTCTTGGGTAGTGCTTCCACGACTTTGAGGGAAAACAGTTTTGCTACTAGACCTGTTTGTTTTATTTCTCTATCACCTTGCTTGAAGACGACTTGCTCTTTCTAATTTGACGTCGATCACACTTCAGCTGCGATGTCGTCAGATAACTGGTGGGTACTATAATTTTGGGATTCAGCTCTTGGCTTTCACCACCTTGCGAGATATTTTCTTTGTCATGAAAATAACTGAATCATATGGTGTGTTAAAACTGTTAGCCATTTTAGAGAAAGAAAATATTGTTTTCTATTTTTTTTTTTTTTTTTTTTTGTGAAGTGGTAATTTATAATTTATATTGCATTGGCAGACGTTTATCAGTTTCAATTCTCTAGCCGATTGTGAAGTTAGTTTAAAATATACTTCAAAGTTTGTATCGAACAAAAGACAATTTTTAAAAGGGAGGAAAAGATCCAGATACAATTTAAACAGCAAAATTCAACTCTCAAATATGATCATCTTCCCACTGATAATAATAAACATGTTAAACGTTCTTTGTTAGGTTGCCAGCACTGGAGGAACAAATGCTTACTATTTAATAAACATTTTGTTTTTTTTTAACGTGCTATCATATTAGCGTCTCCAGGCCCGCCTCTGTAGCGTAGATGGTAGCGCGTATGCCTTACATTTAACAGGTTACTGGTTCGAAACTTGGTCAGGGTCAGATATCTGGATAAGATTTTATCCCGGATTTTCCCTTTTCCTGAGAGATGAATGTCTGGTAACTCTAAGCTCTATGTACCCTGTACTCATTTGAACATCATTTTATTCATCGTCCGATATGACTTAAAGTTGGAGGTTTTCTCTTATCCTGAAAGATGAATGTCTGGTAACTCTAAGCTCTATGTACCCTGTACTCATTTGAACATCATTTCATTGATCGTCCGATATGACTTAAAGTTGGAGGTTCTTTTTATCCTGAAAGATGGATGTCTGGTAACTCTAAGCTCTGTGTACTCTGTACTCATTTGAACATCATTTCATTCATCGTCCGATATGACTTAACGTTGCAGGTTTTCGCTTATCCTGAAAGATGAATGTCTGGTAAGTCTAAGTTCTATGGATCCTGGACTCATTTGAGCATCGTCTCATTCATCAACCAAAATGACCTAACTTTGGAGGACGTAAATTAAAAAAAAAATTGCGTCTCCATGTACCTAAATTTCGTTCTAGTAACTATACTGAAACAGAACAGGCGCTTTTAAACAAACGTAAAAACATTGGTGTGAATCGGATTTGAGCCGCGACTTTGAGATAAGCAGACCAGCACTTAACCAACGAAACTACCCAGTTCGACTGGAATGAAGAAAATCTGTTTCCACCGTAAGAATATGAGACGGAAGTGTTAAGAAGGCATGGTTGACAGATTACTTTGTGATTTCGGAAATCCAATGGGAATGTTTATAAATATTTGATAAATAAAATTGTGTTCTCTCTATGCAATGTTGTTTGAAATCATTGCGACCCTTGTTGATTAATGTGTTCCACATCATGTAGCAACAACTGATGCGAAATATTTCTCCATTTGTTTTTTAATGTCCAAAGCGAATGGAAGCGGAAACTTTATTTTTAGTCCAAGAACTTGAAACCACTTTTCATCTGAATGATTTTTTCCCCAGAAAGCTATTCGAACGAAAAATTCAAATGACAGGTTTAGATGGATTGGCCATTTGTTGTATTATTTGTTTTTTCTTGGGTGCTGAAACCGCAGTCGGTTCTTGAACCGCAATCCCTACCTTATTTGTCGCAGTTTCAGTGTAAACTATTAAAACCGCATAGAGAAGGATCTAATCTATACTAATCTATGTTCAAAGATTAAGAACATGCACAAAATCTAATTTGGATGTTTTAATTCAGAAGTAGTTAGGCGAACTGTGAATAATTTTTAAAGCACAGAAAACAAAGACCAACTTTAAAGAAAGTGCTGATGAAGGTAAAAATTCTACTGACTTCCAAGGCAGTGTCTGCACATTAGGAAGAGTTCTTTTGAAGCTAGGATTATTTGAAGAAAAAAAAATACACTAACCGTGACAGACAAATTTTAATCGAACATCGCACCATACGTGCAAAGAGACTTAAGTATTTACGAAATATTCGGAGATATCGAAATGAAGTTTATATAGTTTATATGGATGAAACTTATATAAATACAGCACATACTGGACCATATGCCTGGAGTGAAATACGTTACAGGGACTCTGCAGCGATACTGAAAGGCCGACGGTTGTTTATCATACCTGCTGGAGGAGAACAAGATTTTGTTCCAAATGCCTATGTACTATTTAAGACCCAACAAAAGCGTGGAGAGTACTACCATACTAAGAATTACAACTTAGTTTATAAGAGCTGCAAAACTGTCTTCGATAATGAAATTTGATTTGGACACCTTATGCACCGCCCTCCCCTCTCGTAATCTTACGCGTGTGACGCATTGTGGCGATAGGTGAACTATCCCCACCACAGTTGCTACTCATCCCTACCGCGCAGGATTCCTGTCAAGATAAAATAATACATCTGTACTTGCAGCTGAGTGGGACAGATCCCTTCCCCTAGGGGAAGTATAGGGGAAGTATGTTTAGGAATACTAAGATTAGCAATTAATACAGTGTTTTGAATTTGGATTAACTCCTAAGTTTCATGATTATAACCAATAATAATCTAGCGCCCGCCTCTGTGACGTGGTGGCAGCGTGTCTACCTTACATTCAAGAGGTCTGTGTTCGAATGTGCGTCAGAGTAAGTTATCTGGATAAGGGCTTTACCGGGGTTTCCCCTTATCCTGAAAAATAAATCTATAGTAGCTCTAAGCACCGTGGAACCTAGAATCATTTGAGCATCAGTTCAGTCATCGTCTAATATGAACTCGCCGGTTAAAAGGACGTTAAATTAAAAAAGGAGTGATTAAAGAGAAAAAAATACCCTATTCTGTAATCTTACGGCAAAAATAATGCGCTATCTAATTCTAGCTTATCTTTTCTATGTTCATTATGCTATAGAAACAGTAATTATAAAATATAGTGTATTTATAGATAAGGATGGGGTGCTTTCAAGTTTATAACACGTCCTATTTTTTCAGGATTGCGACCAGATAGGAACATCTAGTTTTTTTAAGTACACGTGGACTCTTTGTAAATGCGTGGCAGAGATGGTAGCGCTGCACAGTGCATAGAACTCTAGTAGCAGCGACGAGAGTTAGGACTGTTTTTGATACTTAAAATGGCGACGTTTTCATTGCAAGAACAGCGTGTAATCATTCGTTTTCTCCATTTTCGTGGTGTGACACTTATTGAAATTCATCGCCAGTTGAGTGAGGCATGTGGTGATGGTACCATGGATGTGTCTAATGTGCGTTCCTGGGTGTGACAGTTCAATGAAAGCAGAACATCGTGTGACAACAAACCAAGACAGTCACGGCCTCGCACCAGCCGGTCTGACGACATGATCCAGCCGATTAAGCGTTGCAGACATCGCCTCCAAAATTGGTATTTCCGTGGGAAATCTTGCATGAAGATCTGAAAATGCGTGTAATCGATGTTCCAATCTTGCCGTCATCGCGTGTCAACTTCGCCCGACAATTTGCCACGTGCACAGCCGTGTGATCATCCGTCAGCATTCGTGGCACCTACCTGGAATACATTTTTCGCAGATTAAGATCTTCATGCAGGAGTATGTGTACAGATCCCACGGAAATGCCAGTTTTGGAGGCGATGTCTTCAACTGTCTTGGTTTGTTGTCACATGATGTTCTGTCTTCATTGAACTGTCGCACCTAGGAATGTACGTTGGACACATCCATGGTACCATCACCACATGCCTCACTCAATTGTCTTGGTTTGTTGTCACACGATGTTCTGCCTTCATTGAACTGTCACACCCAGGAACGCACATTAGACACATCCATGGTAACATCACCACATACCTCACTCAACTGGCGATGAATTTCAATAGATGTCACGCCACGAAAATAGAGGAAAGGAATGATTGCACGCTGTTCTTGCAATGAAAACGGCACCATTTTAAGTATCAACGCTGCCACTAGAGTTCTATGCACCGTACAGTGCTGCCATCTCTGTCACGCCTTCACAAAGAGTCCACGTGTATTAAAAACAAATGTTCAGGTCCCAGTCCTGAAAAAAAATCAGGAGTTGTAACTTGAAGGCACCTCGTACAAGCATTAAGTGAAAATTTCTATGTATAGGGTAGTTTGGTTTGGATTTTGTTTTTAGAATTTTGCATCGCATGCTTAAATACCAATTATAATGTTCACACAGACACAATTTATTCAAGAATTCTTCTTTATGTTTGCTTCGTGTTTTATAGTGTCTAGTTAAAGGCTGCATGCTAAAATGGTTCCTAAAATTTGAGTGCCAAACACAAAACTGATTTACTTAGAATTCGTTTTAAATTCCATTTGCTGGGTAACATGTGAAAATATCATTTATTTCTATAGCGTGCCATAAAATACTGTTGGGCAGAAGCAGACATTCGAGTCGTAGCTGCAGGATACGTCTAAACGCCAAGGGCGACCTGAGACGCTCTACGGGGTGGCCCGCTTCAACAATAAAAATAGTTGAAGAGCGTCTACTGTGTTCTACACTCTGTTGTCGTAATATAAATAATGCTGAAACATGCACTTGGCTCGTTATACGTAACCAAATATTGCCAACACCTCGTAAAACAGCGCAAAGACCTGATAGCAAGTTTTCTCCTACTGTGAACGACAGCTTTATACACAGAAAACGCTGAATTAAGATGTTTCCATACATGATATCGCGTGTTATCCTTGTATTTATCACGGCTGTCAAACCTCACTGCTGCTGCTACCAAAACGGGATCACTGGATCAATATTTATCTCCATATCGAGGTCTTCATTACTATATCTAATAAAATTTTGTATGGCTATCTGGAGCACAGCTAGCTTCAGAAAATATGTTCCCAAGTATACAGCTACATGAACTATCAGTTGCGTGTTCATCATTTTGTAAATAAATGGCAGGGACGTGGATGAATATAACAATAAATGTTTTAAAAACATGTAAGAAACGTACGTTACAGTTTTGTCACGGGATAAGACGTTAAGAAGCGAATCTTCCCAGGATGGAAGGGTACAATGTGAGGATACTAAAAGTGGCCGGACTGAGGAGAGAAAAGATAAGAGGGAATATAGAATGATCAGAATTATTTTTTGACAACGTACCATTACTCATCCTCATAATTTTGATGGCACTTCTCAAAATAGTCTCCCCTGAATGCGAAGCACTTGTCCCAGCGTTTTTGCCAGTCTTCAAAGACATGCTGGAAACAATTTTGAGAGATCCTTCAAAATCGCCTCCGCAGCCTTCACCACTGCTTCTGATGATGGATAATGCCTCCCACAAAGGCGTTTCTTCAAGTTAGAGAATGGAGAATGTCACATGGGGCTAAATACGGACTATAGGGAGCGTGAGAGATGTACTTCACGTTGTTTTTGCAAGATATTCAGCAACAACATTGGCAATATGCGGCCGCGCATTATCGTGGTGCAGCATCCAGCCTGTTTCACGGAAATGTGGTGTTTTGCGCCTTATATTGACTTGCAATGTTTTCAGGACATCCCTGTAGTATTGTCCAGTTACTGATGTGTGTACAGCTACAACATACTGATAAACCATTCCACGAATATCAAAGAATGAGATGACCATAACTTTTCCAGCAGAAACAACCACTATTACTTTTTTGGGGGTTGGTGATGAAAGATATTTCCACACTGAGCTTTGCTGTTTTCTCTCAGGATCAAAATGATGTAGCCAAGTTTCATCAGCAGTGATTAGGTTTGAAAGAGACTCCGGATCATCCTCTAGCATCAACTTTAACTGCGTGTTACCTCCATTGTAGCGCTAGGCGATACTGAACGTGTCTGAACTTGACTGGTTCTCACGGGCGGGAATCAGGAGTACCAGCAATGAAACTAATACGGCGTGTTTGTTTCACATTAAGATAACAGAATATAATAAGATTGCATTTTAGTGCGAAAAATTATGACCGCAAAAAGTTATGATCATTCTTTGTTGAACAGCACTGGTATATATTAAAACTCGCTGTGACGACTCGCCAAACGTTGACATAGCCAGGGGCCCCGAGACCTGGAGCAAGTAACTTAACAGGTAGCGCCGAAAACCCCATCGACATTTACAACCCTATAACCCCTTAAGATGAAAGTTGAAATTAAACGACAAATGAGGTGAAATGGAGAGACAAGGATGTAATTATTTTTGAGAAGACCGCTGACAAAAACCACGGGCCAATTCCTGCCAAATTAGTCGATACAAGTTTATTAGCTATAGGCTCAAATATATAGAGCCAGTTATGCTTAGCCCGCCTCGGTAGCGTAGATGGTAGCATGTCTGCCTCACGTTCAAGAGGTCCCAAATTCGAATCTCGTTCAGGGTGAGTTACCGGGACAAGGTTTTATCCGGGGTTTTCCCTTATCCTCAAAGAGGAATGTCAGGTAACTCTAAGCTTCATGGACCCCGGGCTCATTTGAGCATCATTTCAACCAATTCATTCACCGTCCGATATGACAACGTTGGAGGACGTAAATTACGAAAAAAAAAAGAAAGAAAAAAAAAGAAGTCAGAGTTGTTTGGAGAAACAGTTATACAGAGTGTCCCACCTAACTCTGCCACCTCAAATATCTCCAAACTGAAACAAAATATGAAAATTGCAATTGGCCAGGAATGTACATATGTCAGGGGCTCACACAATGACAAGGTTTGCATAATCCGTAAAGGTAAACAACACTTTCAACATCAAGTTGGGTTTTTTAAATGGAACGTGTATGCTTATTCTAGCGAAATGATAACTGGAGCTACAGTCAGTGTTTGGATTCACGTTCTGAAATACGTGGCTGTTAGAGGACGGCAATGGCGCCACCGTTTCTGACGTAATGCAACGCATGTAGTTCTCATAGCAGGGTTTGCTTGTACTAGTCTGTAGTCTGCTGTAAACAAACCGATATCACTTCGGAACGTTCTAGCTCATTGTACTAGAGTCTCCTGATCTGGTCTGCTGTCATGGGATTGTTATTTCATTACGGAGGGGACTAGGTACGTAGGCCACCATGTTGGGCCCATTGTTCCTATGCCCCCAAGTGAGGGCACCCCCGGGAGGAAGGATGAGATGCAGGAGACAGAGGGCGGCCGACCCAAGGAGCCACGAAAGTACAGAGGGCAGGGTCCCTACAGTTTACTTTGATAGTGACCTCCCCGAGAGGCCAGGACAACGAACTCGTTCCCCCACAGCGGGACAGAAATGCCAGGCTCGGTAGCGCAGATGGTAGCATGTCTGCCTGACATTCAAGAGGTCCCGAGTTCGAACCTCGGTCAGGGTGAGTTACCTGGATAAGGTTTTTCCGGGGTTTTCAATTATCCTGAAAGACGAAGTCGTGTAACTCTAAGCTCCATAGACTCCATTTGAGCATCATTTCACCCATTGCATTCATTGTCCGATATGACTTGACGTTGGAGGACATAAATTAAAAAAAAAAAAGAAAAGCGACGGCAACGAGCCCAGCATCCGAGCCCTAATGTTACCAAGGCAGGTGATCCGAGACCCAAAGGTCCCTGGCTGGAGGTCCCAAAATGGTCCCACCAGAGGACTGGAGATTGGCAACCGACCTACCGGAGGAGGAAGTAGCTTTCCTCAGAGCATATCATTGCAGAATACATGGCCGACATACCCACACACCAAAACACACACGCTCTTATGATCTTCGCGGTAAACAGAAACCCCAGGTGTAGCTTTCGGCAGATCCAAACCTAGCTCCGGGCCATTGGCGAATGGAGTGCAAAATGGCGAATGGCAGTTAACCCGGAGAAGAGCTCTGCAATTCTCCTGGCGAAAACCAGAGCCAAACGGTTGCAGCAGAACTTCGTTTTACGGCGCCGTGGAATCCCATGGGTGCAAACGGCGAAGTACCTCGGAGTGACATTGGACCGCAAACTAACTTACGCCCCGCACGTCAAAGGCAAGGTCCAGCTTGGACCTATACCCAATATTCCGTTCAACCATGCCCCTCCGTCTCAAATTCCAGCTGTATCGGGCGATCATCCCGCCCATGATTTTGTACGACTGTGAGATCTGGGCAACAGTGGCAAATACCACTTTCGTCAGACTCCAGACGCTGCAGAACAGGACGCTCAGAGGGATGTGCGATACAGACTGGAGATTCCCAGCCCAGATCCTTCATGAACGTTCGAAAATCCCGCACATTGTCGATGTCATCCGAGAGAGGGCACGATCATTGTACGACAAAATCCAAACCCATGGCAACCCTTTGTTGAACTCCCTGGGCAGATATGACCAGAGGGAGCAAAGACACTTGCCATCATACAAACTCCCCAGAGACGTCCTGGGGTCCCTTGGTTAACCCAGGGAAGAGCTCATTAACTCCAAAATTCATTTTACGTCTGATGGCTCAAGCGTTAGGCCACCCGTAATCAACGTGGCCACGCCGTGGCTCAGTGGTTAGACCGCTTGGCTCTCACCAAGGCGGCCCGGGTTCGATCCCAGGCGACCGCAAAGTGAGATTTGTGGTGGACAACACGGCGTTGGGGCGGGTTTTCTCCGGGAACTCCGGTTTCCCCCGCCATCTCATTCCACCGGTGCTCCATCTTCATCTCATGCATCATCAGTGTCACCGCCTGCGGTGCCGTATGTAGTAAAAGCGGGCGTTAAACACTACACATTTCACATTTCATTTCTGGGCCTCTGGAGACAACGGCCGACACTACTAACCTGAAAGAGACCACCAGATAAAAGATGATATGAATCTATCTAATTCGCTTAGTGACCCAGCGAAACCTTAAAAAACAAAAAAAAATGGGTCAGGTAGGTCATCCACGGTAATCAAACCCGAGCCTTCCGAATGTGGGCCACAGATGAAACCGCCTTAGTCATCCCGCTCGGTGGTCTGCTGTCATACTGTAACATAATTCACATACGTTTCGAATATTGCTTTCCATCTTGATATATTAAACCGTTTTTCGTGTGGGCTAACAGGTACCGTCATCTAGTTGATGTGCCTTCAGTAACGACATTTTGAAATAGGTGGAAAGGACGGGGAGGTCCTGTGCGATGGCCAGCTCGGTCCCTAGACTTGACGCCATTAGACTTCTTTCTCGGGGACACAGTGGAAAAATGAGACCACCAACGACCGTAGAGGATATGCAACATCATCTGCAGAACCACTGCAATCCGTGCAACACTCTCTTGTTACCAGATTCGAAAAGTGTGTTGACGCAGCCATGATCGTTAGAGCGTATGTCTCTAGCGTTCCGTCGCGTAGAGGGTCGCGGGTTCGGGTCCCGCCTCGGGTATGGGTGTTTGTGTATAGTGTACATGTGTGAAACTACAGGAAACAGATAGTAAAATAAACGGAAGCAATAAAAATCGGTTAAATAAGGAAAAGAAAAAAATATATATGTTTTAGATAAAAAAAAAAAAGCTCTGCTGAAGTGACACGGTTTCATCGGACAAGGCGCTACTGGATTTGTGGGTGCATTTTCCATGTCGGATGTAATATACAACAATGAAGCTTCTAAGGGCTATAGGACACTAGTAAATGTATTTAGAAAAGTGTAACCAAGTGTGTTGTCGCTATTTGTAGCTGTAGTTGACATTTTGCTAGTATAAACATACTAATTCCATTAAAAAAAAACGGAACTTGTTATTCGAAGTGTTATTTGTTTCATTGTGTCAGACCCTGACATAGGTATATTCCTGGCCAATTGGAATTTGCATATTTTGTTTCATTTTGGAGATATTTCAGGTCGCATAGTTAGGTGGGACATCTGTGTTCAAGTTTCTGTAAATTAACAAGGGAACTATCACTGTACTCGCACTGCTATGCACCTAAAAATTTTATGGTATAATACCTGCTGTATATAAACCACCATGTTTACCAGAAATCTGCTGCGGAGTAAATTCGCAACGCCCAAAAGCGAAGCCTGGAAAGTGCCGTATGCGACCACTTACAAGTACCTGCTGGACATCCCTCGTCAGCTGTGTGCCAGCGCCTTGTGTAGGGGTAAACAGTCTCTCCCATGCAAGGCTATATTGTTATGCTACGTATTGTGACTGTTATATATTGTTATGCTACGTATTATCCTACGTATTGTGACTGTGGGTTCGTGAAATTAAAAGTCCAATTGCGCAACTCAAAAATGTTCTTTATTTCCACCGAATTACAGTTGAAACACTTGCCGATTACACAGAATTACGTAATGCACACAATTACAATTCGCCAGTTCGTCTGTCACAGGTCCACTCTGCACTCGCAGTTACGCACAACTCCTCCGATGCACGTACATAGTCTTCCGGTCCACTGCACGCTCACAGATACGTACAACTCCTCTGATGCACGTTCACAGTCTTCGGGTCCGTTCCCTCACTGGGCGCTCCTCACGGCTGCTCGCCAAGAACTGACTGACTCGCCAACTACAGGTGGGAAGATCGCCGTTTCTGGAAACTTCGCGGCGCGAACAATTATCTCGAGGTTTTGAGACGTCTGGTGGGAGGGTAAAGAGACGGTACAGGGCTCCCGCCGTTTTCCTAATCATCCCTTCAGTTAGTGACACGAGACAAATGGGTACGCGTGGCCCCAATGCTTCCCCTCTGGCCTTACTGCCGGCCGGTTCTATAGGGAGTTCCGACGTTCGTGTGACAGTATTCTGGACTCATTCCGCACCCGCTTTTCGGCACACAGGCTCTACAATGAGCAGAGAGATGCCATCAAACTCTCAAGCGAATACTGATAGTTCCCTCGTTAGTATTTACCAATTCATACAGTGAAAAAAACAGCTGTGTTTCATAGACAACTAGCTGAAATCTGGCAACGCAGTGTAAAGTAGTCCTCAAGTAAGCGGGGCTCATGATGTTTTATGCATACTTCAGATCACTACAAGATAATTCTTCGATTAGTATTTCAATGACTCACCGCAACTTGTTTCTTATTGTTAATACAGAAACAGTTGTTTTGAATCGTAAAGTAATTGATATGTCAGACCTCAGACATATAAAATACTTCATTAGTTACAATTTGTAATACAAAATACACTCCTGGAAATTGAAATAAGAACACCGTGAATTCATTGTCCCTGGATGGGGAAACTTTATTGACATATTCCTGGGGTCAGATACATCACATGATCACAATGACAGAACCATAGGCACATAGACACAGGTAACAGAGCATGCACAATGTCGACACTAGTACCGTGTATATCCACCTATCGCAGCAATACAGGCTGCTATTCTCCCATGGAGACGATCGTAGAGATTCTGGATGTAGTCCTGTGGAACGGCTTGCCATGCTATTTCCAGCTCGCGCCTCAGTTGGACCAGCGTTCGTACTGGAGGATCACACCGCGTGAGACGACGTTTCATTCAGTCCCAAACATGCTCAATGGGGGACAGATCCGGAGATCTTGCAGGCCAGGGTATTTGACTTACACCTTCTAGAGCACGTTGGGCGGCACGGGATACATGCGGACATGCATTGTCCTGTTGGAACTGCAAGTTCCCTTGCCGGTCTAGGAATGGTAGAACGATGGGTTCGATGACGGTTTGGATGTACCTTCCACTATTCAGTGTTCCCTCGATGATCACCTGAGGTGTACCGCCAGTGTAGGAGATCGCTCCCCACACCATAATGCCGGGTGTTGGCCCTGAGTGTCTCGGTCGTATGCAGTCCTGATTGTGGCGCTCACCTGCACGGCGCCAAACACGCATACGACCATCATTGGCACCAAGGCAGAAGCGAATCTCATCGCTGAAGACGACACGTCTCCATTCCTCCCTCCATTCACACCTGTCGCGACGCCACCGGAGGCGGAGCGTAAGACGGCCTAACGGTGCGCGGGACCGTAGCCCACTTTCATGGAGACGGTTGCGAATGGTCCCCGCCGATACCCCAGGAGCAACAGTGTCCCTAATTTGCTGGGAAGTGGCGGTGCGGTCCCCTACGGCACTGCGTAGGATCCGACGGTCTTGGCGTGCATCCGTGCGTCGCTGCGGTCCGGTACCAGGTCGACGGGCACGTGCACCTTCCGCCGACCACTGGCGACAACATCGATGTACTGTGGAGACCTCACGCCCAACGTGTTGAGCAATTCGGCGGTACGTCCACCCGGCCTCCCGCATGCCCACTGTACACCCTCGCTCAAAGTCCGTCAACTGCACATACTGTTCACGTGCACGCTGTCGCGGCATGCTACCAGTGTTAAAGACTGCGATGGAGCTCCGTATACCACGGCAAACTGGCTGACACTGACGGCGGCGGTGCCTAAACGCTGCGCAGCTACCGCCATTCGACGGCCAACACCGCGGTTCCTGGTGTGTCCGCAGTGCCGTGCGTGTGATCATTGCTTGTACAGCTCTCTCGCAGTGTCCGGAGCAAGTATGGTGGGTCTGACGCACCGGCGTCAATGTGTTCTTATTTCCATTTCCAGGAGTGTATATTCAAGCAAAAGAAGTTGACAACTCGTTTCAAACAGCTCATTAAATTTATCAGTCAATTTAAACTCTGGCGTTTATTTAATTATTTAATTATTTTAACTATTATTTAATTATTGTTGCACTATGTGTATTTATATGAATCTGTATTTTAGTAGTTAAGATATTAGCTGAAGTATTAATAAATATAATTAAAGATAAATGTTACATTTTAGAACGTACATCCCATATATGTGTTTCTATGTAGAAATACTTACCGCACTGTGCGGGAATGTCAACTTACGATGTATAGCAACGATAACAGTAAGTATGCAATATTAGTTACATAGTGGAAAAAATTATTTAAAAGAACTCACACATGTGAAGGCCCTACAACTCAGTGAATGTGTGAACAGCTTATTTCTGTTTTTAAAGTAGGCTAATACAGATTAGTTGTGCATATTGTAACTTTGTGGGTTCGTGAAATTAAAAGTCCAATTGCACAAACTCAAAATGTTGTTTATTTCCACCAAATTACAGTTGAAACACTTGCCGATTACATAGAATTACTTAGCGCACACAGTTACAATTCACCAGTTCGTCTATCACAGGTCCATTGCACGCTCACAGTAACGTACAACTCTGATACACGTACACCGTCTTCCAGTCCGTCCACTCACTGGACACTCGCCAAGAACAGAACGCTTCTTCGGCCCGGCGCGTCGCTTATATAAGACCAATTGACCTATCTAGAAGGTTCCGGGTTAGATGAAATATATTGGATGTTCGAGAACTCAGAGGGAGGGAAAAGAGACGGCGCAGTGTCCTGCGATCCCTTCAGTTGGCGCCACAAGATAAATGGGTAGGCGTGGTCGAATGTTTCCCGGCCCTCACTCAGCCGTCAGTTGGCCGTGCCTGGGTGACAATATTTCTGTTGAGGTGAGATAACTCGAACCCTTGTTTATGTTTCGAGTGTTGAGAGGATAAAGAAAGGAGATCTGGTGGGCAACATTGCACTATCCACGTGGAGAGACAGATGACCTTTACGCCCGCCTCGGTAGCGTGGTGGTAGCGTGTCTGCCTCACGTTCAAGGGGTCCCGAGTTCGAATCTCGGTCAGGGTGAGTTACCTGGATAAGGTTTTTCCGGGGTTTTCCCTTCTCCTGTAAGACGAATGTCGGGTAACTCTAAGTTCCATAGACTCCGGACTCATTTGAGCATCATTTCACCATTTCATTCATCGTCCGATATGACTTAACGTTGGAGGACGTAAATTACACACAAAAAAGATGACCACGTATCTTCTTTTAAAAATCAAAGTGTATATAAAATCCCTAAACATCGTAGACTAATTATGCTTGAGATAATTGTTGTCAGGAAGGAATGTGGTTAATTTTCAGACTTATCTGTGTTGAATGAAATGATGTTTGGTAACCATTACCATATGAAAGATAAAACGTGCATCGCTCGCGTTCTAATTATTGTAGAAATTGGAGTACAGTTATGATCATAAAATAAAATTCTTTTTTATTAAGAGATCGGCATCTCTCATTTTCAAATATTAATATCCGAGCGTACTTAATGTTTTCAGTTCAACCGTAAGATGCGTGTCCCACATTCGGCAGCGCTGGTAGGAAGAGCACGCTTAGGATTCGCTGAAGTCTGCATTATTGCCCGCCTGCATATGTCTTTAACTTTTGCGAAGATTATACGAAGGCTGCTCAATAAAGAATGATCATAAGTTTTTTACGGTCATAATTTTTCGCACTAAAATTCAAACTTATTATATTCTGTTAGCTTAATGTGAGACATACACGCCGTAGTAGTTTCATTGTTGGTACTCCTGGTTCCCGCCTGTGAGAACCAGGCAAGTTCAGACATGTTCAGTATCGCCTACCGCTGCAATGGAGGTAAAACACGAGGAACAATATGCGTCTTTGAAATTCTGCTTTCGTCTCAGGAAATCTTCAGTTGAGACCTATACAGTGTTACAGGAGGCCTATGGAGAGTCTGTTCTTTCCTACAGCACAGCTCGAAGGTGGTTTAAAATGTTTAAAGAGGGGAGACAATCTATTTCAAAGGTGCTCCAGTTACTGCTCTTACGGAAAGAAACATCAACACTGCTGCTGCCATTGTGAGAGAGGATCAACGGATTACCTTAAAATCACTTTCTGAAGTACTGAGCATTTCACTGGATGCCTCCCACACGTTGGTGACAGAAACATTACACATGAGACGTGTTTGTGCGCGATGTTTTCCAAGACTGTTGATTCCCAAACAAAAGGACATTCGCATGCAGTTAAAGTTGATGTTAGAGGAAGATCCGGAGTTTCTTTCAAACGTAATCACTGCTGATGAAACTTGGCTACATCATTTTGATCCTCAGAGGAAAGAGCAAAGCTCAGTGTGAAAATTTCCTTCATCACCAACCCTCCAAAAAGCAAAAGTGGTTGCTTCAGCTGGGAAAGTTATGGTCATCTCATTCTTTGATATTCATGGAATGGTTTATCAGCATGTTGTACCTGCATACACATCAGTAACTGGACAATACTACATGCATGTCCTGAAAACATTGTAAGTCCATATCAGGCGCAAAAGATCACTTTTCCATGAAGCAGGCTGGATGCTGTACCACGATAATGCGCGGCTGCATATTGCCAATGTTTTTGCTGAGTATCTTGCACAAATCAACGTGAAATGCATCCCTTACCCTCCCTATATTTCGGATTTAGCCCTATATGAGTTTTTCTATTCCCTAACTTGAAGAAACGCCTTCGTGGGAGGCATTATCCATTATCAGAAACAGTGGTGAAAGCTGCGGTGGCGATTTTGAAGGATTTCTAAAAAAACTGTTTCCAGCATGTCTTTGAAGACTGGCAGAAACGCTGGGACAAGTGCATCACATTCAGGGGAGACTATTTTGAGAAGAACCATCAAAATTATGAGGATGAGTAAAGGTACGTTGTCAAAAAAAAAAAAAAAGTCATCTTTCTTTATTGAACAGCCGTCGTAGCTTATATCTCCTAGTTAGCTACTTTTTCCAGTGTCCTCCATGTAGCTAGGTTCTTAGCTTGCGTTGACCACTATCTGTGTTTCTTTTTGAAGCTATCTGCCGATCTCCACTTTGTCTCCACTTTGGTCTTCCTAGAATTCGACGTCATATTCTGGGGTCCCATACTGTCATTCGTTGCGTCATCGGAGGTGGTGCACTCTGACGATGTACGCTCCGCATCTCCTTTATGGCTGCATTTTCAAGGAAGCGATGTGAATATTTTCAAGACAAATTCATATCGCTTGTTATTCTTAAAAATGGCTATAATAATTTTAATAGAACACATGTGAGGCCGCGCCGTGGCTCAGTGGTTAGACCGCTTGGCTCTCACCAAGGCGGCCCGGGTTCGATCCCAGCCGACCGCAAAGTGAGATTTGTGGTGGACATCACGGCGCTGGGGCGGGTTTTCTCCGGCATCTCCGGTTTCCCCCGCCATATCATTCCACCGGTGCTCCATCTTAATCTCATGTATCATCAGTGTCACCGCCTGCGGTGCCGTATGTAGTAAAGGCGGGCGTTAAATACTACATATTTCATTAGAACACATGTCTTAAAATATGTTCACGTCAAATGAAATGCATATTTCTAGTTTTCTGGGAATTCCCTCAGAAATCCTCTTCATTCTGAGTGATTTGTCCACAACAGGTAAACCTTAACGTTTACGCCTAGAGTAGTTTTATTAATTAAAAGCAGTGAAATAAAGGTTTTGACAAAACATTCAATTTTTTTTTATTTTATTTTATTTTTTTATTTTGTAATTTTACGTCCTTCAACGTTAAGTCATATAGGACGGTGAATCAAATGGGTGAAATAATGCCTAAATGTGTCTAGTGTCAATGGAGCTTAGAGTTGCCTGACATTTGTCTATCAGGATAGAGGAAAACCCCGGAAAAATTCCTGACTGGGATTCGAACTCGGGACCTCTTGAACGTGAGGCAGACATGCTACCACCACGTTACCGAGAGGGGCCATTTGAATTGAATTGGATAAATAAATGATACCATATCAAGTGTGCAGTACAATTTCAGAGGTAGAAGCGTTATCGTGAAGAATGCCGGAGCTGTCACTCTCGGCAGAAGAAAGGTGTTACGTTAATAACAGTTGTGAGATAATGGCAGGGTTGTCACTTTTGGGGCAGGCCGTGTTTACATTTGCGAGGTGCTAGGGGGTGAATGACAGGTAGCAGCGGGCTATCGCCCGTCCTCATCTCCCCCCATTTGGTTGGCGTGATGTTTATCGTGAGCCACCGTGACATCTTCATGCTCTGACACCTGCAGCGTTTTCCCCTCTTCCCACTTCTTCAACAGTTTATAATTCACAACTTACCTTTTGGGAAATACTTCTGCATTCTTTTACTTCATCGTTCTCGGCGATTCAAGCAAATTATGATGTTGCATCGCCAAATACGGCAGGAAGACAAATCTACACCACTGCTACACCTCGACAGTAATGTAACAAAAGAGATTAATACATAGCAAAACGACATTTTAGAACAAGTATCAAATTTTAAATATGTTGACCGTATAATGACCTTTATATCGATACCCCAAATGGGACAGAATGACCAATAGCGATTAAGGAATGCGGTTGTGATTTTACTCAAATGTTTATCGGAACCTCTTCATCACCTCCTTTTTAAATATACATTCTGAACAAGTTGGAAAATTATCTGGTATTGAATCGGCGCCAGGATTAGAACATTAATATAAGGAAATATAACGGAGAAAAGTGCAATGAATACATTGTAAAAACAATGTGGAATATCAAGGCTAAACATACATTCCCCAACATTTCTTTTTAGCCATAACCTCTACAATGTATGAATTCTTACAGTCATATGTAAAACACAATGGAATGCGACTATTCGATTGTAACTTGTTTGCGAAAACAACGCCCTATGCACGCCTTCACCTCCATGTAGCACTTATGAAGTGTCCCCTATACCCAACGTGGTTCGGAGTCCACGACATAAGCTGTAGGTCCTCCGGCCTCACTATCACCATATAAGGCAGCTGATTGAAGCAGCAGGGAGCTATAAGAAGACCGATCGTCACCCTTATACGACACCATGCTATGATCAAGGAGGCCGGGGACGACGAGATTCAAGAACATCTCAGTATACTATTAGCTTAGTAACTGACCATTTTGATTCAACACATATCAAAATAATTGCGCATATACCACATGTATTATATGTAGAAGAAAATACTACTACAAAAAAGAAAAAAAATATATAAAAAATAAAAAGTACTAAAAAATACAAAAACACAAGTACAAAAAACTACTACAAAAATACATAAATAAAAAATAAAAAATAATAAAAAATAAATAAAAAACAATAATAAAGAAAAAAAAACTTATTACAATTAGCAATTAACAATTACACATGACAAATTATTAACATATGCAAATTTAAATAAACAAAGCAACAAAAAGAAAAAAGCCGGTTTCTCTCAACCCCAAAATAAAGTCAAGGCTGAAGAGGGTACACCCCTGAAACAGCCATAGGGCGAAATAAGCCAGGGTGAAATACACCCATGGTCAAAATAAGCCCTTAAACCCTAGTGGTAGTGGTAGTAGTGGTGGTAGTGGTAGTGGTAGTAGTGGTAGCCTCACTAACACCCTATCATTGGAGGTAATGGACACCGCCCTCTAGGTGCCTCCACCTGAGAAATAGGTCCAGACATCATGTGGTGGGGCGAGGTTACCCCGAAGGCCAAAGTTTCCATACGGGGCGTGTTGGTAGCCAACCAACCAACTTTTATTGACGCCCTACAACGATAGGTCATGTTGGACAATGAATGAAATGGGTGAAGTGATGCTCAAATGGGTCCAGACGCCTTCTGACCGATCATGTGCCGCGGCTCACTTCACTTACAGTGACACTCGGACTACGTGGAAGCCTCATATTGACCGCACTTGATGGATAGAGTCGACATGAAAAATTCAATGCCATGGCCGGGATTTGAACCACGGATCTCCTGGTTTCCGTCCAGTCGCTCTTAACCTTTGAGCTACCATGGCCAACTTGTTGTCCTGACATTAAATTCTCGATTTGACTCGTATATTTCCCCGGTAGACTACTAGGGGCTCTCGCATCCGAGATACTCCGGAAATATACGAGTCAAATGGAGAATTTAATGTCAGGACAGCAAGTTGGCCATGGTAGCTCAAAGGTTAAGAATGACTGGACGGAAACCAGGAGATCCATATTTCAAATCCCGGCCATGGCATTGAATTTTTCATGTCGACTCTATCCATCAAAAACCTTAGCCTATGAACAGCTAGTGATTAATTTCCATCAATTAACTAAAACACTTTACTTGGTTTAGAAACTTTACTGCTGCTGTACAAATCTCTGCCAGGTCTGGGGGGGGGGGGGCTGCCAGTACTTGTCACCTGAGACGTCTACAGGTCATCCAGAGTCGATTCCTGCGAATCGCCACCAATGCTCCTTGGTCTGTCCGTAACCAGCAGCTGCATCACGAGCTGGGACTTCTTCATCCGACAGACTGCTCGACGCTTGTTCTACAATCTACGCCACGTCCCAGGATCTGTGACGTATAACATCGGCGTCCGAAGTCGCCGGCCAACACGACTGAAGCGACGACTACCACAGGAACTGCTTTACAGTGATGACACTTCTACTTCTGAATGATCTACTGCTCCAATTTGCTTTTCTATTCTTTTCTGTTGTATAAATTCTCACTATTGAAGTATGTATACCATTTTATTAGTTCAGTAACACATTTGTATTAGTGCAGTAACACATTTTTATTAGTTCAGAGGAGGCACACTATCCTCTCTCTCTCTCTCTCTCTCTCTCTCTCTCTCTCTCTCTCTCTCTCTCTCTCTCTCTCTCTTGTCCAGAAAGTAAGTTATGTTTGGTAATAAAATTAAATTTTGTACAGATACAGAAAAATTAGATATTGCACAAAATTCTACAACTCTTAAACTACTTTTCCACATAACTGTCAAAATTTTGCAAGCATTTGTCATAGCGAGGCACAAGGTTTTGTATACCTTCTTCATAGAAGTTTGCCGCCTGTGTCTTCAACCAGTTGGAAACATTTTCTTTCAGCTCTTCGTCATTGTTGAAGTGTTGACCGCCAAGGAAAGATTTGAGATGCAAAAACATATGAAAGTCGCTAGGAGCGAGGTTAGGTCTGTACGGGGGGTGGTCAAACACGTCCCTGCCAAATCCCTGTAGGATGTTTTTCGTCGCATTTGAGGTGTGTGGTCGTGCGTTGTGGCGAAGAAACACAACACCTTTAGACAGCCGATAAATTTCAATTGGTTTCACTTTTCTAGCATTCAGAAAACGAATAACAGATCTGATTTCACAAATGGCGGGATTTTCAATCAACACCGACATTGTAAACAAGCACAACAAAGCGTGCGTGGCTGACAGCGATCTCACAATGACACACGTTTCTTCTCCTTGATACAGAGCATCTACGGCGCAGGTGCGGAACTGCGATCGCAGCGCTGCAGCGGAGATAAATTGAAACAGAACTTACTTTTTGAACACCCCTTGTATATAAATGAGTCCAGAGTCTATAGAGCCTTAAGTTACCAGGTATTCATCTTTTAGGATAATGAAAAATCCCAGAAAATATATTATTGAGATAGCTCACCCTGACTGATATTCAAACTCGGTACCTCTTGAAGTAAATACTTCATAATTACAGTATAATAATCCAGATTATTATTTAAATAACTTCATTTAACTAACGAAATAGTTTTGACTACTGCAGGATTCCAGTCGGTAAAAAAATGATCGAGTTACGGGGACAGTGTACCTAGAATTTATCATGACTGGAAAGCACTCGTGGCATCGTTACAGAAAAGCATATTGAACAACAATGATTATAAATTCCAGGTAGTATGTGGGTATACTGAAATAACGTTCAAAAACAGAGTTATAAATAAGTGTTGCAAAACCTAAAACACAAAATTATATTCTCAATACTATAATGTAAAATATAATAACAATATACATGTTGCTACAGTGATATAATGCATACAGAATTAAAGAAGAAATTCTAAGATTTAAGAGAAGGTACCCAAAAAGTTTCCGCCAGTATATCTTAATTTAAAACGAACAATTGCGTGAACTGATTCAGTGATTAGCTTCCGAGATTGCACTGTTTCAGAGAAGTCAATAAACTGATGTCATCCTCGTAGAACCCGGACATGTGCAGGTAGTTTCCCAGTGTGATGGAGCAGCGCTGTATTTGTAATGGTTCGTAATTACCACATCTCCCAGTCTCTCATGACATCATCCTCGCCAGCAAACATCGTGAGAACCGCCTTGCACCCATGAGAACATACCACAATAAGCAAATGAGAAACAACTAAAAATATATTTACAAGGGCACAAAATGAACCCTTGTACCCTAAATATACCGTGAATTTATAGCACTTTGCTGGTTGTTAGAGGCCAGATACCGAGTGCTAAATGTATGAGCGTGTATAATTATGGGGTGAGAAAGTAATTCTCAGGTCTAAAATTGTCAACACACAGGCATAAGTACAGGGATACATTCTCCCTGCCCCATTGATTATAACTTCAGTTTCCTATTAATAGGGGTTTCTGCTAAAATATCTGTGGATTATTGTGACCCTTATCATAATTATTCTATGACAAACCAACAAATTTTACTGATGTTGGGGCCAATGGTAGTGTATATTTATATTTTCCAAAGAGCAATGAAGAATTGGTTGGGGCTGATGCAAGGTCATTCCGCCCTACGTTCAAAATGTTAACTCTTCTCCTAATTTGATGGAAATTATTCATTTCTTTACACTAGCCGTGGTATTGGATTGACAGAATCGACATGAAAAATCCAATGCCACGGCCGGAATTTGAACCTCGGATCTACTAGTTTCCGTCCAGTCCCTCTTAGCCATTGAGCTACCATGGCCAAACTGCCGGCATGACATTAAGTTCTCCAATTGACTCATATATTTTCCCGGTAAACCACTAGGGGCTCTCGTATTCGAGATACACCGTTTGTGGCGACTTACTATTGTAAGTACTTGAGTCCCAGACTTCATGAGTCAATTGGAGAATTTAATGTCATGACGGCAGATTGGCCATGGTAGCTCAATGGGTAAGAGCGACTGGACGGAAAGCAGTAGATCCGTGGTTCAAATCCCGGCCGTGGCATTGAATTTTTCATGTCGACTCTATGAATCTTCTCCTAATTTTTGAGGACCTAATTTGAAAGGAGTTATAAGGGGAATAGGCAAGGATCAGCATATTTTTCTTTTAATTTACGACCTCCAGCGTTAAGTAATTTTGGAAAATAAATGAAATGGGTGAAATAATGCCCAAATGAGCCACCAGGTTACATAGAACTTGTCAAACATTCCTCTTTCAGGATACAGGAAAACACTGGAAAAGAACCTTATCCATATAGCCTAACTTGACCAAGATTCGGACTTGGGACCTCTTGAACGTGAGGCAGATACGCTACCATCTACGCTAGAGAGGGACTTTGACTTCCAACTAGATAGCTCTCGCCCATACATGGCATGTACAGTGCGATCCAAATAAACCTGAACCATTTCAATAGCCCATAACTCTTGAACAAATAATAGGACACGTGTGTAACTTTAGGAGAATATAATACACAATTTGGAGATAATGTTACACTATTTACATCTCAGATGAAATTTTGGAAGTGTCATTCACCAGCATCTATACATGTTTGTACTCGTCTCACCATATTCTCTGAAGTTTTACGGAGAGTATCCTCGCCAATGTTACTTATTTCGGTTCGAATGGATTCATTGAGAATATCAATTGTCCGTGCCCTATTCTTGTACACTCTATTTTTAGATACCCCCACGAGAAAATATCCGGTGAGGTTAGGTCAGGGGATCTGGGGGGCCACAGAGCTTTTGAGATTATTCGATTATTACAGAAACTGGTTAAAAGTTCCATGGTGTCATTAGATGTATGAAACGTTGCTGCATCTTCCTGGAAATAACCTTCCCTCAATTTGGTATCATCCAGCTGCTCACGCACGTCTTTAAGATACCCATATAAACTTCAGTGTCTACAGACGTAACACGTATAGATGCTGATGGAGGACACTTCCAACATTTTCTCTGAGATGTAAATAGTGTAATGTAATCTCCAAATTATGTATTACATTCTCCCAAAGTTGTACGTGTGTCCTATTATTTGTTCAAAAGTTATCGCATATTGAAATGGTTCAGGTTTATATGGATCGCACTATACTATACTGGCCTGCCGGGGAGTTTCCAATTGGTCACTGTCATGAATACTTGGGAGGGTCGCTCTCTGTCTCCTCTCGTCTGTTCTTTCTCCCGGGAATGCCCCACTTGGGGATTAGGTACAATAGACCAAGACGTAGCACCTTGACCATCAAGGGATTCTTTTTTCATACATTCCCGGCAGGAGATCTATGAACGAATCCCACCCAAGCCTCTGGATGGTGGTTCTTAGACTCTTCTCCAGCAAGAGCCTGTGGAAGCCCTCCGATCGTGCTCTGACGGAGTCAAAAATCCCAAATTGCAAACTTGACAGACACAGCTTCAGAGTCAAACTGTAACGTAAAAGAGATAAACAACTTATGAGAATTGTTTCAGACACGATTGGTCACTACGCCATAATGAACGTCCGAAACCGGATCCGTGCTGCAAGTAAGTTGGCGAAATGCTCCCTTGAGAAAGACGTGGTAGTTTAGCTAACGCCACGAAGAATACAGCTATATTATTTTTTTATCTTTCTCTATTTTAGTTTGACATTAAGTGGCCGGAAAATAAGTGTGTTTAATATATACACAGCCAGAGTGTAAATGCAATGATTTATTGCCAAACTTACGAAGTTAAATATATCCTTTCAGAGTTATTTATTACTTCATTCCCACACAATAGCGAAAAAACAAGACGACGGCAAAAAGGAGCGAGAGAGAAGGCAGGCAAGGGCAGGCAATTTCAAATTTAAAATATCTGATCTGTTACATCTCTAGCCTTTCTGGTTTATTATAACTTACATTTGCAACATTTTGATTAAATTACAATAACGAATGTATATCCTGAATCTTCAGAAATGGTCTCTGAGGTCCTTTTCGTTCTGAATGACTTTGTAATAACTGATAAATAGCAAGAGATAAAGGAAAAAAAAGTGCCGAGTTTGAATCTCGACCATGGTGAGTTATCTGGTTAAGGATTTTTACAGGATTTTCCCTTGTCCTGTAAGATGAATTGGGTACGTTTAAGCTCTATTGTCCCTGGACTCATTTGAGTATCATTTCATACATCGTTCGATATGACTTAAAAAAAAAAGGCTTCCGCAAGTATGTACGACGAGTGCTTCTCTGTTCAAGCGTGTCCACAGAGTTCCCCGAACTGCTTTATTAAGCAAAAGCGCTCAGAGAGGACGCGTCCATTTGTAGTCCGACCAACGTCAAGGAGAAACCTTCACATAGCGCAGCACCACCGTCCAGCCGCAACACACCGAACAGTCAACTAGTCCTTAACAGTGAAATAGTTAATGGTGCAGCAAATGGATATAGAAAAATCGTGGTAAAAAGAAACCACTCCAATATTCGGCTACCGATACAGAGAAACCACGAAAAAGTTATGGTTAGGTTGGCAGGTTCACTCTGAAAAAGTAGATTGCATTTTCGTAATCAGTAAATTATAGAATAACTGAAAAAGTAGTTGTGGCATTACAGAGATGTGAAATTAATGAAGGTTTAGTTATTTATTAACAATATAATTAAGGTTTGCTCTTACAAGTGCCTTTAAATTTCTTTACCAATTAGAATTGGATGATTATCTGTAAGAAAACGTAGAATAAGAATACACAGACAATTTTTAATATTTTAGCTACTAATGAATACAAGGAAATACTTTTTCTTTAATGCAGTCCTGACAAACTGATTTTAAGATTTTGGACGCTCATTTTTTATCATTCTTCCATTGAGTGATTTTTTTAATTTACATCCTCCAACGTTAAGTCATATCGGACGATGAATGGAATGGGTGAAGTGATGCTCAAATGGGCCCAGGGTCCATAGAGCTTAGAGTTACCCGACATTCGTCTTTCAGGATAAGGGAAACCCCGGAAAAAACCTTACCTAGGTAACTCGCCCTGACCGAGATTCGAACTCGGGACCTCTTGAGCGTGAGGCAGACATGCTACCATCTAAGCTACAGAGACGGGTTCTTGAGTGGTGAAAACTCAAGATCATCTAGAAATGAAGTATGGGTGCACCGTTTCTTCTGTGAGGATTTTTCAGAATTGTTTTTGTGTTATGGAGGAAAACAAATATTCAGTATGAACAATAGCTTACAAGGTGCTGATTTGATTTTTATATATTTGTAAACTAGTTTCAAACTAGCTACTTTTAATAATTTTTACGTTAAAACTAGATGTTATCACACCTCTGTACTGGCTTCCGTAAGGTCTGTGACACGTCATGACTACAAGCGATGATGTTATGTGATTGAATTTATCCATGGATAATGAATTTCCAACAGATGGTAGCGTGCTTACTGATACCGTACAAAAGCGTATATTGCAAATTTCTCTGTGGCTGTTCGCAAAACGCAGACACACACAGATACACAGAATCTTTTTCTAAAATGTCAAATGTCAAATGTGTGTTTCCAAATAGAAGTAGCCTAAAATCCGAGATCTATTTATTTTAAATGTTGAAATGATTGTATAAATCGGCAATCCGGTGTTTGGTGATGTCGCTCTTTTTCTCCTAGCATTGTACTAAAGCGATTTGCAATTGTTTCCAAAGATGTAAACATATATCGAGGAGGCGTTACTTTTAAGTTGAAGACATGCCTACGGAGTGAGTCTAGGTGATGTCACAGAACCGTGCGTCATCAAGAGTGCTTAATTCTGACGACAGCCAAATTGTCGTATTACCATAGGCGCCGTGCAGGATGGGCAACATTGTGAAATAACATTGCGTGTTAATAAAATATTTGTTAAAATTATGAATGTAGCATTAATTTTAGTGCTTCTTTGTAAGCTTCCTTGTAAGCTGCGATCTAAATGTTTAATTACACTTGTAAAGTTTAAGGAACTTATTAAATACTTTGTTGACCGTTTGATAGCCATATAACTGCGAGATGAAGAGGTGTAATGATTGAGTTAAGCATGGAAAAGTTGTTATGTAGGTACTGAATCATTCATCCTATTGTAATAATTATTTTATTTGTGTGAATTCATATAATTTCATAATGGTTTCTCTTCAGAATAAGAAAGACATTCTTAAAAACTATTAATTTATAAGAAATGAATCTATATCGCTCCAAAGAATAACAACTTTGTAACTATTTTTAGGACAGAAACTGATATGAAAGATTTTTCTTCATCACCACATTTCATCTCGCTTATACCCAGAATATAATTCATTGCAGAGTAAAAATTCAACATCTATATCAACAACCTAAGCTGAGAAAAACTGGCTTCAATAAAATCAATTTCCGAGTTTTCAGTGGAATTTTTCTGGTACTTTTTTTCTTAAGAATGTCTTCTTTTTTCAGCTATTTTCTCCATTTGAAACAGATTCGTGTATTTACCACTTTCTCCTTCTTGAGATTCTGGCGAAAAGGGCTAGAAGTTACCTGATTTCTCGCTCCTGTTCTTCCTTGGTGCTAGTTGTTACGCCTTAGATTATATCTCCTGTGTAGATGACGAAATCTGAAGCAGAAGATACCTTATTCACTTATTTGACCAAAACGTGTGCCACAATATATCTTTAGAGAGCAGACGCCTCATCTTGTCATAAACACAGCTCATAAAATTACTGGTGAAAAAGTTATGAGAATACTCCTACCTACGTCCTAACTACGAAAAGGAGCAAAAGGACGAGGAGCGGTAAATGCAATCTGTAGAGGTACGTGACAATGGAGGACAAGATATTTAGCACCATTCTTTACCAGCTCTCAGTACGTAAAGGACATGTTGGGCGCTACTGGTAGGCAGGGAACAGTTGGGAGAGATGAATTAATTTCTTCTTGTAGAGGTATGCTATGATATGAGAAGGCTTATAGTTGGGTAGGTGAGACATACGAGGGTGGTCTGAAAAGTTTCCGACCTAATAAAGATACAAGCCTTTTTTTTTAAATTTGTTTTTTCAACACAGTCTCCTTGTAACTCTACACACTTCTCCCAGCGATGTTCCCATCTCTATAACCCGTCCAAATAATACTCTGCGTTCTTCAACATAGTCTCCTTGTAACTCTACACACTTCTCCCAGCGATGCTCCCATCTCTATAACCCGTCCAAATAATACTCTGCGTTCTTCAACATAGTCTCCTTGTAACTCTACACACTTCTCCCAGCGATGCTCCCATCTCTGTAACCCGTCCAAATAGCACTCGGCGTTTTTCAACATAGTCTCCTTGTAACTCTACACACTTCTCCCAGCGATGTTCTCATCTCTGTAACTCGTCCAAATAGTACTCGGTGTTTTTCAACATAGTCTCCTTGTAACTATACACACTTGTCCCATCGATGTTCTCATCTCTGTAACCCGTCCAAATAGTACTCGGCGTTTTTCAACATAGTCTCCTTGTAACTCTACACACTTCTCCCATCGATGTTCTCATCTCTGGAACCCGTCCAAATAGTACTCGGCGTTTTTCAACATAGCCTCCTTGTAACTCTACACAATTCTCCCATCGATGTTCTCATCTCTGTAACCCGTCCAAACAGTACTCGACGGTTTGCAACATAGTCTCCTTGTAACTCTACACACACCTCCCAGTGATGCTCCCATCTCTGTAACCTGTCCAAATAGTACTCGGCGTTTTTCAACATAGTCTCCTTGTAACTCTACACACTTCTCCCAGCGATGTTCCCATCTCTGTAACCCGTCCAAATAGTACTCGGCGTTTTTCAACATAGTCTCCTTGTAACTCTACACAATTCTCCCAGCGATGCTCCCATCTCTGTAACCCGTCCAAACAGTACTCGGCGTTTTTCAACATAGCCTCCTTGTAACTCTACACACATCTCCCAGTGATGCTCCCATCTCTGTAACCCGTCCAAATGTACTCGGCGTTTTTCAACATAGCCTCCTTGTAACTCTACACACTTCTCCCAGCGATGTTCTCATCTCTGTAACCCGTCCAAATAGTACTCGGTGTTTTTCAACATAGTCTCCTTGTAACTCTACACACTTCTCCCATCGATGTTCTCATCTCTGTAACCCGTCCAAATAGTACTCGGTGTTTTTCAACATAGTCTCCTTGTAACTCTACACACTTCTCCCATCGATGTTCTCATCTCTGTAACCCGTCCAAACAGTACTCGACGGTTTGCAACATAGTCTCCTTGTAACTCTACACACATCTCCCAGCGATGCTCCCATCTCTGTAACCCGTCCAAACAGTACTCGGCGTTTTTCAACATAGCCTCCTTGTAACTCTACACACTTCTCCCAGCGACGTTCCCATCTCTGTAACCTGTCCAAATAGTACTCGGCGTTTTTCAACATAGCCTCCTTGTAACTCTACACACACCTGCCAGTGATGCTCCCATCTCTGTAACCTGTCCAAATAGTACTCGGCGTTTTTCAACATAGTCTCCTTGTAACTCTACACAATTCTCCCAGCGATGCTCCCATCTCTGTAACCCGTCCAAACAGTACTCGGCGTTTTTCAACATAGCCTCCTTGTAACTCTACACACATCTCCCAGTGATGCTCCCATCTCTGTAACCTGTCCAAATGTACTCGGCGTTTTTCAACATAGCCTCCTTGTAACTCTACACAATTCTCCCAGCGATGCTCCCATCTCTGTAACCCGTCCAAACAGTACTCGGCGTTTTTCAACATAGCCTCCTTGTAACTCTACATACATCTCCCAGCGATGCTCCCATCTCTGTAACACGTCCAAATAGTACTCGGCGTTTTTCTCTGCAAAATAATTGTTCACGAAGTTGATTGCCTCTTCACTTGACGAAAATCTCTGTCCTCCAAGCGCAATTTTCAGATGAGGGAACAAAATGAAGTCGCTTGGGGTTAGATCTGGTAAGTAAGGTGGAGGTCAAGCAGTTCATGGATTTTCGCCATTGCAACCGTTGAGGTGTGAGACGGTGCGTTGTCTTGGTGAAACAGGATTTTCTTTTTCTGCAAATGTGGCCGTTTTTCCGCAAGTTTTGCCATCAGCTTGTCAAGTAACGATGCGTAGTATGCTCTTCATTTTTGAAGATAATCCATTACAATAGCTCCATCACTATCCCAAAAAACGGTCGCCATTACTTTCCCAGCCGAAAAAACAGTTTTTGCTTTTTTTTAGAGCCGTTTTCTCCTTTGCAGTCTATTGTTTGGGTATTTTTGTTTCGGGCGTATACTGGTGTATTTAAGTTTCATCGGCGCCAAAAAACTGATTTGTTGCGCCTAACTGCACCAACAGAGCGTTGGAAATGTTCATTCGAATACATTCTTGGTCTAACGCGAGCAAACGCGGCACCCAACGCACTGAGAGCTTTCTCATGTCTAAATGTCAATTTAATATATGACAAACACGTTCTTTTGACACGTTCATAGCCTCTGCTTTCTCTCTCACTTTAATTCGGTGGTCGTATTGTACCATTTGGTGAACTTTTGCGATGTTCCCGTCGGTAGTTGCAGTTTTTGAACGTCCCGAACGTTCATAGTCTCCCAAGCTGTTATGGCCACGTTTAAATTCAGCTGCCCAGAATTTCACTATGGTAAATAATGGTGCAGATTCCCCATACACAGAATCCAACTGATCTTTGATTTGCGTGATTTGATTTGATCTTTGATTTGATTTCAAAAACAAATATTTAATGACAAATGTATACTCGATTTTGTCCATTTTCATAAAAACCCTCACATCAACTCACTCAAACGACTGTTAGATAACAACTGAGCGTCCAAAATGGCTGAAACTTTGGTGAGTAACTGTCTACAGATTAATTAATGAAATTCATCAGCTTCTATTTACGAGTGCTGCCATCTTCATGTTGAGGTCGGAAACTTTTCAGACCACCCTCGTTATCTTAAGTAATATACTGAACGAAAGCTTTATTTTTATCATATTTTATGTCATGTTTTCATGCTGAAATCTTACAAGTAGCGGAACCTGTCACCCAGGGTGACCTATAGAGGTTACAGCAGCTTCCAGGAATGAAGTAAAGGAATCCAAGAGGAATAAAAGCTACAGGCAGGTCATAGAGATTTATAGAAGTCCCTAAAGTTGCTGACTCGAGGGTCCTGTTGCTTGGAGATTAATGGTTGCTCAAATCTTCTATACAAAAAGCCAGGAATCTGTTTTTTCTTCTATTAATTTTATTCCTGATTTATTCATTTAAACATACAAGCAAGTAAAAATATGTGTGTATAATAAATTTCCTTCAACATTAATACTAATCCCGCTAACTCAACTCCTAATTAAGATATTCCTAAAAGTTTCTTACAAACTTTCAAATGCAACAAACTGTAAACATTTGAAAGTTCCATTTTCCTTCACTTGTTTTCCTATTACTTTTTTGGGTAAGTGAAACAAGTTTACTGTGTATAGCTGCCACCACAACGAAGAAATATCGCGGTCGCTCAATTCAATTACTTTGGCTATCGATCTATATCGAATGACGTGCATGAAGAAAGTAAGGAGGCGGGTAAGCTCCCAGACGCACAAGGTCACGGACTGGACCGAAACAACAGGTGCTGCATTAAACAAACCGCTTGGCATCCTGCCATTTTCGTTTCTTATTGACTGCAAATTTTTGAACTGGAAACATTTTTTATCTGATTTGAGTTTCTAGGTCGGTGCAGTGGAGAGCTGCATTACGCTCGACTTCATACGACGAGAAGTGATAACGAAGCAACCTCTGAGGCCCGGTTGCATAAAAATCGCTAACTGCAGTTCATTTATAATCGAAGATTAAAATTGAACCAAGTTTACGAACCCACGTGGTTTGTAAAATGCTGATCTTAGATCAGATGGACGCCTTTCATTACTGATCTGAGATCACAAAAACAAATGCGGCAACATCGCCAAATATGTTGTAACTTTCGTGTTGTATCGAAAGGATTCGAGAATTATCGGAACCATTCGACTCTAATTCAAGTGCACAGAGTAGCCAATCTATACATAACAAAAACTAAATAAATCTTTCGCTTTATGGTTATTAGTCCTAGAAATAGTGTTAATTTAAATAAACATTATAAGGATTTCTTATGGATAGTGTCAACACGAAAAATTCAATGCCATGGCCGGGATTTGAACCACGGGTTTCCGTGCATCGTTCTCACCCATTGAGCTACCATGGCCAACGTGCCGTCCTGACATTAAATTCTCCATTTGACTTATATATTTCCCCGGTAAACCACTAGGGGCTCTCGTATCCAAGATACACCGTTTGTGGCGACTTACTACCGTAAGTACTTGAGTCCCAGGCTTCATCATTTAACTCTTATTATTTCAGTTAATTGATGGAAATTAATCATTTGTCCACACTAGCCGTTTACAGGCTAAGGTTTTTGATAGATATAGTCAACATGAAAAATTCAGGGATTTGAACCACGGATCCCCTGGTTTCCGTCCAGTCGCTCTAACCCATTGAACTACCATGGCCAAAGTACCGTCCATTTGACTCCATTCTCTCGCCCCTAGTGGTTTGCCGGGGAAATATACGAGTCAAATGGAGAATTTAATTTCAGTACGGCACGTTGGCCATGGTAGCTCAATGGGTTAGAGCGACTGGACGGAAACCAGGAGATCCGTGGTTCAAATCCCGGCCATGGCACTGAATTTTTCATGTTGACTCTGTCCATCAAAAACCTTAGCCTATAACCGATTAGTGTGGAGAAATGATTAATTTCCATCAATTAATTAAAATTATAAAAATTTACTCCATATTGAAACCTATGTATCAAAAGTTAATAATTTCGCTTACTTTATCTCCATTATATGCCCATTGTACATCTTTTTCATTTTCGTCTGTTTACAATACTGTGAGCTGGAAAACATAAACAAAAAAATGGAAGTTCAAGCAGAAAAGAAGATGCGTTCAGCTAACTTTAAATCTGCCATAACCCTTCTTATTTCACCCTTTTCAATAGGCATCCTGATGAAATGAGGTCTTAAAGTTGCAATCTCCCTTGTAACTTTGTGTATTGTTCTAAACGCAGTCCCTTTATCTATATTAAATATATCCCTAATCACTATTTGGAACTATACGTTGCATACAACCGTAATGTGAGTATAATCATAAATATTGGATTAAGTGCGTCATTCCTCAGGATTTGTGTACTTAACTGTGCATGTAGCCTATGCTCCAGTTCTTCAACTACATGCTTGACTCTGTCTATCAAAAACCTTATCCTGTACATGGCTAGTGTGAAGAAATGATTAATTTCCATCTATTAACTTAAATTATTATACAAATTTTGGATATATTTTATCAATTTAGTGAACGATAAATCTTGGAGGGACAATAAAACACTGAAGCAATCTCAGTAAATCACATATTTTTGGTGCATTGTAGATTGTATCACTGCTAGGGACTTTTTATTGCATATAATTCATTAGAGAATATTGTGTAGAATTCCGGTAGTTTATATAGCATTGTAACTTCTTGGGATACAACAGCACAGCCATTTTCAAAACTGAGAATGAATGGGAACAGTCAGTATAAATGTTTAATGTATCACGTCTGTTTGAGGGATTAGTTAGTTGGCCTATTGCTAGGATATATTCTTTTATTGATATACCATTGTGTGCTTCAATTACTATCGCTTGTTCCCTGTTTGTGTGTAAACTTCTAGAATATGATACATTTCTAGATGAATCATTAACCATTGGTCTTGTTTATCTCGCGGCGATCAGCTACAGCCATTTTTAGGTTAAGGTTAATACCATGAAATATTGTCTGATTAATACTTATTACGTTTATGAACTCACCGGATTCTATTCTTATAACTGTGCTGAAGTTACACTGTATAAATTTCAATATTCAACAATCTTTAAAACCACTGTATCACATAATTATGTATAATTATGTATGCAGAATCACTCGAAAGTATAACTTCGACCACGGCCTCCTGGATCTATCCTTTTTCGTGTTATTCCTTGCTATTTGATTCCATTTTTCAATACTTATATTTTTCACTATTGGAAAGTCGTTAGTCATTTTTTTCTCTTCTTCTGTCAGCAGTGATGTTCAAAGGCGTCACTTCTTGACCAGATCTATATCACTTAAGCCTAATGTATTCCATAGGTATCTCCCTTGCATGTACAAACATATGTAATATGATAATTTCTTTAACTATTTATGACGGTTAACATGACAGCGAGAGATGAATAAACCCCTTTAAGTATAGTTTGTTGAAGAATGTGTAGAGAAATCCATGAGAGTGCAATGAATCAACGTTTTATGTTATGTTTTGTTCCTGTATTGACTTCGTCTTATCTCTAGAAATCTTAGCACCTCTTTATAGATTACACTGGGAAACAATGGAAATGTTTCAGGCTTAAAAATAGAGAATTTACATGTATTTCCATCTGCTGAATTCAAAACTCATCATTCATAAAATGCTAGATTCGCTCTTGTTTTGAAGATAAAGTGACGTTTCATTTTTAGAGTGAAGATTTTAAATTTGCGGCATTTTTTGGGAGTTGGCACACCTGTCAAAAAACAAAACACAATCAGATAGAAATTTTGGAAATTAAGTGATGCAAAAGTCAAGGAAGGTATTTTTGTCGGACCACAAATAAGAGAACTTGTACAGGATCCTGCATTTGAGCAAATTTTGGAGGGGAAAGAAAAGGAAGCTTGGGAAACATTCAAGGGTGTTGTTCGCGGACTTTTAGGCAACAAAAGAGATGACAACTACAAGCATTTGGTGACAGTGCTCCTGCAAAAATACCGTAACCTTGGATGCAACATGTCCCTTAAGACTCCCACCTAGACTTTCTCCCCCCTAGTTGTGGAGCTGTTAGTGATGAACATGGGGAGAGATTCCATCAGGACATTTCTGTTATGGAACAAAGATATCAGGGCCGTTGTAATGAAGTAATGCTTGCGGATTACTGTTGGTCTTTGTATAGGGACTCTGCGGAACTCCATCACAAGGGGCATCAGACGACGAAGTCAATAAGTCACCACATGATTCTCTTCAAACACGACTATCTGCGAAGTATTTTTCCAGCAATTTAGAACTCTTAACATGTAATTACCAGTTAAAAAATCTAATGCACTTTCATTGTTGGTAGCATGTATGTAATTAAAATGTATCCTTTTCTCTCAATCCGTTAATATGTAATACTTCCACCTTGTGTATATCATAGAAACTAGAGCTAATACAAATTTTTCATTGTCATATTTGTTTTTCTCAACCCAAAATTAGTAGAAATTGCCTCATGAAGTGGTCGAAACATTCTATTATTATTATTATTATTATTATTATTATTATTATTATTATTATTATTATTATTATTATTATTATTATTATTATTATTATTATTATTATTATTATTATTATTATTATTATTATTATTATTATTATTATTATTATTATTATTATTATTATTATTATTATTATTATTATTATTATTATTATTATTATTATTATTATTATTATTATTATTATTATTATTATTATTATTATTATTATTATTATTATTATTATTATTATTATTATTATTATTATTATTATTATTATTATTATTATTATTATTATTATTATTATTATTATTATTATTATTATTATTATTATTATTATTATTATTATTATTATTATTATTATTATTATTATTATTATTATTATTATTATTATTATTATTATTATTATTATTATTATTATTATTATTATTATTATTATTATTATTATTATTATTATTATTATTATTATTATTATTATTATTATTATTATTATTATGATCATCATCATCATCATCATCATCATTATTATTATTATTATTATTATTATTATGATCATCATCATCATCATCATCATCATTATTATTATTATTATTATTATTATTATTATTATTATTATTATTATTATTATTATTATTATTATTATTATTATTATTATTGCTCAATGATATCGTATGTTTTCTTTAGAAACATAAATAGTCTTTACATAAAGTTATGATTTATTTATTTAATCTCTGAACATTTACACCTTTCCAAACTTCTATCATTTATTTATGGATTTTCGAAAACAACTTATTTCTATTTTCTTATTGCTTTCGTGTTAAGCATATTAAAGCATTTTAGCTATGTAATTATGTAAATGGCACATATCAAAGGTTTATGCTAGGTATGTTTTATTCATTTCCTCGAATTTGTTTAAAGTTCCTTAGTATCTGAAGCGAAATTACAACCTCATAATATTTGACTTATTGTTTGTGGATCTTTCCCAGGTGAAGTTACTTTTAACAGTTGTTTCTGAGCTGTGTATGACCTTTCCTTTCATACGCCACTTATTCTTGCTTACTTTTCGTCTTATCCGTCCATCTTAAAGCTTCAGTTTACTAGTTCTGTTCACTGGTTTAAAATTCGAAGAAACATATTTATTTAAATGAGCTATACAAATGGACTTTTAGGGCGTATCAATTTGAACCACATGCTCGGAAGGGAAATTACCCTAAATGATAAGCAAATCGGTCACTCCCCGTTCCTAACGACCTCGGATCGGAAACACATTCGTCGGTAAGAATTAAGCTCAAAGAAAGCCGAAGGGGTGGAATTTACATTGGGGCAAGTTTTAGGAAGAAGGTGGAGATCGAATTTGTTATCTTATAATGCCCTGTTACACCTTCTAGAACCGAAGATGGAAATAAACAAGTTAAACGCTGTGTATTTTCCTGGCTTAAAAGGGCTGTATAGCTCACTGCGAGATAAGCTGTATCATTGGCGTGCAAACATCCGAGGAAAGCGTTTTAGCTCTTTGTTTATATTATTGCTTGTATAATTTGGTAGTGTCAAGTATAACTTGGAAACGCGTTATTATATTGACTTTTAAGTATATTAAATAGTTTTTAATAATTAATTAATAAAATTGAGACAGAATGGTTAAACAATCCTGTGTTCACTCATATAAGTCCACTTCCTAAAGAACTTTCTTGTGTAAACAGTTGTTTTATCGGAGTGAAAATTAAGGAGTTAGATTACGATCTAGGGAGGCTATGTCTTTTTCTCATATTATTCTCATATTTTCCCACGTTTACAGAAATGATTTTGTTACATTTGATGCACATATGTTAACTACGATGGCTGTTCAATAAATAATGACCACAATTTTTGTTTTGACAACGTACCTTTACGCATCCTTATAATTTTAATACTCCTCAAAATAGTCTCCCCTGAATGCGATACACTTGTCCCAGCGTTTCTGCCAGTCTTCAAAGACATGCTGGAAACAATTTTTTGAGAAATCCTTCAAAATCGCCTCCGCAGCCTTCACCACTGCTTCTGATGATGGATAATGCCTCCCACGAAGGCGTTTTCTCAAGTTAGTGAATAGGAAAAAGTCACAAGGGCTAAATCCGGACTATAGGGAGGGTGAGGGGTGCACTTCACGTTGATTTTTGCAACATATTCAGCAACAACATTGGCAATATGCGGCCGCGCATTATCATGGTGCAGCATCCAGCCTGCTTCACGGAAATGTGGTCTTTAGCACCTGATATGGACTTGCCATGTTTTCAGGACATCCCTGTAGTATTGTCCAGTTACTGATGTGTGTGTAGGTACAACATGCTGATAAACCATTCCATGAATATCAAAGAATGAGATGACCATAACTTTCCCAGCAGAAGCAATCACTTTTGCATTTTTGGGGGTGGGTGATGAAGGAGATTTCCACACTGAGCCTTGCTGTTTGCTCTCACGATCAAAATGATGTAGCCAAGTTTCATCAGCAGTGGTTACGTTTGAAAGAAACTCCGGATCTTCCTCTAACATCAACTTTTACTGCATGTTCCCTCCATTACAGCGGTAGGCGAAACTGAACATGTCTGAACTTGCCTGGTTCTAACAGGCGGGAACCAGGAGTACCAACAATGAAACTACTACGGCGTGTTTGTTTCACATTAAGCTAACACAATATAATAAGATTGAATTTTAGTGCGAAAAATTATGAACGTAAAAAATTATCAGTCTTTATTGAGAAGTCCTCGTATTTTCTACGATTTAATAAAAGGATTAATTCTTTTTTGAAAAGCATGTAGAATGTTGAGAGAGTTAAACTTGCGAAGTGTTTACTGCAGTTTTCTTATTTATAGAAATATTTAAACTTGTTTGCATTTGAAATTATCCTTGTGATCAGAGTGGAATATCAAGATCAGCCTCTTGCCCGCTTCTGAGGCCTAGGTGTTAGCGTGTCTGCCTCACGTTCAAGAGATATCGAGTTCGAATATCGCTCAGGTTGAGTTATCTGAATAAGGTTTCTCCAGGGTTTTATCTTATCCTGAAAGCTGAATTTCTTAGTAACTTTAAACTGTATGGACCCCGGGCTTATATGAACATTCATCGTCGATATGACTTAATGTTGAAGGTTAAAAATTTAGCATTATCATTTTAAGTCGTCCACTTCACTCCATCATTTAGTGAAGATTCCATAAGGGTTTTATATGACCCAGATTCAGGAATGTTATTTAGAATCGATCTAAAGATAAAATCGGACATTTTCAAGAGATCAACTGTTCCCTTCGGACGCAATGTTCTGAATATCGAACGGTGGTTATTTCAAAGAGAGTATTTGACACGCCACTGGCCGGTGGTGCCGCTGCAGGAAGGGATGGGGTGTTTCGATAGCACGCCTTGCAGCAGAAAACACAAGATTTCAATTAAACGGACACGTTTAGTAATGAGAATGAAGCAGATTTATGGCGAGTAAGGCAACCGCTTCTATTTTTTGTTTATTTCGGTGTGTTTGTTGAGTTATAGTTGGAAGGACCGCGTCAGATAACAAAAACAAGGGAAAGATCAGGACGAGGCATTTTCTCTTAGAGCCGATTTTACTAAAGTGTCCTACTCTTTCCGTACCCGACGTCTAGGAAATAAAATGTGACAAATCTGACGAGTCACACTCGTATTAGTTTCTCTGCCTAGTGTCGTTTATCTTTGGCGTGAAGAGCGGTGCAACATTTTAGTTATTTGCTGCTTTGTCAAGAAGCCAATACCTACAATTTTCCCCCAGTTATAGTGTATAAAATAGTTTATCAGAGCCACGGAATCAAACTTCTGCTAGGTCTGTACGTTACTTGCAATACATAGTTATGTGAAAGCTACACTGTAGTGTTTTGTTTCATTTAGTCGCCCTTCTATTGTTATATCGCGAGGTTTGACTTCAGAAACAACTGACGGTGCTTAAAACATTCTCGCATCACTCTCATACAAATACTTCCAGATTACGATAGGAAATGATAACGATGGAGGAAAAAATGAAATTCTTCCCACCAAACTGCAGAGGAAGTGTGTTATTTTGTTGCTAAACAGTTTCGTTGCTACGCTAACCAGCTGTAAATCATGGATTAATGGGCATGAAGTAATTGTTAGTACGTAATTCTAACTTCAGGGTAATAACGTTAACCACTGTATCAAATTCAGGGCACAGCCCCTTTGTTGCTGTTCGTTCCTTGCTCTATATATGTTGAAAGCGTTCAAGGAGGATTAATAACTCGAGACGAAAGATTGCGTATTGTAGGACAGCCCGGGTTCCTACCTCTGGAAGTCGATCCTTACAACTGTACAGTTTATATTAATAATTATGCTTCAGACAGTCTCTGTGGTCGCCGGAAAGCGTCTTAGTCAAAGATGTGAAGAAGATTTTCAAAAGGGTGTCTCCGATCTAGAAGTAACCTTTATCTGGAAAATTGAAATTGAATTGAAAATGAAAATTTTGATTTTCATAAAAGGTAGAGGAGAGAAGGGTATTATAAAATAGTCCGGAAATATGGAATACCAAGACTTCAGTTCCGTTTGCTGCCGCTATCATGTAGGAGTCAAGAAATACTCCCATGATCATGTCATTTCACTCGCTGCAGAACAAAGTATGTTTTGTGATATTCAAAAGCTTTTTCAGATAAATTTTCAAGCACTTCAACCCATTTGAATATTGATGTTGAGTGTAAGGTACCCTGAAAGAACTGTAGTTTACCATATTGTGATCGTTTTTAGCTAGTATATTTTGTCGTTTACTTTAAAGGATCATTGACCAAGATGCCGTGTCGGATATTATGGAATACTAGGTATTTCTTAATACCCCCATGTAAAAGAATAATGTTCCATAAAACCGTACAAAATATATAATTACTGAATATAAATAAAGTTAAAAATGAGTTTTGAGTATAATATTAGTAGCTGAATAATTATTATTAGTTATATACAGCCTAATTTAAATCCATAGTATATTTACAACAAAAAAGTTAAATTCATTGAAATGAAACAAAAGCAATTTTTTGTTTATAGTATATTTTATCTATTTTAAACCAATAATTTTTAGTGTTTTATGAAATCAAATTAATTTTTCAATGAAAGGGTAGAGCCAGACTGAAAAATTCAATGCCGTAGCCCGGATTTGAACCACGGATCTTCTGGTCTCCGTCCAGCCGCTCTAAACCCTTGAGCTACTATGGCTAACGGGCCGACATGACATTAAATTCTCCAACTGACTCGTGTTTTTCCCGGTAAACCACTAGGAATTCTCATAAACACATGAGAAAACTACCTTAATGACGACTTACTATGCTGTAAGTACTTTAAGGCCCGGGCTTTATAGTTCGGACCACTATTAGGTACAATTAATGGAAATTGATTGTTCTTTCACCCTAGCCGTGTGTAGGACGCACTATGAAAGGGTAGAGCCAGACTGAAAAATTTAATGCCGTAGCCCGGATTTGAACCACGGATCTTCTGGTCTCCGTCCAGCCGCTCTAAACCCTTGAGCTACTATGGCTAACGGGCCGACATGACATTAAATTCTCCAACTGACTCGTGTTTTTCCCGGTAAACCACTAGGAATTCTCATAAACACACGAGACAACTACCTTAATGGCGACTTACTATGCTGTAAGTACTTTAAGGCCCGGGCTTTATAGTTCGGACCACTATTAGGTACAATTAATGGAAATTAATTGTTCTTTCACCCTAGCCGTGTGTAGGACGCACTATGAAAGGGTAGAGCCAGACTGAAAAATTTAATGCCGTAGCCCGGATTTGAACCACGGATCTTCTGGTCTCCGTCCAGCCGCTCTAAACCATCGGGCTACTATGGCCAACGTGCCAACATGACAATTGTACCTAATGGTGGTCCGAACTATAAAGCCAGGGTCTTAAATACTTACAGCATAGTTAGTCGCCATTGAGGTAGTTGTCTCATGTGTTTATGATCAGAGGATCCGTGGTTCAAATCCCGGCTATGGCATTGAATTTTTCACTCTGGCTCTACCCTTTCATAGTGCGTCCTACACACGGCTAGGGTGAAAGAACAATCAATTTCCATTAATTGTACCTAATAGTGGTCCGAACTATAAAGCCCGGGCCTTAAAGTACTTACAGCATAGTAAGTCGTCATTAAGGTAGTTTTCTCATGTGTTTATGAGAATTCCTAGTGGTTTACCGGGAAAAACACGAGTCAGTTGGAGAATTTAATGTCATGTTGGCACGTTGGCCATAGTAGCTCAATGGTTTAGAGCGTCTGGACGGAGACCAGAAGATCCGTGGTTCAAATCCCGGCTATGGCACTGAATTTTTCAGTCTGGCTCTACCCTTTCATAGTACGTTCTACACAGGGCTAGTGTGAAAGATCAATTAATATCCATTAATTGTTCAATGTTTTCAGCCACCTATTCCATAATACCCGACTATTTCATATTAAGCTCTATAAGTAATATTTTACAAAATAAGATTTTATAACAACTAAATGAATATCAGTTTACTTTTTTACAAGTAAAGGTTCATCACAATTAATTAAAGTATGCACTCATGAGTGAGTGTGTGGTGTTTTAGGGCCCGTCGACAGCAAGGTCATTTGGGCTGCACTCATGAGGATTTGGAGATTTTTATTTAGAAACCAGTTAAGCTATTTTAGAAATATAAATGGTATTCCACAATTCCCTCTTCTCATCTATATTTGAAATCTATAGAAAATAAATTCTGAAATACGTTTGAATAGCTGGTAAACCTTAGGAGATAAGCAAAATTGTACTCTACAAAAATGTAGATATTATTAAACCAGAATTTGGTCAAATTATTTCAGAGATTTCTTTAAGATGGGAAGCAGCTCTTCTTTATTTGTTTCCTTCTTTTCATCTTTTTTACTTTTTTGTCTCTGCCATACAAAGGGAACGAAAATTAAAAAATCGTTGCATAGCGATCAGATTTAAAACAGTTGACTGTCGCTTAAAATCTACTGTGTTCCCATATTCTCTTGCAGCTGGTATCGATTAAGAACAGCTGTTAAGAGTAGAAAATGTTTACACATCAGATTTTTTCAGCCTGTTTCTACCTTTACTCTGCATTTTCAGAGCTTTTTCTAAAATGACCTCTCTTAATGAGGATCTATTTTCAACTTCGAAGTCAAGTCAACGTTTCCATTAATCAGTTGCGAACATTAAACACGAAGGTGCAGTTCACAGAATGTTCTAGCAGGTGGCGGTAGATGCTAACAAAGTGATGAGCGAGATTATGTGCTCATTTTCCATTCGTTGCGCATGCCCATTACGTGGAAGCGTGTGTCTGTAATGGTTCATACCTGTGGAGGGATAGTGTACCACATTCGATCCCTGCTTCTTATTGCTTCGTGAAATCCTGAATATCTCATGTCTGGGGGTTTGTTGGGGGAAACTTGGTGACCTCCGATCTGGAGGACAAGTACATGGACATCGAAACTATTGCCGACATCTTAAACCCTGAAACAAACAAAGAGTATGAAATGAAATGAGAGTTGAGGGGAAACTTGGGACAGAAAAAGCCCGTAATATCTAGTATTATTAAGACCAAAGGCCAAACAATTTGGTCAGGTATTACAGAGCATTTCATACTTTTTTTTTCTGCTTTAAGAAGCTCTCTCCACTTAACTATTACCATTACTATAAGTGCACACCTGCGCAAAGTGAACTTGCCTGCCCCTTCAACCAAATTCAAGGGATCAAGCAGCCCTTTCATCACTATTACAAAAAAGTGGGGATCGCCTAACAAAAGTCCATCAGCTCCCACTAGACGGATGTAAAAAATATGCCATAATGCAGCGTAACGAAATGTTATAGTATTAAAAGGCATTATTATATGTGTATGGTGCTTTATTTTTGCTTCTTTTTCCTTTTGCTCCTCAATTCTGTTAATGGATTTAATTCACGACTACAAAATATGCTTTGAAAATAGCCCTCAGTTATGCACCTCCCCTTTATGGACAAAGTTAATAGTCGGGTTGTGCCTTAATAAACATGCGGACCGTGACGAATTTATTGCGGGAGAAATAGGAGGAAAATGCTTTGTGATGATGCGCAGGTTGATACCTTTCCACTGAACTGTGAAATTAATAAATCAATCCTAGTTTGATTCATGTATCTGTCCGTTTTTCTTTTGTCATTTATTTAAAAATACTGGACGAGAGTATTTCTGCAGCTCGCCCCATTTTGCTTTAAAAACAGCAATCTTGTAAGTTAAAATTTTCATTGATAGTACTTTAGATCGTCACTTGTTTGAGGTGGGTTGACTGTGTCTTCACATTGCGAGACATTATGAGAGCGTTGTATGGGAGGAGGAACTAAACAGTTGCGGTACAAATAGACGTGGTACTGAGATGCATTAACCTACTACAGATACAAATATATTTTCATTGTTAAACTTACATTCCTGCTATCGGCTAGCCCCTCACTCTCTTATGATCTCTAATCTTACAAAATGTCAAACTTAAAAAGAGACATATACATGTGTGACCTTGAGTGAACTGTGTGTGGTTGACATCCTAGTATCATACCATTTTACTTCGTCACGTTAGTGCTAGACAACTGTACTCTGCTTCTGTCACGGGCAGAATGACATTTGCATCACGTATCCACAGACAATTGGTTACTGAGCACTTTTTGAAGCAGATAGATGGCATTAGGGTGTCGTCCTGTTGATAGATGTCAGGACATTCGTTTTTCCCACTTTTCCTATTATTTTTACACTTAAGGGTTCTTGATATTTAATTTCGAGTCTGGTACTTACGTCGGCGACTGGGGCAAACCTCGATAAAACCGCAGATTGCTTGGACCAACGTATTTCAATCCGAGAGCGTGACACAGATGTTGCCAAGCTCCTTCAAGCCAGAGCCAATCCAGTGGCAAGTTAGAGTGAATTTAGAGTGAGGTTAGAAGAGAAGCCAGAGTGGAACTAGAGCGGAGCTAGAGCAAAGGCAAAGCAAAGCGAAAAGCGGAGCCACAGCAGAGCCAGGTCAAAGCCAAAGCGGAACTACAGCAAAGCCAAAGCGGAGCCAGAGCAGAGCCAGGTCAAAGCCAAAGCGGAACTACAGCAAAGCCAAAGCGGAGCCAGAGCAGAGCCAGGTCAAAGCCAAAGCGGAACTACAGCAAAGCCAAAGCGGAGCCAGAGCAGAGCCAGGTCAAAGCCAAAGCGGAACTACAGCAAAGCCAAAGCGGAGCCACAGCAGAGCCAGGTCAAAGCCAAAGCGGAACTACAGCAAAGCCAAAGCGGAGCCAGAGCAGAGCCAGGTCAAAGCCAAAGCGGAACTACAGCAAAGCCAAAGTGGAGCTATAGCAAAGCCAAAGCGGAGACAGAGCAAAGCCAAAGCGGAGCCAGAGCAAAGCCAAAGCGGCGCTAGAGCAAAGCTAAAACGGAGCGAGAGCAGAGCCAATGCAAAGCCAAAGCGGAGCTAGAGCAAACCCAAAGCGGAGACAGAGCAAAGCCAAAGCGGAGCTAGAGCAAAGCCAAAACGGAGCCAGAGCAGAGCCAGAGCAAAGCCAAAGCAAAGCCAAAGCGGAGCTAGAGCAAAGCCAAAGCGGAACTACAGCAAAGCCAAAGCGGAGCCAGAGCAGAGCCAGGTCAAAGCCAAAGCGGAACTACAGCAAAGCCAAAGCGGAGCCAGAGCAGAGCCAGGTCAAAGCCAAAGCGGAACTACAGCAAAGCCAAAGCGGAGCCAGAGCAGAGCCAGGTCAAAGCCAAAGCGGAACTACAGCAAAGCCAAAGCGGAGCCAGAGCAGAGCCAGGTCAAAGCCAAAGCGGAACTACAGCAAAGCCAAAGCGGAGCCAGAGCAGAGCCAGGTCAAAGCCAAAGCGGAACTACAGCAAAGCCAAAGCGGAGCCACAGCAGAGCCAGGTCAAAGCCAAAGCGGAACTACAGCAAAGCCAAAGCGGAGCCAGAGCAGAGCCAGGTCAAAGCCAAAGCGGAACTACAGCAAAGCCAAAGTGGAGCTATAGCAAAGCCAAAGCGGAGACAGAGCAAAGCCAAAGCGGAGCCAGAGCAAAGCCAAAGCGGCGCTAGAGCAAAGCTAAAACGGAGCGAGAGCAGAGCCAATGCAAAGCCAAAGCGGAGCTAGAGCAAACCCAAAGCGGAGACAGAGCAAAGCCAAAGCGGAGCTAGAGCAAAGCCAAAACGGAGCCAGAGCAGAGCCAGAGCAAAGCCAAAGCAAAGCCAAAGCGGAGCTAGAGCAAAGCCAAAGTGGAGCTATAGCAAAGCCAAAGCAAAGCCAAAGCAAAGCCAAAGCAAAGCCAAAGCAAAGCCAAAGCGGAGCTAGAGCAAAGCCAAAACGGAGCTAGAGCAAAGCCAAAGTGGAGCTATAGCAAAACTAAAACGGAGCGAGAGCAGAGCCAATGCAAAGCCAAAGCGGAGCTAGAGCAAAGCCAAAGCGGAGACAGAGCAAAGCCAAAGCGGAGCTATAGCAAAGCCAAAGCGGATCCAGAACAAAGCCAAAGCAAAGCCAAAGCGGAGCTAGAGCAAAGCCAAAACGGAGCCAGAGCAAAGCCAAAGCAAAGCCAAAGCGGAGCTAGAGCAAAGCCAAAACGGAGCCAGAGCAAAGCCAGAGCAAAGCCAAAGCAAAGCCAAAGCGGAGCTATATCAAAGCCAAAGCGGAGCTAGAGCAGAGCCAATGCAAAGCCAAAGCGGAGCTAGAGAAAAGCCAAAACGGAGCCAAAGCAAAGCCAAAGCGGAGCTATAGCAAAGCCAAAGCGGATCCAGAGCAAAGCCAAAGCAAAGCCAAAGCGGAGCTAGAGCAAAGCCAAAACGGAGCCAGAGCAAAGCCAAAGCAAAGCCAAAGCGGAGCCAGAGCAGAGCCAGAGCAAAGCCAAAGCAAAGCCAAAGCGGAGCTAGAGCAAAGCCAAAGTGGAGCTATAGCAAAGCCAAAGCAAAGCCAAAGCAAAGCCAAAGCAAAGCCAAAGCGGAGCTAGGCAAAGCCAAAACGGAGCTAGAGCAAAGCCAAAGTGGAACTATAGCAAAGCTAAAACGGAGCGAGAGCAGAGCCAATGCAAAGCCAAAGCGGAGCTAGAGCAAAGCCAAAGCGGAGACAGAGCAAAGCCAGAGCAAAGCCAAAGCAAAGCCAAAGCGGGGCTATAGCAAAGCCAAAGCGGATCCAGAGCAAAGCCAAAGCAAAGCCAAAGCGGAGCTAGAGCAAAGCCAAAACGGAGCCAGAGCAAAGCCAAAGCAAAGCCAAAGCGGAGCCAGAGCAAGGCCAAAACGGAGCCAGAGCAAAGCCAGAGCAAAGCCAATGCAAAGCCAAAGCGGAGCTATATCAAAGCCAAAGCGGAGCTAGAGCAGAGCAAATGCAAAGCCAAAGCGGAGCTAGAGCAAAGCCAAAGCAAAGCCAAAGCGGAGCTAGAGCAAAGCCAAAACGGAGCCAGAGCAAAGCCAAAGCGGAGCTAGAGAAAAGCCAAAACGGAGCCAAAGCAAAGCCAAAGCGGAGCTATAGCAAAGCCAAAGCGGATCCAGAGCAAAGCCAAAGCAAAGCCAAAGCGGAGCTAGAGCAAAGCCAAAACGGAGCCAGAGCAAAGCCAAAGCAAAGCCAAAGCGGAGCTAGAGCAAAGCCAAAACGGAGCCAGAGCAAAGCCAGAGCAAAGCCAAAGCAAAGCCAAAGCGGAGCTATATCAAAGCCAAAGCGGAGCTAGAGCAGAGCCAATGCAAAGCCAAAGCGGAGCTAGAGAAAAGCCAAAACGGAGCCAGAGCAAAGCCAAAGCGGAGCTAGAGAAAAGCCAAAACGGAGCCAGAGCGGAGCCAGAGCGGAGCTAGAGCAAAGCCAAAACGGAGCCAAAACGGAGCCAGAGCAAAGCCAAAGCAAAGCCAAAGCGGAGCTATAGCAAAGCCAAAGCGGAGCCAGAGCAAAGCCAGAGCAAAGCCAAAGCAAAGCCAAAGCGGAGCTATAGCAAAGCCAAAGCGGAGCTAGAGCAGAGCCAATGCAAAGCCAAAGCGGAGCTAGAGAAAAGCCAAAACGGAGCCAGAGCAAAGCCAAAGCGGAGCTAGAGAAAAGCCAAAACGGAGCCAGAGCAAAGCCAAAGCGGAGCTAGAGTAAAGCCAATGCAGAGCCAAAGCGGAGCTAGAGAAAAGCCAAAACGGAGCCAGAGCAAAGCCAAAGCGGAGCTAGAGTAAAGCCAATGCAAAGCCAAAGTGGAGCTAGAGAAAAGCCAAAACGGAGCCAGAGCAAAGCCAAAGCGGAGCTAGAGAAAAGCCAAAACGGAGCCAGAGCAAAGCCAAAGCGGAGCTAGAGTAAAGCCAATGCAGGGCCAAAGCGGAGCTAGAGAAAAGCCAAAACGGAGCCAGAGCAAAGCCAAAGCGGAGCTAGAGTAAAGCCAATGCAAAGCCAAAGCGAAGCTAGAGAAAAGCCAAAACGGAGCCAGAGCAAAGCCAAAGCGGAGCTAGAGTAAAGCCAAAACGGAGCCAGAGCAGAGCCAAAGCGGAGCTAGAGAAATCTTTCAGAAGAAGGGAAACCTTTGGTAAAAGACTTCATCCAGATAACTCACTTTGAACGAGATGCAAACTCGGGACCTCTTAAACGGGAGGCAAGGCATGCTACCATTTATGCTACACAGTCGGGCTAACACTACCTTGCGTCTACTTGTGGTAGTACGGAAATGACAACGCCCAGTCTCTAAACACGCAGTTTGTGCATGTTTATGGCTCGTAGCTATCTACAATGAATACTGCCAGTTGCTATCATCTTTAAAGTATATGTCAAGAAATTATGAGTTTCTCACACTTCGTCAAGTGCATCCGCTAACTGAATAATTAGATATTGCTTGAAATAAAGCCAGACTAAATCTTATATCACCCACCCTCTGTCCATAGTTTCTGCTTCAGTTTTCACCTTTTTGGAGAATGACGTGCAAGAGAAATATATAAAAACCTGGACGGAATTAACGGTCCATTAATTCTAAACGGTAACCTAAGAGCAGAAGAAAAAAGTTGTTACATGAAATGGCAGTACCTATTTGAGATATAATGAAGGCCCTCAAGGATTACGGGCACCGCAGAATGTCATTTCGTGTGGTCAGCCCTCCCTCCCTCGCCGTGAACTAATATTTGTTCGTTTCTTTCGTTCCAAGATTGATGTGCACCCGCAAGTTAAAGTACAATTGCTCACTGATATGTGCTGAACATACGTGGGTAAGTGGATGGGTAGGTAGATACGATAGTGGTCTGAAAAGTTTCCAACCTAATAAAGATACAACATATTTCTTTGAAAATTATGTTTTTATTTTTCAACATAGTCTCCTTGTAACTCTACACACTTCTCCCAGCGATACTCCCATCTCTGTAACCTGTCCAAATAGTACTCGACGTTTTTCAACATAGTCTCCTTGTAACTCTACACACTTCTCCCAGCGATACTCCCATCTCTGTAACCTGTCCAAATAGTACTCGACGTTTTTCAACATAGTCTACTTGTAACTCTACACACTTCTCCCAGCGATACTCCCATCTCTGTAACCCGTCCAAATAGTACTCGACGTTTTTCAACATAGTCTCCTTGTAACTCTACACACTTCTCCCAGCGATACTCCCTTCTCTGTAACCCGTCCAAATAGTACTCGACGTTTTTCAACATAGTCTCCTTGTAACTCTACACACTTCTCCCAGCGATGCTCCCATCTCTATAACCCGTCCAAATAGTACTCGGCGTTTTTCAACATAGTCTCCTTGTAACTCTACACACTTCTCCCAGCGATGTTCCCATCTCTGTAACCCGTCCAAATAGTACTCGACGTTTTTCAACATAGTCTCCTTGTAACTCTACACACTTCTCTCAGCGATACTCCCATCTCTGTAACCCGTCCAAATAGTACTCGGCGTTTTTCAACATAGTCTCCTTGTAACTCTACACACTTCTCCCAGCGATGCTCCCATCTCTGTAACCCGTCCAAATAGTACTCGGCGTTTTTCAACATAGTCTCCTTGTAACTCTACACACTTCTCCCAGCGATGCTACCATCTCTGTAACCCGTCCAAATGGTACTCGGCGTTTTTCAACATAGTCTCATTGTAACTCTACACACTTCTCCCAACGATGCTACCATCTCTGTAACCCGTCCAAATGGTACTCGGCGTTTTTAAACATAGTCTCCTTGTAACTCTACACACTTCTCTCAGCGATACTCCCATCTCTGTAACCCGTCCAAATAGTACTCGGCGTTTTTCAACATAGTCTCCTTGTAACTCTACACACTTCTCCCAGCGATGCTCCCATCTCTGTAACCCGTCCAAATAGTACTCGGCGTTTTTCAACATAGTCTCCTTGTAACTCTACACACTTCTCCCAGCGATGCTACCATCTCTGTAACCCGTCCAAATGGTACTCGGCGTTTTTCAACATAGTCTCATTGTAACTCTACACACTTCTCCCAACGATGCTACCATCTCTGTAACCCGTCCAAATGGTACTCGGCGTTTTTCAACATAGTCTCCTTGTAACTCTACACACTTCTCCCAGCGATGCTCCCATCTCTGTAACCCGTCCAAATGGTACTCGGCGTTTTTCAACATAGTCTCATTGTAACTCTACACACTTCTCCCAACGATGCTACCATCTCTGTAACCCGTCCAAATGGTACTCGAAGTTTTTCAACATAGTCTCCTTGTAACTCTACACACTTCTCCCAGCGATGCTCCCATCTCTGTAACCCGTCCAATTAGTACTCTGCGTTTGAAAACATAGTCTCATTGTAACTCTACACACTTCTCCCAGCGATGCTACCATCTCTGTAACCCGTCCAAATAGTACTCGACGTTTTTCTCTGTAAAATAATTGTTCACGAAGGAGATTGCCTCTTTATTTAACGAAAATCTCTGTCCTCTGAGTGCAATTTTCAATGAGAAAACAAAAAGAGGTCGCTTGGGGCTAGAGCTGTTGAGTCAAGCAGTTAAAACTGCAATTCGTGGATTTTCGCCATTGCAACCGCTGAGGTGTGAGACGGTGTGTTGTCTTGGTGAAACAGGATTTTCTTTTCCGTTTTTCTGCAAGTTATGCCTTCAGCTTGTCAAGTAATGATTCGTAGTATGCTCCTGTAATGGTTTTTCCTTTTTGAAGATAATCCATTAAAATAACTCCATGACTATCCCAAAAAAACAGTCGTCATCACTTTCCCAGCCGAAAAAAAAAAAAAAACAGTTTTTGCTTTTCTTGGAGCCGGTTCCCCCTTTGCAGTTCACGTTTGGACTGTATTTTTGTTTCGGACGTATAATAGTGTATCCAAGTTTCATCTACAGTAAATAATCGGTGCCAAAACTCGGATTTATTGCGCCTAACTGCACAAACGGAGCATTCGTACACGTTTTTGCTCTAACGTGAGCAAACACGGCACCCAACGCACGGACAGATTTCTCATGTCTAAATTTTTATTTAATATGTGACAAAAACGTTCTTCTGACATATTCATAGGCTTTACTATCTCTGTCACTTTAATTCGGCGCTCTTCTAGCACTATTTGGTGAACTTTGATGATGTTTTCGTCAGTAGTTGCAGTTTTTGGACGTCCCGACCGTTCATCATCTACCAAGCTCTTATGGCCACGTTTAAATTCAGCTGTTCAAAATTTCACTGTGACAAATGATGGTGCAGAGTCCCATACACAGAATCCAAGTCATCTTTGATTTGCATAGGCGTATTGCGTTTCATAAAGAAATATTTAATGACAGCTCGATACTCGATTTGGTCTATTTTCATAAAAGCACTCACTCAACTCACTCAAACGACTGTTGCATAACTTTTGAGCGTCTAAAATGGCTGAAACTTTGGTGAGTAACTGTCAATAGGTGAACAACGAAATTCACTAGCTTCTATTTACGAGTGCTGCCATCTTTATGCTTAGGTTGGAAACTTTTCAGACAACCCTCGTAGGTGGATAGGTAGGCAAATAGGTAGGTATGTAGGTGGGTGGGTAGGTAGATGTTATTGAGGCCTCTGTCTGTGTTGATATATCATCTACCCGTCGTCTAAGTATAAGTACAGATTCCTGGCACTAAGGCCTTTGTGGAAACATGAAGTGCAATGATATAGTACTGGGATAAGACCCAGAAGGCTAACTTCTATCATACACCGAGACAGGAGATATCTCAGACCCTTCGCGATGTGACCATATAAAATGAATAGAGATGGGTAGAAATTTACCTTTAACATATGAGCGGATATGCCTTGGTACAGTTGATCATTTGCAATGGCGTTTACTTGTTTACTATTGAAATAATCTGTGGGTTTGTTTACGTTGGGTTTTCCTTATAAATGCAGCTTCCAGAATCTAGAAGTGGGAAATAATCCTTACTAAAGAAAACTTCCCTCGCTCCACAATAATTGAATTTGAAAACTAGCCTACAGATCTCTGAAGCAGTGTACAGATGCTTTAAGTGAATATGCTGTTCTTTCCGAACGACTATTGGAAGATTGCGGTAAGAAATCCCTCCCCAATATTCTCCTTGCAAACATTTCGCATGTAGTATCAGTTTTGTACAGTGTCGGTGGCTCAGTAAAGTTTTAAATGGTAGACTTCAAATATTTCATTATATTACGCATATGCAAGAATACATACATAAAAAACTACAAGATGTAATATAGCTGATTGATTAGAAGCAGTAAAATGGGAAAAACATTCAGGTAGATTAGGTGGCCAGAACTGAATGGAGAAATTAAATGGAAGTGGGTTGTAATTCCAGGTCTGCTTTTGTTCTGCAGGCTTTTGTTCTGCTTATCCACTTATAACGTAACACAATTTCTGTCGATTCATTTCAACAATTTTACACAGCCACCGTGGTTAGCGTTTTCACAGTGGAGGACGGTTTAGGTAACAGATGGAAGGGAAGTAATAAAATATATAAAATGCCGGAATATACGCAAACAATTCTCACATCTGTATGTTGGCATAACGACGAACGAAACTTGGCTACCCTCTCCCCCTTTATGAGCGTTGTCAACTGTTTGATGGGCGAGGGTGGGAGACTATTATAGTTTAGAATGCTCATGTCGGCGGCATAAACCAGGAAAATCAGGAAGGACGGACGGACGGACGGACAGACAGAGAGCAAGTGTTACGTCTATGCAAAGTTTGTAACATGTGTCTGAAAGTGGGCAAACTGCATCGTAAAATTGTCGCGGCACGAAGGGTGGTTCTGCACATCCTCATAGTTAACGTAGCATAACGTAAATCATTTAGCGTAAATATGCGAGGTGTAGCGCAAAACGTTACCTGAACCCTGTTTTGGACGTGTTGTTACGTAATTTAAGATGAGAATTAAGATAAAAGAATCAAAGGAAGGTGTAAAACAATTACAAATGTTGGGGTATAACTAAGTACAGATATGTGTAACTATTGGCAACTCAAAAACATTCTATCAACACTTACTTCACTTGCAGATTAGTAATTTCAGTTAATAACAGTATTGTGTTTTCAGATTTCTAGGCGTGACACACTTAGGCCATATAATTTCCCCGATCGCGCGTCAGGTTCTAGCGAGGGATAAAGCAGAGTGGGCAATCTTCGTGATAATAAATGTAGGTCACTCATTACTCTGTCGTATTATTTACAACTTACGCTTTCGTAGAGAAAATATAGAAGGGAAGTTGTGATATTTAAAATAATTTTAATGGCTTAATGACCCCAGACTACAGTATGCGCAATTTATCTTGAGCGTTCGTCTCCCAAGTCCTCACTCGGTAGGTTTCGGCTAGCTCCGTAAACACAGATGACAAGTTGGAAACATGAAATGCGCTATATCAGTACACTACACTAGTACACTCCGACATCTAGTGACTAATATGCTAAGCTTTTACGCGCGCTCTTTATTTTCTGTGTGCATTCGTTTTGTGCAAGTTTGAGGTTAATTACTACAGCTTAACTAGTTGGTAATTATGGCTGACGGCACACCAAACTCATCATCATATGTACCTTCCGAGCAACGAACTCCGACTCGGAAACATGCACATACAGTCGTGCATAGTGATGGCTGCAATATAATAGTGAAAGTTCTTCCTTCCTTCCTTCCTTCCTTCCTTCCTTCCTTCCTTCCTTCCTTCCTTCCTTCCTTCCTTCCTTCCTTCCTTCCTTCCTTCCTTCCTTCCTTCCTTCCTTCCTTCCTTCCTTCCTTCCTTCCTTCCTTCCTTCCTTCCTTCCTTCCTTCCTTCCTTCCTTCCTTCCTTCCTTCCTTCCTTCCTTCCTTCCTTCCTTCCTTCCTTCCTTCCTTCCTTCCTTCCTTCCTTCCTTCCTTCCTTCCTTCCTTCCTTCCTTCCTTCCTTCCTTCCTTCCTTCCTTCCTTCCTTCCTTCCTTCCTTCCTTCCTTCCTTCCTTCCTTCCTTCCTTCCTTCCTTCCTTCCTTCCTTCCTTCCTTCCTTCCTTCCTTCCTTCCTTCCTTCCTTCCTTCCTTCCTTCCTTCCTTCCTTCCTTCCTTCCTTCCTTCCTTCCTTCCTTCCTTCCTTCCTTCCTTCCTTCCTTCCTTCCTTCCTTCCTTCCTTCCTTCCTTCCTTCCTTCCTTCCTTCCTTCCTTCCTTCCCTCCCTCCCTCCCTCCCTCCCTCCCTCCCTCCCTCCCTCCTTCCTTCCTTCCTTCCTTCCTTCCTTCCTTCCTTCCCTCCTTCCTTCCTTCCTTCCTTCCTCCCTCCCTCCCTCCCTTCCTTCCTTCCTTCCTACCTCCCTTCCTCCCTCCCTCCTTCCTTCCTTCCTTGTTTCCTTTCTTTCTTTCTTTCTTTCTTTCTTTCTTTCTTTCTTTCTTTCATTCATTCTTTCTTTCTTTCTTCTTTTCCCTTCAATCCTTTCCTTTTGGCCTCCTCCTTTTCCTTATATCTTGCTCTTTTATCTTTCTTTTGCTCTTGCTCTGAGCCCTTTGTATATTTCTACAGAGCTTTCTATTTCCCTCCATTACCTAAGCTACACCGGTATATAATAGAGGCTAACAAACCTAGAAGCAAGACTTGCCTATGTTGTGGATGTTATGGCTCTCGAAAGTGGACAGGTCACGCCGTGGCTCAGTGGTTAGACCGCTTGGCTCTCACCAAGGCGGCCCGGGTTCGATCTCAGGCGACCGCAAAGTGAGATTTGTGGTGGACAACACTGCGTTGGGGCGTGTTTTCTCAGGGACCTCCGGTTTCCCCCGCCATCTCATTCCACCGGTGCTCCATCTTCATCTCATGTATCATCAGTGTCATCGCCTGCGGCGCCATATGTTGTAAAAGCGGGCGTTGAACAATATACATTACATACATCGAAAGGGGAGAAACTATTATTCGTTTACCTCCGTATAACTGTGATCTGAATGCAATTGAACTAGCGTTGGCAAAAATAAAGTACGTTTTCAGAGGACACAACGTTACTGGTGATATGTCTGCAGAAACTTGCTATAGAAGCATTCTCTTCTGTAACTGCGACGGATTGGGAAGGATACTGCAAGAAGGTCCAAGAGCTGGAAATGAAATATTGGAGAAATAATGGTGTAATAGAAAATGCGATTGATGAAATTATCAACAGATCAGAGGATACTAGCAATGAAACTGATGCAGTGGACTCAGAAATAGAAGAATCACAAAGCGAATGAGTATTTATAGCTGTCATAATATTTGTTTACTGTTACTATGTGTTTCATAAATAGTAAGTATATAAATATACAACTTATTGGATCGGGTTCAATTTAATGTTTGTCCACAGATCTCACACTTGCGGCGCATGTCTTCGCTTATCTTACACGCTATTTTGTTGAACTGTGTTTTTCAAGCTTGACCACACTACAGAAACAAAAGAGTGTTAGCTCTCGCAACTTCCCCTCTGCCCGCACTAGACCGTAAATCCAGTGCTCTTCTTATCTTGCGCGTACTGTATTTGGAACACGTGGAAGCAAAAGGGATGGTCTGTACTGACAGGCATTCCTATAGTGGCGCAGTTATGACCACGCAGAAAACATCAGGATATGTCCTTATGGTCTATAGGCTCTTTCTGGTGATACCTTCTCTTTACTCCTTATAACTGTAATTTCATAGAGTCTCCACCATTCTAAAAGCGGATGAAATATTCCTTGAGGTTCACATATAATGATGTGAAAGATCGGTGGAACGCCTGACCCCTTTAACGTTTAACTTTCAGCCTTGGAAGATGTGCAAATGTTGAATAGTGAACGAGTACTCCCTTGGATTGGAGTGGTCAAGTAATTGCTGAAATAGTTACAATAAATTAAATGTCAAACCTTCTTATCTGCTACAATTAAAGATCGTCGATTTCACTTTTTAAACTCGGTCTTCTGTTTGCACCATGGCCATGTATCTTTTATTACTTGCAAATAAATGTAATTGGCTTTTATGTACCCATTGTGTGCTGTAGCTATTTATATTAAATGGAATAGCAAGAACTATTTTCTATTTCAGGACCTCTATTAGCGTAGATGGTAACGTGTTTGGCTCACGTTCAAGAAGTACCGAGCTAGAAACTCGGTCAGGATGAGTTATCTGGATAAGGTTTGAACGTATGAATGTCAGATAACTCATAAGTTCTACGTACCCTAGACTCATTTGAACATCATTTCGCCAATTATTTCATCATCTGTTAAGAGTTAGTTAAAATATGTAATTGAATAAATAAATCAATTCTTATGTAAGTTCAAGCACAGGAAAAGACTTCGTAAATCCTTTTTAAGCTTCTATTGACTTATGAAATTACAGCCCACATGTTAGAACACGAATTAGGCTTTGAAATGGTGAAATAAATATTACAATTAGTTTGTATAGATTTGAGATTATTATACAAATTGTCTCTATTTTAATTTTAGAGTAAATAATACAGGGGTACCTTGTTCCTGTATCTAGATTACTACAATGGAAAATTAACTCAAAAGTTAACTTTTATTATAATAATAAAAGCCTTTAAGCTTAATTAACACACTCTCTCTAGATAACAATTAGATGAAGCTATTACAATAACTAATAAAATTAAAATTATCATATATTTATAGGTTATATAAGGTCTAAAGTAAATGGTTCGAGTCCCGGGCAACCCGGTTTCCTCTGACGTTACGTTACGGATAGGCACATGGTGAGCTCCCTGCAGGAAGCGCCAGCATCTGGTGGTAACGATCTCAGCGCCATCTCTTAAGAGAATGTGTAATAATATTTGACTTTACCAATATCCTCACCGCTAAGGTTACTGCGGCTCCTGCTAATGAGAATATAATTGGATCAGCTGTGACTCTATCTCATCGCTGGGATACGAATGCTGGCATAAGGATAGCACGACCTCAAAAATAAGGAAGTGCTGATCGTGATTTATAGCTCTCTAGAAATTACCTGTATTTGTTTCTTTTAATGATCTTCAAGTTTGAAAATTATGCTACAAAAAGGAAGAATGATTAATTAAATTTAAAATTGTTCGTTGCAATTCGTTTGTTTAAATTGTTTGTTTGTAGTCGGTCATATTGTCCTATTAGTTCACATCAGTAATTCTAAAAATGACAAATGACGAATCCAAATCATGACAAATGAAATGTACAAACTTTCTGAAGAAAGACAGTCAACAGTGGAAGTTCGCGTAAACACAAATACCTAAGCGGTATTACGTCACCATTCCCTGTAGCGTTCGGCAATAAAAATAGTTGAGTGTCTTATAGTGGACGGGATCGAATCAAGTCAAAATGTAAACACCGTCATACGCTCACAAAGTGGAAAATTAACATTAAATGTGTTACAATTTCGTAAAAAGATAAACCTAAAGGTCTAAATAAAGCTACAGCAACGGCAGTCTGTAAAAGTAAACGAACTATACATAATATAGTGAAAGACGTTCAAAATTCAAAGCGTACGAGAGAAAGCTTTCAACTTCCAAAAAGGTTCGAGCTCGGTGAGTTTGAAAAATGTGTTGTACATAAACTTTTCTCAAGTTTTACAAACAGAGAAAAATTCCTACATTGAATGGACTAACGAATACTGTTAAAGAAAATATATCCTTTGAAGGTGGTACACATTATGCAGAATACTTAAAGACATGGGATATCGATTTAGCAATTAAAAAAAAATATACGTCTTGTAACCTACGCTGTTTTGATGTTTTGATGTTCAGATTGCACTGAGGTATATTCCCGTCTTCCCTGATCGCTCTATCCGAGTGATGTTCCCATCTCTGTAACCCGTCCAAATAGTACTCGGCGTTTTTCTCTGCAAAATAATTGTTCACCAAGGTGATTGCCTCTTCATTTGACGAAAATCTCTGTCCTTCGAGCGTAATTTTCAGATGAGGGAACAAAATGAAGTCGCTTGGGGCTACTAGATCTGGTGAGTAAGGCGAATGGTCAAGTAGTCCAAACCGTAATTCGTGGATTTTCGCCATTGCAAGCGCTGAGGTGTGAGACGATGCGTTGTCTTGGTGAAACAGGATTTTATTTTTCTGCAAATGTGGCCGTTTTTCCGCAAGTTCTGCCTCCAGTTTGTCAAGTAAGCATGCGTAGTATGCTCCTGTAATTGTTTTTCCTTTTTGAAGATAATACCATGACTATCCCAAAAACAGTCGCCATCACTTTCCCAGCCGAAAAAAACAACAGTTTTTGCTTTTTTGGAGCCAGTAGCCCCTTTGCAGTCCACTGTTTGGACTGTATTTTTGTTTCGGACGTATAATGAGGTATCTAAGTTTCATCTACAGTAATTAATTCGTGCCTAAACTGCGCCAACAGAGCGTTGGAAATGTTCATTCGAACACGTTTTTGGTCTAGCATGAGCAAACGCGGCACCCAACGTACGGACAGCTTTTTCATGTCTAAATGTTGATTTAATACTTAAAAACGTTCTTTTGACATGTTTATAGCCACTACTACGAGGGCTATCCAGAAAGTAGATTACGTTTTGGAATAAAAAGTAAACAAAGTATAGGAAACAAATTTTATTATATACAGATGAAAGCCACACTCAAATTCTACTTTTCGACATAGTCACCATTCAAATTAAGGCATTTATCGTAGCGATGTACGAGCTTGGAAATTCCTTCGTCGAAAAATTCGGCCGCCTGCGCCTTCAACCACTTCGTTACCTCTTCTTGCAGCTGTGCGTCGTCATCAAAACGCTGCATAGCCAGCCACTTCTTCATTGCTGGGAATAGGTGGAAGTCGCTCGGTGCCAGGTCGGGACTGTACGGCGGATGAGGAAACAACTCCCACTTAAAAGATTCAAGAACTTCACATGAACATTGGTTCGGCCATTTTTAAATCTGATGACCCACTGACGCACTCCACCTTCAGTGATAATGTTGTCCCCATACACTTCACAAAGCTGCCGATAGATTTCTATCGGTTTACAGTTTTTTGCAGCCAGAAACCTTATTACTGCACGCACCTCGCAGCTCGCGGGATTTTCAATTAACGCAGACGTTTCAAACCGTCACAGTATCTGAACGGAGCACAGCACGAACCTCTCACTAGCACGGCTAGATGCCGACTGAGCTGCGCAACGCTCTGACCCCAAGATGGCCGCGCTAGCCCCGCCCCTAGCGGAAACAGACGAAAACGTAATCTACTTTCTGGATAGCCCTCGTATCTCTCTGACTTTAATTCGGCGGTCGTTTAGCACCATTTGGTGAACTTTGGCGATGTTTTCGTCGGTAGTTGGAGTTTTTGGACGTCCTGAACGTTCATTGTCTCCCCAGCTCTTACGGCCACGTTTAAATTCAGCTGCCTAAAATTACACTGTGTAAATGATGGTGCAGAGTCCCCATAAAAAGAATCCAACTCATCTTTGGTTTGTGTAGGCATATTGCCTATCAAAAAGAAATATTTAATGACAGCTCGATACTAGCTTTTGTCCATTTCATAAAAAAACACTCACATCAGCTCACTCTAACGACTGTTATATATTAGTTGAGTGTCCAAAACGGCTGAAACTTTGGTAACTGTCAACAGATGTACAACGAAAACTTTTCAGACCACCCTCGTCATTTTGAGAATACCAAACTAAGCGAAACATTAGCCACGTAAAGGATATTTTGGGGCGGACTTGCTAAACATTTGGTGTCAAATCTATCACTATTAAGTAATACTGTTCATAGACGCAAACACAGAAAAAGGCATTTCCTTTTATAAATATTACCTTTTGATTTCAGGTGATTCCTAAAACAGGAATTTCTGTGAAATATCAAGTTTAAAATTTTTAAGGAATGCAAGGTTCATCTAATTACTATAAATGTATAGTAGAGAGGGCAACAAAAGAATAACTCAGTGGTAGAATTTAGACATACTCTGAGGAATTAAGTGTCCTCTTCTACCATCATTTTTAAATAATAAGTTGAACATTTTATGTGAATTTATGCTTATGAGTAGTTGAATAGTGTATGGAAACAAAAATAGTACACAAATTATAAAAAATGTCTATAAAATTTCACCTAAAATAGGAGTATCAATTTTACAACTAAATTTCTTTCAATAATCAGATATAATAAGTTTCTGTGTACCTGCAGATGTTGAATTTTGCAAAGTTAGGCTTCATTATCGTCCTAACAGGTGGCTCTTTTTTAACAAGATAGGTTTTCTGATCACCAGGTTGTTTGTAGTGAGTGCAATTTTCTCTCTTTTGAATAACGCCACTCCTTATTTATGCCAAAAATAGAATTTTCATGGTCTTTCGTAATTGGTGGCAGTAAAGGAAATGCAGTTTTTAATCTGGCCACAGGATCACGTATGGTCGAGTTTTATTGCTTGGTCAAAGGAATGAAGAACCGAGTAAAAAGAAACAGAATGTTACCGCATGGTTTTTACATGTTTTCCAAGATGGCGGCAGAGACAAATGAACGTCAAACCGTTGTCATGGAGACGGTCTTGCTCCATCTGTGTTGAAGATCAGGTTTTGAGTTGCGATACATAACGGTATAAACCTTATGGCATTCAGTTTCTCCAATTGCAAGTTATTCCTTTTTTACCATTTGTTTATTAGTTCTCTATACAAGAGTTATTTTCCAGATTGCTATCTATTGATTCGTCTTTTGCATTTTAACAAGGCCTTCCCCAAGACAAAGCCCTGTATTAAATCACTAGTTTTGATTATTGTTTCTCGAAGGCTCCGAACAAAACACTATCGGCTTACGTACCGGGCAATTATTTCTCACCTCGCAGTTTAGCATTGGTTCAAAACCTCGCTAACATTAATCAAGGAGCATTTAACTACCTTCATGCACACAAACTTATAACTACAAACTCTGGAAAATACAGTTTACTTCCTCCAGTTGTAGATCTGCTAAAGGTCAAAATTTATATCGTATACTTTTTGTGCGAAGATAAACCATTCCAAAATATTCCTTGTTATTGTAATTTTTCCCTAATATTTACACCTATGTCAAATGTGAAGTCATTATTATTGTTAACTATCACATGGGAGGGGTGCAAATTCCACAGGTGGACAGCTGCAAATACTTGGGAGTGTACCTGGCAAGTAATGCTGGATGGGACGAACAAGTAAATTCCACATCTAGGAATGCGTGGAAGGCATTACATTTCGTAATGAGAATATTGAAAAAGGGGAGCGCTAGGTCCAGGGAAATTGCCTACAAGGCCTTAGTGCGGCCGGTTATGGAATATGGAGTAGCATGCTGGGACCCGTATAGAGCTAACCAAATCGATCCATTAGAAAAAATACAGAAGAGGGCAACAAAATTCATAAAAAGAGGCAAGTATTTTGGGTCTATAAAAGTAGATGAGACTAAATGGGAGGAATTAAGAATTAGGCGTAAAAAACATAGGTTGGTAGCATTATTCAAAGCTAATGCTGGTGTAAAGGCATGGGTGGACGTTAGTGTAAGGTTAGATAATCCGGATTATTATGGACGAAACGATCATAGGTATACAATTAAGGGTAGAAGATACAGAACCGACGTAGGAAAATTTTCTTTTGTTAACAGAACCATTGAAGAATGGAATGAATTGCCTGTAGCAGTCTTTCAGGGCTGTCCCCTGTCGCTGAAGAAATTTAGAAAAAATCTAGATGGTTTATAGTTTAACTTTTGAATTATAATGGTATATAATATGTAAATAGAGAAGTAATTAGATATGTTTTAGGTGACTAAAGTAAAATAATATCATGTTTGTATTGTTTACTGTGTTATTGTTGTAAATCTAGTAATTGTAATTTGATCTGTATTCTTAACTCTGCCACCGGGTAGTACCCAATTGCAGTGAATACATACATACCTACATAACGTCAGAGGTAAACGTAACCTCTGGATATGATTATTGTCAAAATTTATGTCAAACACATTTCTTTCTTTTTATGGACTCAAAAATTTGCGAGATATCTGTTGCTATCGTTTGGATTTTAAATACATACATACATTATTCATGTTTTCCGCTTAGAACCGAAGACATCTAAAGCGAGATTACAAAGATTAAAAACACCTGTACAGTCGACTGTCAACTCTATTATAGTTTCAAATATTCTATTAGGAATGTAAATTTGACTTGCTTTAAGTCAAATGTTCTTCCTCCAAAAGAACTTCCTTGTTTAAAGTCCAGAAATGTTGACGTTTCACCTTCAGTTCTGAAAACCAAATTCAATTTCAAAGAGCAGATATCTTGCAATTGGGTTCAAATTGCGAGGGTGGAGAGAGACCAAAAGGCAGTCCAAATAGCAGGCGGGTAAGTGTTGGGGGAAGGTGAAACCGCATTGCGCTCTTTAACAGACGCTGTGCAGTTGTTGTTTTTTAGTCTAGCTTGGCTAACTTGCTCAACGGAACTTTGTCTTAGATAGCGTTACTATAAATTCTGGAGACAAGTTATGTCTTGCGAAATGGCATGGAACTTAAAGTATCTATGCATTATATTTAGTACCTATATGACAGACAACGCTGTTTTTTAAATCGTTATCTAATTTACTGATGGTTCAACTCACGTGAGAAGAGGACTGTCTTAAATTTCCTTTGGTAGACTCTTTATTTTTAAAGTTAGTGAATTAAAGATAATTCTTTTTAGCTACTCCAAGTCTTACATCAGAGATTTTTTTGTTTGTTTTGAATTTATGTCCTCCAAGAAGTCATATCGGACGATGAATGAAATGATACTCAAATGAGTCCAGGTACATAGAGCTCATAGTTACCAGACATTCATCTTTCAGGGTAAGGGAAAACCTCCGACGGTAACTCATATCGGACGATGAATGAAATGATTTTCAAATGAGTACAGGGTACATAGAGCTCATAGTTACCAGACATTCATCTTTCAGGATAAGGGAAAACCTCCAACGTTAAGTCGTATCGGACGATGAATAAAATGATGTTCAAATGAGTACAGGGTACATACAGTTTAGAGTTACCAGACATTCATCTTTCAGGATAAGAAAAACCTCCAACGTTAAGTCATATCGGACGATGAATAAAATAATGTTCAAATGAGTACAGGGTACATAGAGCTTAGAGTTACCAGACATTCATCTTTCAGGATAAGGGAAACCCTCCAACGTTAAGTCATATCGGACGATGAATAAAATGATGTTCAAATGAGTACAGGGTACATAGAGCTTAGAGTTACCAGACATTCATCTTTCAGGATAAGGGAAACCCTCCAACGTTAAGTCATATCGGACGATGGATGAAATGATGTTCAAATAAGTACAGGGTACATAGAGCTTAGAGTTACCAGACATTCATCTTTCAGGATAAGAGAAAACCTCCAACGTTAAGTCAAATCGGACGACGAATGAAATGATGTTCAAATGAGTACAGGGTACATAGAGCTTAGAGTTATCTGACATTCATCTCTCAGGATAAGAGAAAACCTCCAACGTTAAGTCAAATCGGACGACGAATGAAATAATGTTTATAAGTACAGGGTACATAGAGCTTAGAGTTATCAGACATTCACCTTTCAGGATAAGGGAAAACCTCCAACGTTATGTCATATCGGACGATGAATGATATAATGTTCAAATGAGTACAGGGTACATAGAACTTAGAGTTATCAGACATTCATCTTTCAAGATAAGAGAAAACCTCCAACGTTAAGTCATATCGGACAATGAATGAAATGATGTTCAAATGAGTACAGGGTACATAGAGCTTAGAGTTACCAGACATTCATCTTTCAGGATAAGGGAAAACCTCCAACGTTAAGTCATATCGGACAATGAATGAAATGATGTTCAAATGAGTACAGGGTACATAGAGCTTAGAGTTACCAGACATTCATCTTTCAGGATAAGGGAAAACCTCCAACGTTGTCAAATCGGACGATGGATGAAATAATGTTCAAATAAGTGCAGGGTACATAGAGCTTAGAGTTACCAGACATTCATCTTTCAGGATAAGGGAAAACCTCCAACGTTAAGTCATATCGGACGATGAATGAAATGATGTTCAAATTAGTACAGGGTACATAGAGCTTAGAGCTACGAGATATTAATCTTTCAGGATAAGGGAAAGCTTTGAACGTTGTCATATCGGACGAAGAATGAAATGATGTTCAAATGAGTATGAATATTTCCAATCTGCAATAACTTTCTTCAAAAGGCAATTAAATCAGGCCTTTTATCTCTTTCTTTAGCTTCATTTCAAGGCTCACTTCTGTGAGCTCTAGTTCGAATCTCGGTTGGGGTAGGATACCTGAATAAGTTCTTTTTCTGGGGTTTGCCCTTATCATGAGAGGAAATGTGGGGTATCCCTAAGATTTATGAGTCTTAGACTCATTTGAGCACAATTTCATTCATCGTCCGATATGGCATAACTACTTAAAGGGCCTTAAAGCTAAAAAGAGGAATAACCTTTTTACCCTAAGGAAATTTCTGAAGGCATTGTTAACCCTGAAAAGTCAACTTGGAAGCTGTTTTCCTTTTAAAATGCCAGTTCTGCCTTCCACTTGCAAAAAAGGTGTGTAATGAAGGACAGAAGGGGGAGGGATTCAGATCGAGGTTCGCAGACTCGCAGGCGGGGCCTCTAATGTATTCAGACATTAAATTTGACGGGATCTTCCTTAGGCCTAGCTCCTTCACATCTCTGAAGGTCCGTCACCCACCGAATGCTAAGGCATTCACAAAGCATACCTCCTCACCCGATCTTTTGTCGCTGAAACACGATAGAAAATGAAATTACAGAAAGGGGAGGTAGAAAAAATGTGCAGCGTTATGTTATTCACTCTAGGCATTCGCCTACCATCCAGGATAAACCGAAACAAATATGAGTGGCGAACTCAAAGGGAATTTTACTCGCATACGAGCTATTTCAGTTGATAAGGAAAGATAAATTCTCGTGCACAGTAACCCTCCATCTTTAAGTACCAAAGTAAGGCAATTTGTTTAAATTACTAATGAATTCCCTTTATGTGTACTATAATTTTCCATCCCCTTTGGCAAAGATCCGTTCCCCTGGCCAGTAAATATGATAGATGACTTGTATAGATATGCAAAGTGTTAGAGAGGCGGTAGCCATTGTTTCGTCCTCTTGCATGATGGTTATCTACACCAAGTTGGTGGTTACACACACAAATCTGTTTGTTTTCCTTGACAAGTCGGCTGGCTTGCTTCCTTTCCCTTCCATTCACCAAATGCAGCAATTCCGTTTTACTATTCATTAATAAATAACCTACCACCACTAAACCTACATTTAATCTCTAAGAACTGAATAAATTCTTGCATTATGATGAGTCTATGTTTTTACTTTGTGCCAAAAGTAAATATTTGTCACGGATATAAACATCTTAATTGTTGCTTCAGAGTTATGTCTCTGTTTTTGTAGATGGGATTTGTTTCTATAATTGTTGCTCTGCTCCCTGCAACAGTGAAATAACGCCAGTTTAATGCATAAAATAAGACATTTACTCGGCCATCTACCACTTTTACAGGAAATACATGTTTTGAGGCCCTTACATTTAAAAATTTTATTACGATCCCCTAAATTTCTCAACACATTCTTCTTTACAGGCAACGTATTCTTTTATTTGCTTCGTCTTAATCCAGACAAAATTAATGCTTTTATTATACATATCTTTGAGGTAGAATATAGAGGTACAGTAAACTTAAGCGGCAGTCAACTTTTTAAATAATTTGTAGCTCTATGATGGCTTTCAAATTTTGTTCTCTTTGCAAGCTCATGAGAGGAGAGAAAACACTATTTTCTGTTTGAGAAAAGTATAACTGTTGCAGAAAGCACATATCAATAAGCATAAATACATCATAAGTGTAAATTTTACCTAAAAACTGTGATTTAATGAGATCATTTTCTTATATTAGTGTTTTATCTTAACTCTTACGTATATAGTTATGCAAAAGTCATTCAGAATGAGGAGCTCCGAGGCTATTTCGCACTGCCTCTGTAGCTGGGTGGTAGCGTGTCTGTTTCACGTTCAAGAGGTCCCGAGTTCGCAACTCGGTCAGCTTTAGTTATCTGGATAAGGACTTTTCCGGTGTTTTCTCTTATACTGAAGGATACTCTAAGCTCTATGGACCCTGGGCTTATTTGAACATCATTTTATTCGCCGTCCAATATGACTTATCGAAGGATGAGGTACATTTCTTCTTCTTCTTCTTCTTCTTCTTCTTCTTCTTCTTCTTCTTCTTCTTCTTCTTCTTCTTCTTCTTCTTCTTCTTCTTCTTCTTTCTGTAACTCCTTTGTGCTGTTAAGCGTGGAGTACAAGCCTCTTCTACTCATTTCCTCCACTTTTCTCGGTCCATTATCATTCTCTTCATTTCTGTCATGGTTTTCCCTCTATCCTTCCCCAACTTCTCAATATATTCCTGATACAACATGCGTGGCCTTCCCCTAATTCTTTTACCTTCTGGTCTTGCTTCTAAATATTGTTTGGGTTTTCTTTCTTCTGACATGCGGAGTACATATCCATACCATTTAAGTTGTCTTTTTTCCCAATATTTCTTTAAAGGAGTGTGTACCCAACTCTTCCCTTATTGTTACATTTCTAATCATATCTCTTGTTGTCTTCCCCACAGCTTGTCTTAAATATCTCATTTCCATAGCTGTTATTTTGCTTTCTTGTTTCTGTAGGAGAGTCCAGCTCTCTGCTCCATATAATAGAATTGGTAGTATTATTGTTTTAAATACTATAATTTTTGTATCTTTTGTTATTTCCTTTTTTCCCACAATAGTATTATTAATCTGATAGTAGACCGAATTTGCCTTTCTTATTCTGTTTAAAATTTCCTGCTCTATTTTTCCATCCTTATTTATAATTGTACCCAGGTATTCATAACTGTCTACCTGTTCTAAGGACGAGGTACATAAAAAGTAAAAATATATATTTAACTTGGAAGTATGTAAATATGTGATGCTTAATTTAAATAATTATTCATTTCTTAGAAAATCCAAATTTACCAAAAAACAATATCATGCTGAGGTAGTTACAAATGGGGAATATTTTCCAAAAATTTCTAACCACATCTTTGGAAGAAACTTTAATTACTCAAGAAACGTTAAAGTGTAGAGAAAGTTGCATGATTGTTGTATATGAAATATTTGTATTTGAAATACACTCCTTTATAAAGGATATCTTTTATTCATTTAATTGTAATTTTTTAGCCCTTACATGACCTATACGTAATACAAATTAATAGGGGTTAGAGCGACTGGATAGAAACCAGGAGATCGGTGGTTGAAATCCCGGCCATGGCATTGAATTTCTCAGTTTACTATAATTAATTAAAACATCCATATACTGGAGTTGTATTTAAAAGGATTAATTCTGAAAGGAATAATTCCGCAATATAAATTTAACATTGGGAATTCCTGGTATTTAAGTACTTAAAATAGTAAGTCGCCACAAATTTGTATCTTGAATGTGAGAACTCTAAGTGGTTTACCGGGAAAATATAATGAGTCAATTGGAGAGTTTGAGGTCGCGTCGGCATGTTAGACATGGTAGCTCAAGGGGTTAGAGCGACTGGACGGAAACCAGGAGATCCGTGGTTCATATTCATCCCGTATCATTGAATTTTTCAGTTGACTCTAAGTAATTACAAATTTATAAATTTATATTTCTGTCTAAACTCTGTTTTCTTTTTTTGCAGGTCAGTATAGCTTGGACCAAAGCGAGTTGAAGATGATAACTGGCTCACAGGTAATTTTTAAACATGTTAAATGTAATTTTACACGATAATAAGCATTGGGAATATTATAACGCAAGTTACCTATCGTAGTAAATTTATTGATTTCTTCCGAGTGTATTGGAATTTCTAAGTGGCATATGTTACCCAAGTAATTTTCAGTTTCCACATGAATGTCGTCAGTAAGGCTTTCAGTAATTTTCTTCAGATCTAAAGCAATCCGAAAGAACTATAAGTCCCTGCGCATTCCTATTTCACTGTGTAAATATAATAAATAAAATGTCTAATTTAAAATGTGGCTTACATGCATTATATTAACTTAAAATTAGACTCAAGTTCAGTGCAATTATTTTTTGAGGTCAAAACGATTCTGAAACGTGACTGATTTGTGAATAATTAACATCTCTCCTCATCATAAGGTTAGCAGGTTATCACAGAGAAACTATATTGAAAATTCTTAATTCATTTCCTCCTTTCGTTGGTGATTTAGACGTTGGATATTTCAGCCTCAATCCCATCTCATCACAGTTCTTCCTAATGATCTTCTCCCTTTTAGTTTATAATATTTTTGGTAGCCTGTAGTGGGAAGAAGTTGATGACACAGCGGCCATGCGGTAGACCTCGGCACGGAAGGGCTGTTACACTAGGTGATAGATGTAAATATAGGCCAGCAGACCGTGGGTTCTTGGTCATATGTTGAAGCCTTGAAGGGGTGGAGTACAAAAGACACTGTAATTGAAGCTAAGGCTCTTGGTCATAACTGATTCAGGAATTTTTCGAAAATATTGACGAAGTTTAAATAGTGTACTCTTTTCTTGTATTTGGAAGCTCTCAGAATGATCTGTGTTGTATTTTCAAAGGCCTCGTGCAGAAAGCTCATGTATCAAGTGTTTTTGTCAACTTTGGGTTTCACGCTCGGTTGCTCTTTTGGGCATCAGGCGCACTATTCTGCCGCAACAGGTGCCACATACCTAAGCCAATATTTTAATCGAACTAGTTTTTGTACAGAGCAAATAGGATTGCCTTGCGTAGAAGCAATTATTGTGTTCTTTCTTTGTGGCTGCTCTGCAAAATAGAACATTCCCCTGGCACTGTAGATACGGAAACATCTGAATGTCTACTTAGTGCTGTACAAACGTTTATTCCTCTATTTTCTTCATGTCAGCCGAGATAAACTGTGTAGACGTAGTTTATTACATATGGCCTTGTAGAGATAATGCGAATGGCTTTATGCGATAGTCAACTATTTTAAGATCCATTCGCAATGAGATGCTATAAAATTCCCTACTCTTGCTTGCCAAGGAGGAAAAATACGAGTAATTTCCTATTTGAGAAACGTATAAACATTGTGAATTGAAAAATTAACAAGGTGAGTCAACTGCCCGTTATTCTCGAGTTTTATGCAATGAGAATTTTATAGGTCATAATCCTGATGAGCTGTTTCGAGACTTGACTGAAAGCACGTACGACTTGTATGCCTGGCGCTATACCTTTGCCCCCTCGCGAGTTCTCGTCATTGATTTAGCATTTTAAGACACTTTTAATCATTTGCTTGGTGTTTTAATATTATTACATAAATGACAAAAGCTCTTATGTATGTTAATTGAGATGCACGAGACATAGTTTACGCAAAAAATGTACTTAAACCATTGTACGTTTTTACTGCAAGCGAAAATGATGGATGAGGCATGTCTCTAAATTTTTACTAATTTTTGGCAATAAAAGAATGAATGTGTAGTGTTTAACGCCCGCTTTTACTACATACGGCACCGCAGGCGATGACACTGATGATACATGAGATGAAGATGGAGCACCGGTGGAATGAGATGGCGGGGGAAACTGGAGATCCCGGAGAATACCCGCCCCAGCGCCGTGTTGTCCACCATAAATCTCATTTTGCGGTCACCTGGGATCGAACCCGGGCCCCCTTGGTGAGAGCCAAGCGGTCTAACCACTGAGCCACGGCGCGGCAAGATGAGTAGAGGATGCAGCAGATGACTTGAAAAAGTTGGGAGTTAAAGGCTGGAGAAGAAAAGCAGAAGACCGGTTAGAATGGAAAAGGGTAGTTAGGGAGGCCAAGGTCCCACATGGCCTGTAGTGCCAACTATCATCATCATCATCATCATCATCATCATCATCATCATCGTCGTCGTCGTCGTCGTCATCATCAACAACGTACCTGCTTTCTCCGGTAGGACGTTTCCAATCCGCGGGCCGACCTTGTGGGTCGTTTCAAGACCACGGTAGGTGGGATGTGGTCGTACTACATTGCCGGGAGTTTCTAAACTCCGGCGTGGCCACCTCTGGTCTCCAAGCCTAGTGGGCTGTTTCAGGACCACGCAGGTGGGTTATCTGGACTACCAGGGAGTTTCAAACTGGTCAGTGGTAGGGGCCTTTCCCTCTGCTCTGCCGTGATTCCTTGGAGTTCGCCGCCCTATATCTCCTCTCGCCTCATCCTTCTTCCCGAGGATGTCCCACTTGGGGTGTACTTACCAAAGATCTGTGTGGTCGACGTGCCCAATCCCCTCCGTAGATCCTCTCCTATCCTGTTCTAGTAGTAAGACTAGATTTAAGCAAAAGTCATTCAAATTTAAGAAGTCTTATGATGACATTCCCAAAAATTGACTATTATTTCATTTGAGATGGAGATATTTTAAACGTGGTAGTTAAATCAAGATAGAGCCAGTTCTCAGAAAAATAAAAATTTTAGAAAAATGTTTCAAGTAAAAATTAGTTTGAGGTGTGAGTTTCTTTTATTCTTTTTTTAATGTAAAATCTAAACGAGAAAGTAATAAACGATATTGGATAGACGGTTATGTGAACGCACATATTACAGTTTTAAAAGTAACACTCTCAGTAAAACTGGAATCAAGTCGCTGCCGTGGCGGAACTGGGCAGTTTTGGTGGTGATATAACGCCACCCACATATAACTGATTTAGTATCATCACCAAAGGTAAACATGTCTGGAATGCACGTGTTTTTCGCCTCAAGGCCAAAAGGAAGTAGAGGAACAATGAGATGCCCGGCAGGTATTTGTAACATGCACAAGGTGGCACTCCTGCCTGACAGTCACTTGTTTACCACATGTCTATCGGTTTTGAACTCGTTGACAAGTGTCATTCCTCGTTTGTCATCGTCACATGTCTTTCCTTAGAAGTGTCGCTTCTTCACGCGTTGAACCCTACATGCATTTGCATTTGTTGTTATTACAAAGGATGCCGGAATTAATTAAAATGTTTCTTTTAACGTGTCTCGAGAGGTCAGCACCGTATATAATCTCGAGGGACAAAAGTGCTATACATAACTGGAGAGCACGAATGTGATTAGAAAGTGGTCGAAGTGGTGTAGAAGATTGCATGTTACTTTTACAGCGTGAAACGATCGGAAAGGAAGAACTGGAATTTAGTAAGGAAACTTGTAAGAAAGAAGCAAAAATTAAATAAGGACAAAAACTTAAAATTCGCTTAACAGAAGTCCTGCTTAACCAGAACAAGGAGAAAGACGAAGAATGTAGGGGGGATACGAATGCTCAAATAGGTCCTGGCACATTGGTGGTAAGATTCGTGTAACGTGGACTTCCTCTTACGTCACATTAGTATTTTACCCTACAGAACATATTCGATGCGTCTAAGATCTGGTAAGTGTGATGCCCATGGAACTGGTCCCCCTCCATCAATCCATCGGTTCGGATAAATGACACAGAGTTGAAAGCGCACATTCACTGTAGAAATGTCTATTTCTGTTTGTCCCTAATACGTGCCATTGTCTTATTCTAAAGACTTAGTACACTGCGTGGGTTACGTAGATTCGGAAATCTGGTCTACAGACATGTAGAACTACTTTTGCTGCAGTAAAAAGACGTGAAATGCAAGAAACCACTGCGGTACACTTCAGTCGTCGACTATCCCAATAACCAACAAACTCAGCTGACTGCCTAACACTTTGCAGGGCTTTTTATTCCCTAGCCATTGTTTCTACAAAGCTGCAGACCATTCGATAACAATCGCGACGACCACAGGAAGGTGGAAAATTCCAGAACTTCTCTCTGTCTCTTTCTCTCTCTCGACAAGCGTTCGGCTCTCCTGCCTGCGCGCCACACTCTGTCTCTTTCTTTCCTGCCCACACGAACAGCTCTGGCTTTGCGGCGGCTCCAACACAACAATGCGATTGGTGACAGTAGTTTTGAAGCATCTAATAATTAAACCGCTCTGCTTTTCATTTGTTTACACTGAGGAAGAAGATAACCAAGGAACGTGTCGTTAAATAATAGTTTTAATGTAGATGAAGTTCCCAGAGTATGTCATTATTGCTTTTGTTATCATAGAATTAGGATATCATAACAATATTACTATAGGATTTAGTAATCCTATACCGTATTTTGAAACAATATACATGTTTAATGTATTCATACAATTTGGCAGTTCGTAATTACATAACATATATTTTGAAAAGTTCAGACAGCATTTAGACTACATTGAGATATCCTATCCCTCAACAAAATTTAAAAAATCTGTAGTCAATCTGAGATTTATTGTAGTTAAGGTTTAATTTGTGACATATAGACCAAATTCAATGCATATTTAGACATTAATTCCAACGATATTATTTGTTATTTTTATCATTGTGTTGAGAAATTGCTCCACTTGATGCAATTACTTTGAAAGCATTATTTTATAATTAAACTGTTTAATAGTACATAGTTAAGTTAATTATTCTCAATCTAATAAAATAAATCTTAAACATTGTTAACCGATTCCTTGCTTAGAAAGTTAAATTATATGAATGTTATTGTTTTTATCTTGTTATTTAACAAGGTTGTATTAAAATATTAAGCGATTTATACCGAGAAGCATAGTGTGATCCATATAAACCTGAACCATTTCAATAGGTCATAAACCAAAAATAAGACACATGTGCAACTTTGAGAGAATATAATATACAATTGGGAGATTACATTACACTATTTACATCTCAGAGAAAATGTTGGAACTGTCCTACACTAGTATCTATGGATCGTTGGTCCCATTTTCTTTGATACGACTGTAGACATTTACGTTTTTATAGGTATCTTCAGTACATTTGTGGAGCAGCTGGATGATATCGAATTGAGAGAAGGTTATTTCCAGCAAGATGGAGCAACGTGACATACATCTAATGACACCATGGAACTTCTAACTAGTTTCTTTGATAATCAAGTAATTTCAAAGGGTTTGTAGCCCCCAGATCCAAAGACCTAACCTCACCGGAATTTTTAGTGGGGTATCTAAAAATAGAGTGTACAAGAATAGGCCACGGACAATTGATGTTCTCAACGAATCCATTTGAACCGACATAAGTAACATTGGCGAGGATATGCTCCGTAAAACTTCAGAGAATAAGGCAAGACGAGTACAAACATGTATAGATGCTGGTGGAGGACACTTCCAACATTTTCTCTGAGATGTAAATAGTGTAATGTAATCTTCCAATTGTGTATTATATTCTCCCAAAGTTGAATGTGTTTCCCATTATTGGTTCAAAAGTTATGACGTATTTAAATGGTACAGGTTTATATGGATCGCACTATACGTGGTATGGAAGAATTTAAGAATGAAAATGTGTAGACAAATGAAAACGAGAAAAGAGAGAAAAAACTATAATTTATTGTTCCGGACTTTATACAAGAGCTGTTCAATAAAGAATGATCACAATGTTTTTGACATTGTACCTTTACTCATCCTTATAATTTTGATGGTCCTCAAAACAGTCTCCCCTGAATGCGATGCACTTGTCCCAGTGTTTCTGCCAGTCTTCAAAGACATGCTGGAAACCATTTGAGAGATCCTTCAAAATCGCCTCCGCAGCCTTCACCACTGCTTCTGATGATGGATAATGCCTCCCACGAAGGCGTTTCTTCAAGTTAGGGAATAGAAAAAAGTCACATGAGGCTGAATCCGGACTATAGGGAGGGTGAGGGATGCACTTCACGTTGATTTTTGCAAGATATTTAGCAAATACTTTGGCAATATGCGGCCGCGCATTATCGTGGTGCAGCATCCAGCCTGTTTCACGGAAATGCGGTCTTTTGTGCCTGATATGGACTTGCAATGTTTTCAGGACATCCCTGTAGTAATGTCCAGTTACTGATGTGTGTGCAGGTACAACATACTGATAAACCATTCCATGAATATCAAAGAATGAGATGACCATAACTTTCCAAGCAGAAGCAACCACTTTTGCTTTTTTGGGAGTTGGTGATGGAGATTTCCACACTGAGCTTTGCTGTTTGCTCTCAGGATCAAAATGATGTAGCCAAGTTTCATCAGCAGTGATTACGTTTGAAATAAACACCGGATCTTCCTCTAACATCAACCACCATTGCAACGGTAGGTGATACTGAACATATCTCAACTTGCCGGGTTCTCACAGGCGGAAACCAGGAGTATCAACAATGAAACTTTTACGGCATGTTTGTTTCACATTAAGCTAACAGAACATAATAAGAGTGAATTTTAGTGCGAAAAATTATGACCCTAAAAAGTTATGATCATTCTTTATTGAACAGCCTTCGTATTGGCTGTTTAAGCAGCGTATAAGGCATATGAAGTCCAGTTAAATCTTTTCCTACAACTAATTTAATATTTAAATATGTTTATTGTTTCTCTTGAGATGTTATTTTTACACAAATTACTGTTTTATAGTATAATTGGAAGCTAAGCTCTCGGATACACATTTAAATGGTTATATGGTACTTTTAAAAGAATATAATAACGATGAAAATTACATCGAACTAAAGCATGAGGTTTATAACATTTGATAACAAAATTAAGCAATTTAAATAACGTCATGTTTATTTTGAGTAACCGACATACACAGAACAAATCAAGGAAAAGAAATGCAAGGAAATGAAAACAAAGGAATGATCAAATCTTAGAATGTTATTAATACTCCATGATCTCTGGTCAGGAAGAACCAACAAATACAAGAAATCGTTCTTCTTTTGTTAATTATTCTGTGTTGAATCTTCGAGCCTTTATGACTCCTTGATAAAAGTATAAATCATTTTGTGAGCTTTTTAGGAATCATATAAAATGAAGTAATTATGAAATACACAGTAATATTTATCATATTTCAAAGGTTATGTCTGCCAGTTCGGTCAAAATCGGAGCAACAGAAAATAAGTCTATAAGGAATATACATCGAGCTTATTAAGATTACGTTCCTCTTCCTTCCAGAGTTTGTCAACTAATGTCTTGTTCAATCGTACACATAAACGAGTATTAGGCCGTGTAATGGACTGCCATTAGTTGAGTGTCAATTAGATCTCCTCTGTACCTCAGACCTACATAATTTGTCCCCTATTTTTATCAAGAAGGGACGTAGACTCTTAAGAGAGATTTGTCAAACAGGGACTTGCAGGCGATATATCGAATCTCCTAAAAGTTGGCCCAGGCATCCAGTCTGAGAAGAGGACGAGGAACTAGTGTCTGTGAAGGAAGCGGCAGTTTGCATAACAAAATAGGAATCTTCTTGGTGCCATTTGCTTGCAAATGTGGTTGTAATTAGTCGGCACAAAATGTCAGCTGTCTCTACCACTCCTTGTGTACCCACCATGCTTAAGTGAAGTGTTTTCGATTATCTTATTACTTCCACTGTGCGTTATTACGAAGTGAAAGTTCTGGGCTCGCTTCCCGCTGGGGTAGCTACTTAAAGTAGCAGCTCTAGGTTACGTCTGCTCTAGGCAGCGTCTTCACGAATATTTCCTAGAGCATCTGCCCACTACAAATGTTACAGGGTAAATTTCTGATATCGTCTATTCCGTATGCCACATTTCTAATGTGTCAAATGATACTTCTGCTGTGGGCTGCTACAGTACCGGACTTTATCTTACATTTGAGTGGGTTGGGTGAGAATACAAAACTGCAGTTAAGTTAACTGATACATCAATGATAAATTACTTATTTTATCCAACACTTACTTGTAAAGTTGTAGCTTAATAATTAGAAATTAATCTACTAAAGGAACACTTAGGATGGATAATATTTCACTCTGGCCACTGCCTGAATAAAATACAATCACTAGGCTATACTTCAGTTTTAAAATTAGTAATGGGATGTGATTCTGACAGAACACTCTTGGCTTCCTCGAAATTTGTCTGGTGTACATATTGCTGCTTATTTCAATAAAGGACAGTGCGATCCATATAAACCTGAACCATTTCAATAATAGGACACACGTACAACTTTGGGAGAATATAATACACAATTGTGAGATTACATTACACTATTTAAATCTCAGAGAAAATGTTGGAAGTGTCCTCCACCAGCATCTATATATGTTTGTACTCGTCTCACCATATTCTCTGAAGTTTTACGGAGAGTATCCTCGCCAGTGTTACTTATTTCGGTTCGAATGGATTCCTTGAGAACATCAATTGTCCGTGGCCTATTCTTGTACATTCTATTTTTAGGTACCCCCACAAAAAAAAAATCCGGTGAGGTTAGGTCAGGGAATCTGGGGAGCCACAGAGCTTTTGAGATGATTCTAATTACACTGGGCAACAAAAAATAATTTTTGAAGGTTTCGAGCACTTCATGAGGCAATTCCTACTAATTTTGGGTTGAGAAAAACAAATATGACAATGAAAAATTTATATTAGCTCTAGTTTCTATGATATACACAAGGCGGAAGTATATATTAACGGATTGAGAGAAAAGGATACATTTTAATTACATACATGCTAACAACAATGAAAGTGCATTTGATTTTTTTAACTTGTAATTACATGCTAAGAGTTCTAAATTGCTGGAAAAATACTTCGAAGATAGTCGTGTCTGAAGAGAATCATGTGGTGGCCTATTGACTTCATCGTCTATTAGCTTGCCTCTTGTGATGGAGTTCCGCAGAATCCCTATACAAAAACCAAGCGTTACTTCATTCGAACGGCCCTGATATCTTTGTTTCATGTCAGAAATGTCCTGATGGAATTTCTCCCCATGTTCATCACTAACAGCTCCACAACTAGGAGGGAAAAAGTCTAGGTGGGAGTGGAGAAAATGGATCTTAAGGGACATGTTGCATCCAAGGTTACGGTATTTTTGCAGGAGCACTGTCACCAAATTCTTGTGGTTGTCATCTACGGTATTTTGACAGGTGTGCCAACTCCTCCCAAAAATTCCCCCAAATTTAAAATCTTCACTCTAAAAAATGAAATGTCACTTTAGCTTCAAAACAAGAGCTAATCTATCATTTTTATTGTGATTTTTGAATTCAGCAGATGGACATACATGTAAATTCACTATTTTTAAGCCCGAAACACTTTCATTGTTGCCCAGTGTTATCAAAGAAACTAGTTACGAGTTCCATGATGTCATTATATGTATGGCATGTTGCTCCATCTTGCTGGAAATAAAATAATGATCGTGCTGTACCATTAACCATTCTTTTTATTGTGAAAGGGTAGAGCCAGACTGAAAAATTCAATGCCATAGCCGGGATTTGAACCCGTCTGGTTTCCGTCTAGCCGCTCTAACCATTGAGCTACTATGGCCAACGAGCCGAGATGACATTAAATTCTCCAACTGACTCGTGTTTCTCCCGGTAAACCACTAGGAGTTCTCATAAACACATGAGACAACTACCTTAATGACGACTTACTATGCTGTAAGTACTTTAAGGCCCGGGCTTTATAGTTCGGACCACTATGAGGTACAATTAATGGAAATTAATTGTTCTTTCACACTAGCCGTGTGTAGGACGCACTATGAAAGGGTACAGCCAGACTGAAAAATTCAATGCCGTAGCCGGGATTTGAACCACGGATCTTCTGGTCTCCTTCCAGCTGCTCTAAATCACTGAGCTAGTGTGGCCAACGTGCCATCATGACATTAATTAATTACTAGAATGATTCCATCGCTGAATCAGTTGTCAAGCTATACCAACAATTGAAACAACTAGCCAACGTTGATTCTCATATTAGGTATTAGCCAACTATGCGACAAATATCCAGGCGGCCTTGGTCTAGATAGACCTATATTCCAGAAAATAAAATTATAATTTAATTAAAACGTAGTAAGCCTTTTTAATGACTAGGTTAGGTGTTGGATAAAACATTGTATGATAGTAATGAATTGAGATTTATTTATATACTCACGCAAATTAACAAACCTTCCACTCGTGGATAAAATATTCTTGATTCATAAGTAACTAGGAAGCAAGTTGTCAACTGTTTGAGTTTGAAACTATTTTGTAATCCCAACACTAGAAATTGTAACCATAGGTAATAAATATGCTAATTTGAATTGTGAATAGTTTACTGCTTAAAACTTTAATGAGACGCCCTAAGGTGTTAATCAGAGAATATTCTTTCAGAGACTACCAAGTATAACCCGAGCGCGGAGTTCAGTCGTTACGTATAGCAAGTAACCAAATGTAATACTTCCGTAAGACATGACTTTTACAAATACACCTTAAACTTCCGTGAGTAGCACACAGAAGTTTCTACATTATATGTCATCAAATCTGAATTTAGAATCTAAAATTCAAGGTTTACTTAATGTCACACTGAATTCTAAGACTTGTTAACATGTATTTCTTGTTGGCTGAGTTAACTGCTACATTAATTGCCTTAGGGGTGGTTTTTTGTGTGTAATTTACGTCCTGCAACGCTGTCGTATCGGGGACGGTGAATGAAATGGGTAAGTGATCCTCAAATGAGTGCGGGGTCCATGGAGCTCAGAGCTACCCGACATTCGTCTTTCAGGATAAGGGAAAACCCCGTAAAAACCTTATCCAGGTAACTCACTCTAACCGAGATTCGAACTCGGGACCTCTTGAACGTGAGGCAGATACGCTACCGAGGCGGGCATTAATTGCCTTAGTTACACTGACTTAATAATTTTTTGTCGATTAATTACTTCCGAGTTATTGTTTGAACTTTCAGTTTGAATTTTAAATTGGAACGAATCCACATTTCGTCCTCCTTGACGTGGCAAGAAGACTACACCTTAAAGCCATCACTTAGTGACCAGCTCTTAAAAGATATGACTCGCTATTCCTCTTGTAAAATAAATAAGTCATGAGTGTACAACACACAATCTTTTAACCTCGAAATCCTCGTAACACACAACACTTAAATAGATAAAATTTCTTCAGTAACAGAATGCTTTGGGAAAATTCATATTGGAACAGAGTGTAAAATGTTTTACTTGACTGCATTATTAACCATAGCAACTGTATGCACATAAGCTGCGTATGTTGGTTAAACAGCAAAGGGAAGGCGTTGGTACTGGGTGCCGTTTAGACTCGTTACAAGATTGCCGTCGAGTATGAGGTGGTTTCAAAGAAAGAAGATGGGGCGAGAAGAAGAGACAAAGTTCAACGGGGCTAAATTGCCCTTAATAGGGGCTGTCGGAAGATTTGCGGGCTGTGAAAATGGAGAGAGAATGTTATTAGGGTGTCGCACCGCCCCTCCTACACAAAGTTTAGCAAAACTTGAGTAAATGAGTCCTTTAGCATAAGGTCCTCTGCCTGGTTTTTTTTTTTTTTTTTTTTTTTTGTTCCTTCAAAAGTCTACTAAGACAATTTGCTAACGTGTCTCACTTTCTGTAACCTCAACACAACTTCTGTCGAATTGTTGTAGTCATATGTTATATCCAAAATTTGATTTCTTAGAGTAGTAGAGAATGGTTGGGTTTAAAGTTTAAACCAAAGTTATATTCTCCATTTAACTAACAACCGCTTGTGGATTGGGATTTCTTCTGGTTTCTCTCAGTCGCCAAAGTAAATACTGGAACAGTAATGTAATATCACGACCTTAAGTCCCAGCTTAAGTTTAGAAACATAGTGCAAATGGAAACAGATAGTAAAAACGAATACCCTGCCATCTATCCACCGCTAATGAAAGCACGGTAATCTAATTCCATTTATCCGGCACTTGTAGAAGCAGAGATACAAAGGTTTTGGTGCCGAAGGAAGATAGTCTGTACAAGGATGAAGACTAGAACAATAACTGTCCTCCACACATCGAATCACTATCTAACAGTTCCATTTTAATATGGCACAATATTGCATTTATTGTCATACTTGTACCGTTTTAAAGCCTTATCGAGGAGTACAGTCTATTAATAGTTATTTGTTTAACCCCTACGTGGTGTCAGGGCATTCTTGTTCCTCTTAACCCCTGTGCCCGTAGGCGAGAAACGAAATCTCTGGAGTCCCCGATGGGTGATCAGCCCAATGCCTGGTATGAGAGTGAGAGAAATGAAGGGCGAGATGAAATTATAGGAAAGATGATGATGGAGCTATTGGTGGAATGCTGGCAAGGGAAACCGGAGATCCAAGAGAAAACTTGCCCTTGCGCTGTGTGCGCTTCCTAGGTGCGACAGTTCAATAAAGGCAGAACACTTTTCGCAGTTTTCAGATCTTCATGGAGGTTTGGGTGCACAAATCCCACGGAAATGCCAATTTTTGAGGCGATGTCTGCAACGCTCAATCGATGATCCTACAGAACAACGCTCTCCACTCGCGGGATCACGTCGTCAGACTTGCTGGTGCGAGGCCGCAACTGTCTTGGTTTGTTGTCATACAATGTTCTGTCTTTTTGAACTGTCGTACCCATGATGATGACGATGATGATGAGTTATATTTAAGGACACTCAACTCCATGGTCATCAGCGTCCTTTCAAAAACTTTATATTCCTTTAACTTCCCTTTTACTTTACCTTAGCTTTGCTTTGGCTTTGCTCTGGCTTTGCTCTGGCTCTGCTTTGGCTCTGCTTTGGCTTTGCTTGGCCTTGCTTCGTTTCCTCTGTGGTTTCTCTCTGGCTTCACTCAGTCTAACTACACTCTAACTTGACTCTGGCTTGGCTCTGGCTTGGCCTTGTCTACCTTCCGGCCTATTTCCAGTCCCGTTCTGGCTTCACTCTGGCTTTGCTCTGGCCTTACACTAACTTCATTCTGTACAATAACTTTGGCTTGGCTCTAGCTTCATTCTGGCTAGGCTCCGGCCACCACTCCGGTCCTGCTCTCTCTTGGCTCTAGCTCTGCTCTGGCTTTGCCTTGGCTTTGGCTTTGCCCTGGCTCCGTTCAGGCTCCACTCTGGCTCCACTCTGGCCTCGCTCTGTCTTGGCTCTAGCTTCATTCTAGCTAGGCTCCGGCCGCCACTCCGGTCCCGCTCTGCTCTGGCTTTGCCTTGGCTTTGCTTTGGCTTTGCCTTGGCTTCGCTCAGGCTCCACTCTGGCTCCACTCTGGCCTCGCTTTGGCTTGGCTCTAGCTTCATTCTGGCTAGGCTCCGGTCACCACTCCGGTCCTGCTCTCTCTTGGCTCTAGCTCTGCTCTGGCTTTGCCTTGGCTTTGCTTTGGATTTGCCCTGGCTCCGTTCAGGCTCCACTCTGGCTCCACTCTGGCCTCGCTTTGGCTTGGCTCTATCTTCATTCTGGCTAGGCTCCGGCCACCACTCTGGCCCCGCTCTGCTCTGGCTTTGCCTTGGCTTTGCTTTGGCTTTGCCCTGGCTTCGCTCAGGCTCCACTCTGACTCCACTCTGGCCTCGCTTTGGCTTGGCTCTAGCTTCATTCTGGCTAGGCTCCGGTCACCACTCCGGTCCCGCTCTGCTCTGGCTTTGCCTTGGCTATGCTTTGGCTTTGCCCTGGCTCCGTTCAGGCTCAACTCTGGCTACACTCTGGCCTCGCTCTGGCTTAGCTCTATCTTCATTCTAGCTAGGCTCCAGTCACCACTCCGGTCCCGCTCTGGCTTCGCTCTAGATCTGCTCTGGCTTTGCCTTGGCTTTGCTTTGACTTTGCTCTGGCTTTGCCCTGGCTCCTTTCAGGCTCCACTCTGGCTCCACTCTGGCCTCGCTGTGGCTTAGTTCTAGCTTCATTCTGGCTAGGCTCCCATCAGCACTCCGGTCCCACTGTGCCTTGGCTCTAGCTCTGCTCTGGCTTTGCCTTGGCTTTGCCTTGGCTTTGCTTTGGCTTTGCCTTGGCTCCGTTCAGGCTCGGTTCAGGCTCCACTCTGGCTCCATTCTGGCGTCGCTCTGGCTTGGCTCTAGTTTCATTCTGGCTAGGCTCCGGTCACCACTCCGGTCCCGCTCTGGCTTTGCTCTAGCTCTGCTCTGGCTTTGCTTTGGCTTTGCTTTGGCTTTGCCCTGGCTCCGTTCAGGCTCCACTCTGGCCTCGCTCTGGCTTGGCTCTAGCTTCATTCTGGCTAGGCTCCGGTCACCACTCCGATCCCGCTCTACTCTGGCTTTGCCTTGGCTTTGCTTTGACTTTGCCCTGGCTCCGTTCAGGCTCAACTCTGGCTACACTCTGGCCTCGCTCTGGCTTGGCTCTAGCTTCATTCTGGCTAGGCTCCGGTCACCACTCCGATCCCGCTCTACTCTGGCTTTGCCTTGGCTTTGCTTTGGCTTTGCCCTGGCTCCGTTCAGGCTCAACTCTGGCTACACTCTGGCCTCGCTCTGGCTTGGCTCTAGCTTCATTCTGGCTAGGCTCCGGTCACCACTCCGATCCCGCTCTACTCTGGCTTTGCCTTGGCTTTGCTTTGGCTTTGCCCTGGCTCCGTTCAGGCTCAACTCTGGCTACACTCTGGTCTCGCTCTGGCTTGGCTCTAGCTTCATTCTGGCTAGGCTCCGGTCACCACTCCGATCCCGCTCTACTCTGGCTTTGCCTTGGCTTTGCTTTGGCTTTGCCCTGGCTCCGTTCAGGCTCAACTCTGGCTACACTCTGGTCTCGCTCTGGCTTGGCTCTAGCTTCATTCTGGCTAGGCTCCGGCCACCACTCCGGTCACGCTCTCGCTTGGCTCTAGCTCTGCTCTGGCTTTGCCTTGGCTTTGCTTTGGCTTTGCCCTGACTCCGTTCAGGTTCCACTCTGGCTACACTCTGGCCTCGCTCTGGCTTGACTCTAGGTTCATTCTGGCTAGGCTCAGGTCACCACTCCAGTCCCGCTCTGGCTTGACTCTACCTTTATTCTGGCTAGGCTCAGGTCACCACTCCAGTCCCGCTCTGGCTTGACTCTACCTTTATTCTGGCTAGGCTCCGGTCACCACTCCGGTCCCGCTCTGGCTTGGCTCTAGCTTCATTCTGGCTAGGCTCAGGTCACCACTCCGGTCCCGCTCTGGCTTGACTCTACCTTTATTCTGGCTAGGCTCCGGTCACCACTCCAGCCCCGCTCTGGCTTGACTCTACCTTTATTCTGGCTAGGCTCCGGTTACCACTCCAGCCCCGCTCTGGCTTGACTCTACCTTTATTCTGGCTAGGCTCCGGTCACCACTCCAGCCCCGCTCTGGCTTGACTCTACCTTTATTCTGGCTAGGCTCCGGTCACTACTCCAGCCCCGCTCTGGCTTGACTCTACCTTTATTCTGGCTAGGCTCCGGTCACTACTCCAGCCCCGCTCTGGCTTGACTCTACCTTTATTCTGGCTAGGCTCCGGTCACCACTCCAGCCCCGCTCTGGCTTGACTCTACCTTTATTCTGGCTAGGCTCCGGTCACTACTCCAGCCCCGCTCTGGCTTGACTCTACCTTTATTCTGGCTAGGCTCCGGTCACTACTCCAGCCCCGCTCTGGCTTGACTCTACCTTTATTCTGGCTAGGCTCCGGTCACCACTCCAGCCCCGCTCTGGCTTGACTCTACCTTTATTCTGGCTAGGCTCCGGTCACCACTCCAGCCCCGCTCTGGCTTGACTCTACCTTTATTCTGGCTAGGCTCCGGTTACCACTCCGGTCCCGCTCTGGCTTGGCTCTAGCTCGTCTATGGTTTTGCCTTGGCTTTGCTTTGGCTTTGCTCTGGCTTTGCCCTGGCTCCACTCATGCTCCGCTCTGGCTCCACTCTGGCTCCACTCTGGGTCCACTCTGGGTCCACTCTGGCCTTGCTCTGGCTTTGACTTTAATTTAATTTACTTTATTTATATAAGGGCCACACACGGATGTGGACCTTGTTTTGGCGTTTGGCATTAGCTCTCTCACCACTCAGAGGCACCCAATAGAGAGATTTGCCTCGGGACTCCGGGATCGCCAACTCCTGTTCGTACCACAGTAGGCCTCTTGGGGCTGTCGCACCCAGGGACACACATTAGACACATCCATGGTACCATCACTACATGCCTCATCAACTGGCGTGGTGTCACACCACGAAAATGGGGAAAACGAATGATTACACGCTGTTCTTGCAATGAAAACGTCGTCATTTTAGGTATCAAAAACAGTCCTAATTCTATACACTGTACAGTGCTGCCATCTCTGTCACGCATTCACAAACAGTGTATTAAAAAGCTGACGTTTCTATCTGGTTCCAGTCCTGAAAAAAATAAGTGTTATAAGTTGAAGGCAGCTCGTGTAGGGCAAATAATTAATTCGGGTTGTGGGAAATAAGAACAAATAGAGGCAGAGGAAAGATTTAGCCCTGGGTAAACAAGATTTAGTAGGAAACAGTATATGCCCAGAGGTTTGGGGGACGTACTCTAGAAAGCATCAAAACCCGAATACTTAAAACCATTATAATTCTCATAACTTAATGGGTAGAGATGAAATGTTCACGATAACTGGAACATCCATATAATAGAGCTATTTTTGAAAACGCACTTAATATCCGAACATTTTATAAAATCGGTGAGGTATAATTAACTCTGTGGAAGATGTAGGCTATTAAATTACACCTACAGACTGCAGTTTACTAAAATTGCTTCTTACATTCCGGAAACTATTTTTAAATAATTTTTTTATACATGATTGCTTTTTTACCAACAATCTTCAGTTTTTGCGGCCTATAATTAAGTCTATATGGACCTTCTATGCCACTCAAATATTTCTTCTATCCTTGGCTGCAGATTTTTTGTTTAAAACCATACCCTAATAATTTTAATAGTAGATATTACTGTAGTGGTGTACTTTGTGAACAAATTCGATATAAACATTGTTTCAAAATACGCATGACAATCTAACCACGACAGAACCCTGGCTTCTCAACTCAAATATCTTTGGTTCGATTCCGGGCTGTCGTGGGGATTCATTGTTTGTTTTGAATCATTAATAATCCTCTGCAGAATCCTGGTAGAATAACTATGTGTTTAAATAGTATTAAATGTTAGTATTACTATTTTTAAGAAACATTAACAGCATCTCAAGTCAAATTCCCCGAAATGACCGTAACATATGCTAAACAAATAAAACAAAACTAAAAACTGAGAAGTAAGGACAAAGTGTTACATTAGGCAATAAATGCTCGGCCTCTAGAAGAACTTCATTTTTGCCGCCTCTGTAGAGAGAGAAAGAGAGGGAGAGAGAGAGTGTGTGTGTATGTGTGTGTGTGTGTGTGTGTGTGTGTGTGTGTGTGTGTGTGTGTGTGTGTGTGTGTGTTACTCGACAGACAGTTGAGCCATATTGACTTCCACGTGGCCAGCGCTGTGATGGTCTCTTATCAGGTCTTATCTGGTCGATTAGAAGAGTGAAATATTAGTAAGTTGACGTACAGTAAGTTACGAAACACAAATAGAGTGATTGGAAGCTGCGTGTGTCTCGGCCCCTGCCGATGTATGACACATTGCTGTCCATAAGACATGATTATATCTGAACAGACTATACATTACTGGACTCGCTGTTTATGTGCGATAAGCTGAGGTAAACATCTCTGTGTTACGGATTTTTCCCGATACGCCTTCTCGCTTTGCCATGTAGTATGTGTATGTTCTCCGTAGGGGGGGGGGGATCCATCTCCTTCAGCTGCCGTGGTGCGAGCGCTACGGACCCTTAGCACTCATAGTAGCTCTGACGTTACTAGGGGAACCTCAGACTGAATATTCGAGACCTTTCCGAATTGGAGCTGTTCGGATTGGGTTGGACTCGAGGGGGCAGTGTTTTCCCGACACCCGCGGGAAGTCGGGTACTTCCAGCGAGGCTTCGGCCACCCGGAGGGGGTAGAGGGTTGCCTGAAACGTCCCGGGTACTAGCCTGCAGTGCTAGTAGAAGGTGTGCTAGATCACCAGGCGGCCCCACCGAGGTTTTCGGTAGTCTTCCCTGCGGAGTTGACGCGTGTAAGAGGCGCATCCACTTCCACCAGTCTTGACGTTGTTGTCAATGGGTGGGAGGCCTTTTAGACTCAAGGTATTGCCCCAAAGAAAGATTCCCGGAATTTTCCATTGCTCCCGGGTTGACAGAGACCGGCGTCTTCGGACTTCGGGTAGACCTTACAATGACAATTGTGTGTGTGTGTGTGTGTGTGTGAGCGCGCGCGCGCGTGTGTGTGTTTCATAGATGTACAATACTAACTGGTTAAATGTGTGATGTTTAAGCAAATAAAACTTTGTTTTCATCCTTCACGATCGTAAACAAATGACATTCACTGCGTAAATATACGTTTAAGCACGGAGAAGATTTAGGTATACAAAAAACTATCATTTTACAAATATACAGAGTAAACACATCAGTCTAATGTTTCTTTGTATCTATCTTGCACGCACCGACTTACGCTGCTTGTAGCTTCTCGACGTACACAGCACCTTTCCGCCCCTAACTCCACAGTAATCAAAACCGTAAGTAAAATTATAAAAAAATGAATTTTTATGTAATACCCATTAAATGTAATGGCCCTTTGCCGTATTACCACAAAAAATTGACTTACCACTTTAAGAAAGCGTGTAATTACTAGGCCTGTTCAGTAAAGAATGATCACAATTTTTTTTTGATAACGTACCTTTACTCATCCTCATAATTCTGATGGTCCTTCTCAAAATAGTCTCCCCTGAATGTGATGCACTTGTCCCAGCGTTTCTGCCAGTCTTCAAAGACATGCTGGAAACCATTTTTGAGAGAAACTTCAAAATCGCCTCCGCAGCCTTCACCACTGCTTCTGATGATCGATAATGCCTCCCACGAAGACGTTTCTTCAAGTTAGGGAATAGAAAAAAGTCACATGGGGCTAAATCCAGACTATAGGGAGGGTGAGGGATGTACTTCACGTTGATTTTTGCAAGATATTCAGCAACAACATTGGCAATATACGGCCGCGCATTATCGTGGTACAACATTCAGCCTGCTTCACGGAAATGTGGTCTTTTACGTCTGATATGAACTTGCAATGTTTTCAGGACATCCCTGTAGTATTGTCCAGTTACTGATGTGTGTGCAAGTACATCATGTTGATAAACCATTCCATGAATATCAAAGAATGAGATGACCATAGCTTTCTCAGCAGAAGCAACCTCTTTTGGTTTTTGGGGGGTTGGTGGTGAAGGAGATTTCCACACTGAGCTTTGCTGTTTGCTCTCAGGATCAAAATGATGTAGCCAAATTTCATCAGCAGTGATTACGTTTGAAAGAAACTTCGGATCTTCCTCTAACATCAACTTTAACTGCATGCAGACCTGCATGCGAATGTCCTTTTGTTCGGGAATCAACAGTCTTGGAACCCATCGCGCACAAACACGTCTCATGTGTAATGTTTTTGTCACCAACGTGTGGGTGGCACCCAATGAAACGTTCAGTATTTCAGAAAGTTATCCTAAGGTAATTCGTCGATCCTTTCTCACAATGGCAGCAGCAGTGTTGATGTTTTCTTCCCTAAGAGCAGTAACTGTAGCAGCGGCTCCACCTTCCTCTGAAATTGATTGTCTTCGCTATTTGAACATCTTAAACCACCTTCGAGCTGTGCTGTAGGAAAGAACAGACTCTCCATAGGCCTCCTGTAATATTTTATTGTTCTCAACTGAAGATTTGTTGCGACGAAAGCAGAATTTCAAAGTCGCATATTGTTCCTCGCATGTCACCTCCATTGCAGCGATAGGCGATACTGAACATGTCTGAACTTAACTGGTTCTCACAGGCGGGAACCAGGAGTACCAACAATGAAACTACTACGGCGTGTTTGTTTCACATTAAGCTAACAGAATATAATACGATTGAACTTAAGTGCGAAAAAAATTATGACCATTCTTTATTGAACAGCCCTCGTATTTTATAAATTCAAACCTATAAGTAATACAAATTCGGAAAGGCTTAGCCCACAAAAATATCTCACATGTATTATGTACTTTAGGAGATGTATGTTTTTATTGAGACATATTTTGACTATCTCTTAAAGTTTACCACTTAATGAAGAATACTTCACAATCTTTTCGTGGAAAATTAAAAATATACTTTTCATTTGTGATGAAAATACTTTAAAGTTGTGGTTTTATACTCACAATAATTATATGTAATATTTCAAAACCTTTTTTCCGAAAAAAATTTTAGTATGAGAGGCATTTTTCTTGAAAATCCTAAGTTTTGGAAGAGTCGAGCTGAAATATCTCGTTTGCGTTTATCTGATTTTTTTAAGTTACGCTTTGCCTACTGGCCAACAGCTTTTTCTAAAAAAAAAAGGTATTTTAATGCAGATTACCTATGTCTAAAATCATATTACCCACAGAATATGGGTATTAAATTACCTCGCCTAGTACTAGATACGTGGCAAATTGGAAACACTAGTAGTGGCTCCCAGCAATGGAGACTCGAGTGTTTGGTGTTCCGGTGTGTGGTGGTTAGATCAGGCCGCTAATAGACATTAACACATCCCTTGCAGTGGCTGATTGTCCATATCAGCAGTGGTCACAATCATTCCCACACTCACTCGCGCTTTCTGACAGCTGCACTGGCCTCCAGCGGAAGTACGTAACATTTGGTGCTTTCAAAGGAAGCGCCTCGATATTTCACACACCGAAGTACCACAGATATCTGATTTGTTGTATTTACATGATTTCTGCACTCTTCTCTAAATTGCTAAACCAGAACTACAGAAAACAAAACACTGTATCCTAAATTTGTTTGTTGATGGTAGCTTCAGCTGGGATAATCATGTAGGTTTTATTTGTGAAATAATAATAGGAGTTTACTATCTGTTAGCAAAGTTAGGATTAACTGTTTCATCCTGTATATTAACAATCATATATCTTATGGAATTTTCCATTCGTTATGAATTATTCAAAAAGACTATGATATAAGAGGAACCAATGACTTCTAGAACCACAGCGTTGTTTACAATAAGAGAGTTGGTTCCGTCCCATTGAAGTTTAACTTAAAAATCGTGTATATGCCAAATTGTATACAAACGGATCAATAAAAAGCTTAGGTCAGTGAACATGTATATCACAATGCACAAATACATTCTATTATTTCTTCTTTAAATTTACTTCCTCCAACATTATCATATCGGACGATGAATGAAATGATGTCCAAATGAGTACAAGGTACATAGAGCTTAGAGTTACCAGACATTCATCTTTCAGGATAAGAGAAAACCTCCGACGTTAAGTCATATCGGACGATGAATGAAATGATGTTCAAATGAGTACAGGGTACATAGAGCTTAGAGTTATCAGACATTCATCTTTCAGGATAAGGGAAAACCTCCAACGTTAAGTCATATCGGACGATGAATGAAATGATGTTCAAATGAATGCAGGGTACATAGAGCTTAGAGTTACCAGACATTCATCTTTCAGGATAAGAGAAAACCTCCGACGTTAAGTCATATCGGACGATGAATGAAATGATGTTCAAATGAGTACAGGGTACATAGAGCTTAGAGTTATCAGACATTCATCTTTCAGGATAAGAGAAAACCTCCAACGTTAAGTCATATCAGATGATGAATGAAATGTTCAAATGAGTACAGGGTACATAGAGCTTAGAGTTATCAGACATTCATCTTTCAGGATAAGGGAAAACCTCCAACGTTAAGTGATATCGGACGATGAATGAAATGATGTTGAAATGAGTACAGGGTACATAGAGCTTAGAGTTACTTAACATTCAAATTTCAGGATAAGGAAAATCCTCGAAAAAATGTTATCCGAATAACTCACCCTGATAGAGGTTTGAACTTGGGACCTGGTGAGCTTGAGGCAGACATGTTATCACCCACGCTATAGAGTTGGATATATACTATATTGGTTAGTACTACTATAGATACATGGATCGTAAATATATGCTATAAAATAGAGTTATTCTAATTTGAATGTATATCTATATATATACAGGTGTAACAAAAAGTTATGGCAAAGCTTTTGAAAAGCATTTTTTGAATTTGAGGATAAAAATGTGTTATATCAACATATATCCCAGAGTTGTTTATTTCCATGTTAAAGCTGCTTTTCTAGAACTCTGCATACACGCTGAGATGTGTAACACGTAGCTGTCCTGTGACCATAACCTCACAACAGAACAGTGGTGTAACTGTACAGTAGTGAGCATTCGCTGTTAATTCTGGTTAAATTGGGTGGAGGTGATAGAGTTCGCCGTTGTTGTCATTGTGCTGTAGGTACAGTAATCAGTTCCCCCTCATTTCTGGTGTGCTGTCCTTTGACTTCTGTATAACAGGTTTCATGTTACATGGATTGGAAGAGGTGGACCAATTCCGTGGCCTCCACGCTCTCTTAAACCCAGTCGATATTTATGTATGTATTTATTCACTGCAATTGCGTACTACCCGGTGGCAGAGTTAAGAATGCAGATCAAATTACAATTACTAGATTTACAACAATAACACAATAATCAATACAAACATGATATTATTTTACTTTAGTCACTAAAACATATCTAATTACTTCTCTATTTACATATTATATACCATTATAATTTAAAAGTTAAACTATAAACTATCTAGATTTTTTCTAAATTTCTTCATCGACAGGGGACAGCCCTGAAGACTGCTACAGGCAATTCATTCCATTCTTCTATGGTTCTATTAACAAAAGAAAATTTTCCTACATCGGTTCTGTATCTTCTACCCTTAATTTTATACCTATGACCGTTTCGTCCATAATAATCCGGATTATCTAACCTTACACTAACGTCCACCCATGCCTTTACACCAGCATTAGCTTTGAATAATGCTACCAACCTTTGTTTTTTACGCCTAATTCTTAATTCCTCCCATTTAGTCTCATCTCCTTTTGTAGGCCCAAAATACTTGCCTCTTTTTATGAATTTTATTGCCCTCTTCTGTATTTTTTCTAATGGATCGATTTGGTTAGCTCTATACGGGTCCCAGCATGCTACTCCATATTCCATAACCGGCCGCACTAAGGCCTTGTAGGCAATTTCCCTGGACCTAGCGCTCCCCTTTTTCAATATTCTCATTACGAAATGTAATGCCTTCCACGCATTCCTAGATGTGGAATTTACTTGTTTGTCCCATCCAGCATTACTTGCCAGGTACACTCCCAAGTATTTGCAGCTGTCCACCTGTGGAATTTGCACCCCTCCCATGTGATAGTTAACAATAATTTTGCCCTTAGTTCTACTAAAAACAATGGACTTACTTTTCTTGGCATTAATTGACATTTTGTTAGCCGCAGCCCAATTACAGATTTCATTTAAATCATCCTGAAGAGCGGTTTCATGCACTGTATTCCGAATTTTATTATAAATGATACAATCGTCTGCAAAAAACTTTATCTGGCATTTAATATTAACAGCAATGTCATTAACAAAAACGAGAAACAGTAAAGGTCCTAGTACTGAGCCTTGCGGCACACCCGAACTTACGGTTCCCCTATCGGATAGCTCTTTACGTACTTTAACATTTGTGGGGATATTTGAAATCACTTGATTATGTTATGCAACTCCAGTTGCAGTTGGAGAGACTCTTCGTGCTCATATTGTGGAAGGCTGTCATGAAATTCTCCAGGTCTATCTCGGCGCATAAGGGGTCCACGCGACAGTGGGTTGACAGATACATTTAGAACATCTGCTGTGATTTCCTGTTTCCCCACGGTTCTGTTATTGTGTGTTGTTGTATAGGGTTCAGCTGTAGATAAGAATGAAAAAACAATTTCTGGATCTATGTTTTGACATACCTTTCTGTCACACCATGTATAATTTTATGGATAAAAGGTATGCATTTTTGTTCATTAATTTAACACACATAAAAGATTATTTCTCTAAAAGAAAGTGCAGCTACTTTGAACTGAACTCCTACAAAACACACCGTGAAGCATCCATGTTCAGTGTTGCAATGCAACGGTCCCACGCAATTTCATTCACTTCAAATGAAATGAAGTAAATTTGCTGTGCTGTGTCGCCGGTTGGCCGATGTCCAATTGCAATGTCTTCATATCACATCTGCCTGCTGTGAAGCTAATGGGTAATGACGGTAATATCTTATTTTGCAGTTACTAGCGTGAAATTATTTGATAAATCACCATCATCGTGATAATAAGGAAGTTGCGAACACAAATTTCACATCTCTGCGACATTTCTAGAACATCACGCCTTCAGAGGTACCCACTGATTACGACAGCTCTGCAGTAAAGGAATTCAAATGTTTGGTTTTGAGGTAATGTGTCATTTGAAACACATTTTGGATTCAACACTTTGATTTGGGAGCTTCAGGAAAAACTACAGAAAAAAGTAATTTAAAAAGTAAGACAATAAGAAAAGTAAAGGAAACAATTCAGCTTCAAATATTTCAGTAACAATGCATAACAAATATTAGCTTGATATATTATGATTCTTACATCTACCAACAAAAATATTAATATCAGCTATTACTTAAAACTTTTGTACAATCACGTGGGACATTGAAGTTGTAAGGTAAACACGGATCTACATATTAAGGCCTCAAATGTTTAGTCACATCGGACGATGAATGAAATGGGTATAAAGATACAAATGAGCACAGGGTCCATAGAGCTTAGAGTTACCAAACATTCATCTTTCAGGAAAATTCTGGAAAAATCCTTATCTGGTTAACTCTCTCTGATCGATATAAGAACTCGGTACCTTTTTACCGTGAGGCAGACACAGTACTTGCTACGCTAGAGAGGTAGGCAATTTTTTTGTGTTTAGTGATTCTGGAATCTAGAGAAGACAAAACGTATTCTAATGTACTGTCTGCCAACCACAAGAAGACAAGCGGGCCTTAAGAGGGAGAGGGGTTTGAACTGTCTATCTGTTCCGTTAGTGTATCTGTTTACTACGAAATGAGTGTATGAGAGTACATATGAGTCAGATCTAATGCTCGTTTCAGTAACTGCAGTGATAGGTATTATGTACTGTCTACCCACTACAAGAAGGCAAGCGGGGCCTGAAGAGGGAGAGGGGCTTGAACCGTTCATCTGCTCTGTTAGTGGATCTGTTTACTACGAAATGAGTGTATGAAAGTACATATGAGTCATCCATGCTGTCAGATCTAATGCTCGTTTCAATAACTGCAGTGATAGGTATTATGTACTGTCTACCCACTACAAGAAGACAAGCGGGGCCTGAAGAGGTAGAGGAGCTTGAACTGTTTATTTGCTCTGATAGTGGATCTGTTTACTACGAAATGAGTGTATGAGAGTGTATATGAGTCACCCATGCTGCCAGATCTAATGCTCGTTTCAGTAACTGCAGTGAAAGGTATTATGTACTGTCTACCCATCACAAGAAGACAAGCGGGACCTGAAGAGGGAGAGGAGCTTGAACTGTTTATCTGCTCTGTTAGTGGATCTGTTTACTACGAAATGAGTGTATGAGAGTACATATGAGTTACCCAAGCTGTCAGATCTAATGCTCGTTTAAGTAACTGCAGTGATAGGTATTATGTACTGTCTACCCACCACAAGAAGACAAGCGGGGCCTGAAGAGGGAGAGGGGTTTGAACTGTTTATCTGTTCCGTTAGTGTATCTGTTTACTACGAAATGAGTGTATGAAAGTACACATGAGTCATCCACGCTGTCAGATCTAATGCTCGTTTCAGTAACTGCAGTGATAGGTATTATGTACTGTCTACCCACCACAAGAAGGCAAGCGGGGTATGAAGAGAGGGAGAGGAGCTTAGACTGTTTATCTGCTCTGGTAGTGGATCTGTTTACTACGAAATGAGTGTATGAGAGTACATATGAGTCACCCATACTGCCAGATCTAATGCTCGTTTTAGTAACTGCAGTGATAGGTGTTATGTACTGTCTACCCACCACAAGAATACATGCGGGGTATGAAGAGAGAGGGAAGCTTCAACTGTTTATCTGCTCTGTTAGTGGATCTGTTTACTACGAAATGAGTGTATGAGAGTACATATGAGTGACCCATGCTGCCAGATCTAATGCTCGTTTTAGTAACTGCAGTGATAGGTATTATGTACTGTCTACCCATCACAAGAAGACAAGCGGGGCCCGTAGAGGGAGAGGGGTTTGAAATGTTTATCTGCTCTGTTAGTGGATCTGTTTACTACGAAATGAGTGTATGAGAGTACATATGAGTCACCCATGCTGTCAGATCTAATGCTCGTTTCAGTAAATGCAGTGATAATGTGTATGGGTGAGTTATGTGACAACACTGTGCATTTTAGTAGAACCTAGCATCGTTATCATATCCAGAAGTCGAGCATAAACATTATGCAGACACCAGAAGTGATTGCACTATAGATTCCTCAATCTTGCCTTCTTGTGTTGGGTGGACAAAACTTAAGTGAAATTTTAAATCCTATATTCCTTAACCAATAAATTTCATTTGTTTACCACATGCTACTAACATTAGGTATATGTAGCTATTTCTCAAATTTGCAAAATGTCGAAAAAATAAAGTTTCTTGCGGTTCATTTTCCAAACAGCATTTCAAGAGTCCACCTCTGTAGCATAGCTGTAGCTTGTCTGCTTCACGTTCAAGAGATCCCGAGTTCAAATGTCGGTCGGGGTGAGTTATCTGGATAAGCGTTTTTCGAGGATTTCTCTTACCCTACACGACGAACGTCTGGTAACTCTAAGCTTTATGTACCCTGGACTTATTTGAGCATCATTTCACCCATTTCATTTGTAGTCTGAGAAGGCCTAACCTGTTAAAAGGATGTTAAATAGTAATGTTTCTTTCTTCATTTTTTGTACATGGGTTACCCATTTACAGTACGTGCAAGATATGTTGAGCGCTGGAATTACGGTGTGGTGCGGGTAGAGCGGAAGAAGCGAGAGCTCTTTTGTTTCTTCAGTGTGGTCAACCTTGAAAAATACAATTCAGCAAAATAGCGTGTAAGATAAGCGAAAATATAACAAGTAACGTTGCATCCTCTGAAAACATACCTTTGTTTTGCCTACGCCAGCTCAATTGCATCCAGATCACAGTTATACGGAGGTGTCCCCTTTCGAGAGCCATAACATCCACGAAAGTTGATACAAATATAAATCATTTTCAAGTAAATGCTGATGTGCATCACCACCACACTCGTAACAAGGATAAACTGGCAATTCGAGCGCACCAAACGAGCCTTTATGAAGAAAGCTTTAACTACAAAGTGATAATGTTACATAATAAACTTCCAAATTCATTTAAACAAACTACATCATTAAAACACTTTAACAATAAAGTTAAGAAATTTTTGCATGCACACTGTTTTTATACGGTTAATGATTTTTTGGAACTAAAACCATGTAAATGAGTACTAGCAGCATAGTACATTCACAAACCTGTAATATTTATATTTTGACATTTCTTGCAGTACATTAATCTATACAAATACCACATGAAACCATAGAAAAGCTGCTTACTGTGTATATTGTATGTAATCAATTTGACTTTATGTATATACTGTATTTATACATTTTGACGTGTCTCATAACATGTATATGTTGCCAAGGACGAACTAAAATTCTAATTCTAACATACGATTGTTGTAAACTGGTTAGCTAATTAACCTCGAAATTGATCAAAACAAAATATGGCGGACACGATAAAGCTTAGCGTATTAGCCACTAGATGTCAGTGTTTAGCGCATTTCAAAGTTTAAAGTTGTCATCTTTTTTAACGGAGTTAAACGAAACTTACAGAGTGAGGACTTGGAATCCGATCGCTCTTCTTATCACGCGCATATAGTACTTCTATATTCTTGTACTCTGTCATTCAGGTGGGATGTCTCTAGCTCTTCATGTGTATCTTCATTTGTTTTTGGTGGACTTTTCTATATCCCGCAATTCTTCTTAGAAATTTCATTTCGTTTGCCTGAAGTTCAAAATAAATAGATAAATACCAAAGCTGATTTTTTATAAAGGAAATGATAAAATGCGATAAAAGTCAAAATTTTGGTGTAAAATAGAACCGTAAGGAACATTTTGTTTTAAAAATTTGGGATATTACTTTTATATTAATCGCTGCTGAGTGCTGAGTTCACAAGGATTTATATCACAATATTTGTGACATGTTAATGTTTATTAAAGTGCAAAAATACCCAAATTGTCGTCGATTTTCATAGATTGGTCTCCTTGCGCATCAGGAGTTGGTATTTAGCTAAAGCCGTTTATAACATAGCAATATTATTAATAAGAATAATGAATGCAGGTAGGTGCGCGTGCCCAAGGTGACAAAGTAAGCAAGAATGTTTTTGTGGTCACCAAGTTGACCGACCGGCCGGCCGGACTGTCTCTTCAGAATCATGGACCAGCGTAATTATCTTCATTGAAGGAGAGAGTGAGAGGAAACGATATTTCATCGCTCTGATTACAAAATAAGACCACTTGAGGAGGAGAGACGGACCGAGCGAGCGAACCAACCGAGCCTATACTTTGGTCCTATCAGCCGACCTTCAGGGCTGTCCAGTTTACATTTTATATTGTCAAACTATCCTGTGGACCACACTGCTCAAAAACAAAAACTTGATTAAATTCTAAATTTAGTAGTTAAGTTGTGCATTTCAAAATTGCAACGTAAAAGTTTTGAAGAAGATCGCCCCAACTTAAATACCCGTTTTATATGGAAAGTTTACGTGTATGTGTGCGACATCGTTGGCTGTTTAGCCTTGTAACTCTCTACGGATAAAAAATATAGTTCGCAAAGGCTTTACATCAAATGCAAAATATGTAGACAACACCACATTATTACAAATACAACAGTCAGACAGTAATAGATTAGTATTTTATTTGATGTAGTAAGTGTAATTTGAATGTATTAATCAGACTGCACATTGCGCTTGCGCAGTTTAAAGGCACAAGGACAGGGAGAATCAGTTGTACAACATGGCTGCTTCCGTGGAATATGTTGACATCACAGAGTGAAACCGTTAGGAAACAATTGAGCAACAAACAGGCACGAACAATCAGTATTCACTAAACTTTGCATATTTAGCGTAAAATTGTTAAATGTGAATATTAAATGCAGCTAGTGCTGTTAAATCTTAATAGAGAAAGTGGAAACTTTTGATTTCCTCAAAACTAGCTAATATAATTTTGATTAAAATGCCCTATGTTTAGTATATTTTCATTATACATCAAATGTATACCATGAATCTTTGGGAAGCGCCACTTAATTCTGGATGATTTTGCCTAATTAGTAAAGCATAAGAGACAGGCAAAAATAGACTTCATTAGAGCAACAGTTTAGGTAAGGTATATATTTTTATACACTGACTCATTTCTGATTTATAGGTATGAATTTTTCAATCATTTTAGATAGGCTCAACATGAAAAATTCAACGCCATGGCGGGGATTTGAACCACGGATCTCCTGGTTTCCGTCCAGTCGCTCTAACACATTGAGCTACCATGGCCAACGTGCCTTCCTGACAGTAATTTCTCCAATTGACTCGTATATTTCCTCGGTGAAGCACTAGGGTCTCTCACATCCGAGATAAACCGTTTGTGGTGGCTTACTATTGTAAGTACTTGAATCACAGGCTTCATCATTTAACTCTTATTTTTTAAGTTAATTTATGGAAAGTAATAATTTCTTCACACTAGCCGTATACAGGCTAAGATTTTAGATAGACTCAACCTGAAAAATTCAATGCCATGGCCGGGATTTGAACCACGGATTCCTGGTTTCCATACAGTCGCTTTTACCCAATGAGCTACCATCATTGTCAGTTATACAGTCAGACTCATTGTCATATAAGGAGTCAGTTGGAAGATTTAAAGTCGGGATGGCACGTTGGCCATGGTAGCTCAATGGGTTAGAGCGACTGGACGGAAACCAGGAGATCCATGGTTCGCATCCCGGCTATGGCATTGAATTGTTCATGTTGACTCTGTCTAAATCCTTAGCCTATACACTGCTAGTGTGAAGAAATTATTAATTTTCATCAATTAATTTTCAGTACTTACTTTTGTCTCAAATGGGAAGTCGTTATTCTATTTTTTTTTTCTTCAGGTCATGCAAAGACGATGAAATATCCGTCATTAATCACATAGCAACCAGTTCATAAAAATTTGAATGTCGTTTAAATCTACTGTGTCCCCCTATTACCATTGTACCTGCCGAGCAATACCTAATACAACAATAACCGAAAATGTCTATCGCAATTAACATATAGGGATGGATAAGGAAATGCATACGAATACAACAAACTTTTAAAATTATTGTTTATTAAATTTATTTTATAATTTATTTTTCATAGTTTTCATATCATTCAAATTTGGGCAGTGTTTTAACATGCTTGTCGTAGGTAGACAAAGTGTATTGGACTATGCCGCCCTGAAGCACCCCTTGAACATTACTGACTACGCAGTGGAGCGTATCTGTTTTGATAACAGCTCTGTTTCGATTTGTATGGTACAGTGACCAACTGACCAAAAAACCACAAGCAGGCAAGGCCATATTGACGAGATCACTGACCAGGGAACCGTGAGAATGTGCCCCTATCTAATAGACGAGTGACTTTGTTAATCTTGTTACAGCTTCTCACCCTAGATTCTGTATTGCTTGTGAAATGATCTCGATTAAAATGAAGTATATCAGGATGTTATTTTACTATAATCCTTACTTTGATTCGATTGGGATATAAGAGGTCCATTGGCTTTTGGTGGCGAGAGTTCAAATAAGAAATAATCCTTAGAAAATGTAGCTACTTGTTGTTATCCTTATTGCTATAAGATCAAATGTTTATTTGTTCGTATGATTATTGTCCTTTCTTCTGTAACGTTTGTTTACATTTTTCAAATTTTCAATGACACCTTTTAATGTACGTCTGCGGTAGAGCAAGGCAATGCATTTCTTTAAAAACCAGTGATTATTTTAGGATTCGTAGACTTCGAAAAAAAAACATTTGATTCTATAAATAAAGATTATGTAACATAATTTACAAAAGTAGAAGGAATTTATCGTTAATATATAAAGAGTCAAATTATTATAAATACTGGAGTTAAAAGTAGAAGAAGTAAAAGTGAGTCAAGGAATAACCAGGGACGTAATATATACCTACACGGACGATCTGAATAAGATTTGAAAAGAGGAGGTGACTGAAGGAATACAACTAAATAGAAATAAAAAATTATATATTATTCTCTTCGCTAATGAATTAGCAATTTAGAATAATCAAGAAAGCTTCCAACGTTCCGTGTATAACATGACTTACTGGGAGAGAAATACAATATGTCCACAAAGAAAAAAAAAAAAAAAAGAACAACGGCATATCGAGAAAAAGTATACGGTAAGTTTAGAAACAAGTGTCGAAAACAAAAGCCTGTAGCAGCTCTTGAATTTCACTTGTTTATCCTGTGAAGTAAACTCTGATTTAGAAAATTAGTTGAATAAGGTTTAGCTTATATGCAGAAACATGCAATAACTTTAAATAACAATACAAGAAAAAATGAAAGTGAAACGTTGAACAGAAAGCATGGTAGTCGTCGTGCTCAAGTAAGTGAGTCCTAGGGAAAAAAAGAGGCAACATACAAGCAAATTAATTAAGGTTTTTAAGCAGAGTTAAAGAATGCCCCACTTGGGGACTTAGGTACAGTAGACCAAGTATGGATTTCCGTGCCGAATCCCTTCCTTCAGTCCAGTCCAGTGTAAGACATCCTCGTGGAAAAAAAAAATGAAGGTCGTCCTACAATAATTTGGAAATGCGAAGATGGTAGAGGCAGATATGTCTAAACCTTGAAGTGAAGAAGAATGGGACAAAATTACATCCAGTTTGATTTTCTTTCAAAGAAAATCTTCAAAATCTTTAAAAAATAGAGTGATTTTTTTTCTAGCGCCACTTTGGTTGGATATTTGTCATCCAGGTAATGGTTTATATGTATAATTAATTCATTAATAATACATATATACGTTTTACACTTAAGAATTACTTAGGTGTATTTTGAAATCGAGATAATTTCATTTAAGCCCGCCTCGGTAGCTAGATGGTAGCATGTCTGCCTCACGTTCAAGAGGTCCCGAGTTCGAATCTCGGTCAGGGTGAGTTACCTGGATAAGGTATATTCCGGGGTTTTCCCCTATCCTATAAGACGAATATTGGATAACTTTAAGCTCCGTGGACCCTGGGTCCATTTGAGCATCATTTCACCCATTCCATTCTTCGTCCGATATGACTTAAAAAAGTCAAAAGACGTAAATTACAAAACAAAACAAAAATATCATTTTATTTCCTCAAACTCTTTGTCACCAAAATTGTCAGCCCAATGCTAAATTACAATAAATTCTTGTTTTACACAGATACACAACTTCCATGCGTCTCTTTAATGTTTATTTATGTCTTTGTTGCACGCAACAGCTTTTGCTGGTATTCATCTCTCTGATGTGCATACAGGTTCACCTCTTACACGGAACTGCAAGCATATTTTGAACCCAACAGGTGTGTACTGCTTCACTGTCTGTTCCACGGCCTGCCGACCTCTCATCACGGAACCTGATTCGTCGACTCAACTTGAAACACGCACAGACACTCGTATCGGCTTTTATAGAGTCCTGCTGGGAGCAGTATCGTACGCTATTTACGCAGTAATAACAGGTACCACTGGACAATGGCTTTGTGACCTCAGCCAGTAGTCCCCAGAAAGGCCATATCCAGCCAATAGACAACAGAGCTGGAGCGATTGCCCTAACCACGACCAGCTTTTCCACAGTCGGCGGCGATGGCGGCAACGTGACAGTATTCATAACAAATATCAGATGTTCATTTAACAACTTTTTTCGTTTCTCTATCATTGTCTTTTATAGTTGCAGAGTTACAGTACAAACCACTGAAATATGTTTTCTAAAAGTTTCAAAAGTGAATCTCTTGTTGTGTTTACTTAAGCACAGTTCTATTGCGAGAAGGAGCGCTCTAGAAGTCATATGGTGTGATGTAGCTAAAGTGTTATTTTCAGGTGGACCCACTGTCTACGGTACTCTGCGGTTATCTCATCCGTGTGCAAGTTTCACTGGCTGCTGATGACATTTTTAATTTCAATTTCTACATGTCCATGACGTCTTGCTTTGGAAAGGCAACGAATGCATCACTGACGGCATTTTTAATTGTTTTGTTTTCCTGGTTTGAGCCTTTTATACCAATGTCCATACAGATGATACTCTTTTGTCGTTATTATTCATTTAATGACGTAACAGTCGCACTTGATGTTTCGGCACGTGATGTTACATTGTTCTGGGGTAGTTGTACCTGTTGGACGATGCCTCAAAACCTGGAAATCCGCAGTGGAATGTAAACTGAGAGGTTAAGATGCTCTCCTCCACATGCCACTTTTGACGTAAACACATCCTGGTCCTTTCATCTTTTCTAAGCCTCCGCCGGAGCAAGCTTGTACACCCGAGTTAAATCCAGGGAAAAATGTGGTGAACCCCTCTTTTTACCCAAGGTACAAAAACAGGAAAAAAGATTTAGGTAAGTATAAAAGGGAGAGTAATAAAATGAATGGAAAAATAATATTAGCTTTACCAAATATAAAATTATGATTACAACCATTTGCAACAAAAGCTTCACTTATCACAAGAAAATGATGTAAACTTTTCTTATTATTGATGAGATCGATTTCACAAACATTTGTCGGCATCTTCAGTCATCAAACTTCGTCATCAAGGATACTATCACAGGCTACTATGTTTTTTCAGTACTACCAAAATCTGAAAACGAAACAAACCTAAGAACAGAATCAACTGCTGGTATTTCAAAATTCATTACGCGATGTTTAGTTTTTAAAATAAACATCTTTTTCAAACCATTAAATCTTTCGTACCATTTAATTGCTTTAGTAATTTAACTTCTGGATTTATTTCATGGTTAAATGACCAAAAATGATCTGCTACGGCCGACTTATCAGTTTGTTTATACTTACAAGTTACGAAAATATTCTTTCGTTCTGGTTTCAAAGTTACATTTCGTCTTTCCAATATAAAACTGATCACAATCTAAACAATTAAATTGATAAGTACCAGATTTTTTATTATTAGGAATTTCATCTTTTTTTAGAGAAATATAGTAAATCTTTAATACTATATTTATTTTGAGGAACTAAAGTTATACCAAACTCTTTAAAACCTTTATGAACATGTTTAACACAAGGGTGCTAAGTACATTTTTTAAAATTATAATCTTATTTTATTTTTAAGGGTAGAAATATCATTAACAGCTTTTTGATATTTAAATTTTTTAATCTTTTTGCATAAAGTCTTTATTAAAACCATTAATTAAAGCAGTATTAATAATATGTTTATATTCTTTCTTAAATCCCTCTTTATTCAGGGGTATATTTATTAATCTATAAATCAAAATATTCAAAACAGCAAATTTATGTGAAAAAGGGTTACAACTTTTATTGTTTATGTAATTATGGATACGAGTAGACTTTCTATAAATACCAAAGTGTAATTTATTATTATTTATTTTTATCTTTAAATCTAGAAAAGGAAGAAATCATTAACTTCAGTTTCTAATGTGAATTTCATAGCTTCATCTTGTAAATTTAGTAATTTTAAAGCATAATTTATTTGCTTAACACGAACAATAGCAAAAATATCATCAGCATATCTATACCAGGTTTTAAATTATGACTTTATCCAAGCACTACTTGGTACTAAATGTCATATGTACAAGGGCTGTACAATAAAGAACTATCACAATTATTTTTGACAACTTACCTTTACTCATCCTCATAATTTTGATGGTAATTCACAAAATAGTCTCCCTGAATGCGTTGCACTAGTCCCAGCGTTTTTGCCAGTCTTCAAAGACATGCTGGAGACCATTGTTTGAGAGATCCTTCAAAATCGCCTCCGCAGCCTTCACCACTGCTTCTGATGATGGATAAGGCCTCCAACGAAGGCGTTTCTTCAAGTTAGGGAATAGAAAAAAGTCACATGGAGCTAAATCCGGACTATATGGAGGGTGAGGAATGCACTTCAAGTTGATTTTTGCAGATATTCAGCAACAACATTGCCAATAAGCGTTCGCGCATGATCGTGGTGCAGCATCCAGCCTGCTTGACGAAAATGTGGTCTTCTGTGCCTGATATGGACTTGCAATGTTTTCAGGACATCCCTGTAGTACTGCCTAGTTACTGAAGTGTGTGTAGGTACAACATGCTGATAAACCATTCCATGAATATTAAGGAATGAGATGACCATAACTTTCCCAGCAGAAGCAACCACTTTTGCTTCTTTTGGGGGTTGATGATGAAGGAGATTTCCACACTGAGCTTTGCTATTTGCTCTCAGGATCAAAATGATGTAGTCAAGTTTCATCAGCAGTGATTACGTTTGAAAGAAACTCCGGATCTTCCTCTAACATCAACAGGCGGGAACCAGGAGTAACAGCAATGAAACTACTACGGCGTGATTGTTTCACGTTAAGCTAACAGAATATAATAAGATTGAATTTTAGTGCGAAAAATCATGAGCGTAAAAAAATTTATGATTATTCTTTATTGAACAGCCCCCGTGTAATTCATAAACCGAAAGTGAAAACAAAATCTACTACACAAAAACTTTAGATTTGTTAAGTGTCACAGTTTATGTAGAATATTTATTTTTGTACAGATAACCATTTCTAAAGAGTTATTTGTATTGGCTTTCGTTTTAAGTTACACTTTTCTCAAATAGACGAGTCCTTACTCGTATATTAATCCCTGGACTAAGTAGAGAGAATCACAATCACAGCGACTGACAGTTAAAAGATTAGATTGCCGCTGAAGGGTACTGTAATTTCGTGTATCCTTGGTAATTTCCAAAGAGAAATGATATTTAAAAACAATTGCTCCTTCTAATAATGACTATTCAGTTGTTATAATTGTGTCTGTACACTGGCTCAGAATATGACAACAAAAAAAGTATTGGAATTTCCTTGTTAATTATTTTTAATTCACGTTGTTTGACTTCATTGTTATCGTTACTGTCGTCGCGGAGGTAGCTTCAGGCAGACATTTCTTCATAATAATAATACTGGTCGGACGCAATCTCGATATACATATCGGTTTTATCGCAATTTGTAGGTAGCAAGGCCTCCTGGAATTGTCTCAACTGAACCGTAGAGTCAGCGGCGGAGATCGGTCCAGCAGATTGAAACACAGGGGTGCTCAAAGAACAATATGGCCTCTCAAAGCACTTTCTGTTTTATAAAACGGATTGCGGTTAATAATATGAACCCGTAAGCGTTTGTTTTCTGTGAAAGCTAACGATTTAGTACAATTTTATTACATTTTAATGAGTAAAGAAATTGTTGTCTTCAATTTTGGAGAAATGTCTTCTGAATTCCTTTTCACTCTGTGCATAAGTTGTAAATCGAAAAAGATAGACAATATCTAGATATTGTAACCACTTGGGTTACATTGTTAGATTTTGTTTATATTATTACTATCATTAAACAAACTCGATACCACCATTGACATAGCTAGCTCCGAGACATACAGGAAATCCTAGGGGAAACTTACAATCCTGCCGGGAATATATGAGTGAATAATACAAGTTAAGTCAATTTAAAGATAAAAGATTAGATATTCATTGATAAATTTAGATATTCCAACATCTTTCCTACATATATCAACTGGTAGTTACATGGCTTGGTTTCATAGATAGAATCTAACACGATTGCACATCTTGCTTTTCATGATTGCTCCCTTAACTTTGGAGACCCTAGCCTTACTCATCCGCTCAGTAGCACGTCCACTGATATACTGACGCTACCGTCCACGAGGTACTCATTGGCTCATGCACGTGCTACATAAAGTCTCCAGACTTTATTAGAATTGGTCTAAAAAGCAGTGCGATCCATATAAACCTGAACTCTCTCTCTCTCTCTCTCTCTCTCTCTCTCTCTCTCTCTCTCTCTCTCTCTCTCTCTCTCTCTCTCTCTCTCTCTCTCTCTCTCTCTCTCAGTAAAACTTCAGAGAATATGGTGAGACGAGTACAAACATATATAAATGCTGGTGGAGGACACTTCCAACATTTTCTCTGAGATGTAAATAGTGTATTATATTCTCCCAAAGATGCACGGGTTTCCTATTATTGGTTATGACCTAAATGAAGTGGTTCAGATTTATATGGATCGCACTGTATAACGAAGTTAATGGATTTAGAACAATCAAAACTCTATATGTGGCAATTTATATTTGAAAAGCACACATTTTATTCCAGATTTTAGTTAACCAGTCTTAAGATATTCGCTGCCATCGATTATAATTTTCAAATACATGTTTCTCTTAAATTTGAAGGCATTATGTTTTTTTTTTTTTTTTTTAATTTCTGATTGTTAATCATAGAATATGAATGTAACAGTCTTGTAAGAGATAGAGTAGGTTCGAAGTGGTGTGGCTAAGCAGATGCTGAGGTATGAACAGGGGTGAGAGTGGCTGAGACATTATTCATTCTTGATTTACCGCCCCTAACCAGGGTTAACAACCATCTGAATTTATCGTCCACTTTCGCATTCATGCCGTCTCCTAACTTTCTCATTTTTTCTTTATGAAAGCTTTTCCCTGTTGAAGAAATGTGTAGACGTCACCCAGTATACCTACCCTCCTCCCCCGTATCTCGGAAATCTCCTGCTGATCCTGCTACTAGGGTAGAGTGGCGGTGGTTTCTCTACACTACTGCCCTTCTTGCAGGACACAAACAGCTTTCCTACAGCGTATCAGAGAGTAAATTTTGTAATTTCTTATTCTTTTATCTAACGTACTTCCACGTAGGTAATGAGATGGGTGAAATGTCAGAAAGAAGAACAATTGAAGATATACATTTCGTGGGTATAGTGCATTACTTCGCCTACGTAATATGGACAGTAAAACTATTGCCTCTAAGTCTGTATTTGTTTCTATTTACCCCCACAAGGGCCTCCATAATCTAATTATTATTAGATCTGAGGAATTTACTACAAATTGTAGATTTTTTGCAGATGTTTTCACTCATCTGTAATTGTGGACACGTAAGTACTTGTGGTGACAATGGGGCAATGTTTCCGCGTGAAAGCTGTGTTCTGAAAGAAATTCCCAGAAGCCAATGGCCCGAATCGGTTACGTAATCAATTGCTATTTGCTTTCTGAATCACCTGTTGGATATTCAGCTTCATTACACTTCGTACTTGACTTCATTTATTTGAGAAAACGTGACCGTTAATGTGTATCTTCGTCTATGTGGCAAAGAGAGTAAAAACTGTAGTTACCTTACTTATATTTAACTGAAATGTAACAGTCCATGTTTGTTTTAATAATGGAATAACACAACATGAATGGAATGATCCATATTTCCTTAATGACAAAATGAGGCTTCGCGATCCAAAAAGGTTAGATTTATTGGGTTATTATATTCTTGGAAATTATAGTTTATATTATTTTATTCTTAAATTCTAAGAGTTTTAAACGGAATTTATATAGTATTTGTAAAATAAAACAATGGAATAATCAGACCTAATTAATGATATAACAAACTATTCCTGAAAACTTATTTATCGAGTTGGAAGATGAACTTAGCATTTGTTTTAAAGATGGCAGTAGACAGAAAACTTAATAAAGCTGATTTGACTCCGTATTAAATAATTATGCTTACTGCAAGTTCGGATTAGAAGGATGGAACAACGTTACAATATTATCAAGTTATTGCACTTTTTCCACGGATATGACGAAACATTTAAAAACAATGTTGCGATGTTTTCTTATTGTTTCAGCTGTATAGCCCGCCTTAACTTATTTAGTTATTAGGGGGCCTTGACCTGAGAAACAACTGATGGTGTTAGAACTCTCTGAACTGCAAATTTACTGAACGTTTCTTTGTTATGTTTAACATTAAGCACAATCACAGTTCTCTTCTGGTTAAAGAAGAGTTACCAAAATCAAATGGGAATCAAGCCCGGGACCTGTGTGTTGAGTAGCCACTCGACCGCAGAAGTAGTCTGCATTTTCTTGTTTTCGAGTATTTTTCCATATCTCTTGCATTACGCAGGTTAACGTCTTGAAAAAGAAAAAGTATCTCAGAGTTGCGTCTTTTTCTGTTTGCATGTTTAGTGAGTAGAGGTGTTAACTTGAATACTTCCTAAGAAAAATGGTTTAAATTATACACATGTTTGGAAGCTGATTACCGAAGTTTACTTTTGCTATGTCTCCTGATCAAGGTACAATTTATTAGTTATTAAGAATAATAAAGAAACAGTTTGTGGATTATTATTTACTTATTATCCAATTTTTGATTCCTATTTGACCCAAAGGTATATTAGGAATATCGTTTACAAATTTATGAATATAATACAATTTACAAAAACAACAAAATTCAATATCAAGTTGACAAACAGTAAACATCAAGATGAATCATTTAGCTTAAGAAATATTTTGTTTAAGAAAGCCATGAAATGTTGATAAGTTTTGTAAATCATCAGAATATGTGTAAGTGGTTTTGCAAAAGTGTAACCCAAAGATTGAAGCAATAATTCAAGTTCGTATCTTTCAAAGCATAAAAATGGGCAATCAAAATGTGAGGGACATCTTGAAGATGATTTCCATAAATACAGTCAGATGTGATTTGATTTTGAATAGAAATAAGTAAGCTGAAAATTTGCCATGTCCAGTTAAGAATTGAGTGAGAACCTAGTTAGGATTAACGAATTTACATTTATGTCTGTCAGAAACTGTTGAGAAATATAAATCCTTAGTCAAAGCACCACAATCACTTTTTAACCAGTATTCATTCCAGTCGTTGATAATAATCTCCTTTAATGTTTGCCTCAGTTTGTGGTTGAGAGATTGGTAGCTATGACAAAAAAGTCCATACTTGTAGGTTTATTAAGGGATCCTTTTTCTGGATTTTCTTTTTGAAGGTAAAAGAACAATTTGGCAGAAAAAATTATATCATGTAGGTATATCAATTTGAAGCTTAATTGTACATTAATATTTAACTTGGATTTATATCATTTAATGTTCAAGTACTTTATAAAACATATCTTTAACTTTGCTGAATAAGTTACTTGGCTAAATGTATGTATCTCATCCTATGCCGCGAAATAATATCTCTGCGTGTTAACTTTCAACATAATTTGAAACCGATTATGGAAAAAATAGTTGAAATATCTCTACCGCAGACGGCTAAAAGTGGAAGCTTCCATAAACACAAACAAATGCGTGGTATTATGTCATCAGTGCCTGTAACGTTCGGCGCTACAGCGGTTGAGTCTCTTACAATGGACGGGTTCGAATTAAGTAAAAATGTAAACATCGTCATAGGCTCACAAAGTAGAAAATTAATATTCAGTATGTTACAGTTTTGTACAGAAGAGAAACATAAAGGTCTATTACGTTAAATAGTGCTAGAGCAACAACAGTGAACGAACTGTACATAATATAGTGCAAGAGGTTTAAAATTCAAAGTGTACAGGAGAAAAACTTTCAAAATCTCCCACATCCAAAAAAGTTCCAACTCAACGAGTTTAATACGCAGAGCCTTTCTTGAGCTTTATGAACAGAGAAGAGAAATTCCTACAGTACGCAAACTTAATGCTGTTGAAGAAAAAATCCTTTTTGAAGGTAAGAAACATCCATTCTGAACAATACTTAAAGATGAGGAATATCAATTAAGCAAGTACAAAAATATACGTGGTGTTACGTACGATGTTGTGATGTTTTGTTGGTCAGACTGTACTGTACCGAGCGACTTCCCATAACAACTGCACATCGTCAGAAAGGTAGTAGTCTACTTGCTAAAATGCGGTTTTCTTTTGTTGAAAAATGTCAACAAGTTTATCTGCTACATTTTCAATACGTGCATTTAGAAAGCTGTCACCTTGTTGCCAGCAGACGTAATGTCGTTACATAACAAATATGTAAGGCTCGCTTTATGTGGTAAATGCTCACGACTGGCAGACCTGGCGATATTTCATTCTCTACCTCTCGGGTACCACATTCGAGTTTGCTGCTATACCACGTGATCCTGTCCTACCTCAAAACTAGAGCTCTGCGAAATAGCCGATGAGTTGTACTCACTAGTCTTGTATAAAGTATTCTTACAAACACTTATTGCACTATGTACTTCATGTTAATTAAGATCACCATTAGAATTTTCTTGTAGGTACAAGGTAATATGGAATGCAGTAGACTTTAAGTGATGGCCAAATGTTTTAAAACTGGTTGCTTTTTGAAATGCCGATTTCTTTGTACGATCAACAGCTAAGGAGCTCCTATTTGCGAAAATAATAAGTATTGGGAAATTAAAAAAAAAAAAAAAAAAATAACATGGATATTTCAGATATTTATAAAAGTTTATAAACTATGTGCATTAACTATCTCTGTAGTTTTTGTGTCATAAAATGTTGTCTGTTCATTCAGAATACTCTTTCTAAACTTTACATCATCCAACGTTAAGTCGTATCGGACGTTGAATAAAATGATGTTCAAATGAGTACAGGATACACAGAGCTTAGAGTTACCAGACATTCATCTTTCAGGATAAGGGAAAACCTCCAACGCTAAGTCATATCGGACGATGAATAAAATGATGTTCAAATGAGTACAGGGACATAGAGCTTAGAGTTACCAGACATTCATCTTTCAGGATAAGGGAAAACCTCCAACGCTAAGTCATATCGGATGATGAATAAAATGATGTTCAAATGAGTACAGGGACACAGAGCTTAGAGTTACCAGACATTCATCTTTCAGGATAAGGGAAAACCTCCAACGCTAAGTCATATCGGACGATGAATAAAATGATGTTCAAATGAGTACAGGGACATAGAGCTTGGAGTTACCAGACATTCATCTTTCAGGATAAGGGAAAACCTCCAACATTAAGTCATATCGGATGATGAATAAAATGATGTTCAAATGAGTACAGGGACATAGAGCTTAGAGTTACCAGACATTCATCTTTCAGGATAAGGGAAAACCTCCAACGCTAAGTCATATCGGATGATGAATAAAATGATGTTCAAATGAGTACAGGGACACAGAGCTTAGAGTTACCAGACATTCATCTTTCAGGATAAGGGAAAACCTCCAACGCTAAGTCATATCGGACGATGAATAAAATGATGTTCAAATGAGTACAGGGACATAGAGCTTGGAGTTACCAGACATTCATCTTTCAGGATAAGGGAAAACCTCCAACATTAAGTCATATCGGATGATGAATAAAATGATGTTCAAATGAGTACAGGGTATATAGAGCTTAGAGTTACCAGACATTCATCTTTCAGGATAAGGGAAAACCTCCAACGCTAAGTCATATCGGATGATGAATAAAATGATGTTCAAATGAGTACAGGGTACATAGAGCTTAGTTACCAGGCATCCGTCTTTCAGGATAAGGGAAAACCTCCAAATTTAAGTCATGTCAGACGATGAATGAAATATGTTCATCGGTATAGCTGTCAATGTCCCTTACGTGAAGGGACAATTCCCCATTGTCACTTTTTCATCGCTTGAATCTTGAACATTTATGATATTATATTTTCAAAAGCAGTGTTGTAGTTGTTCTGCATGTGTCACACAATTTTGCCAGTCTTGTTGTTGCCTTGTAAATTTATTCGCGAGTAAACCATTTTAAAAATTTTATTTATGTTTACAATGTTCCGTTTACACTAACTCAGTTGGATTGGATTGACAGAGGTAAGGTGGCAGGCGGATTACCTCGTGTCCGTTTTCATTTCCAAGCTGTTCCAGCTGATACAGTTTTTTGTGGTTTTTGGTTTTTAAACGGAAGAAAAACTGAATAATATATATTAGAGTAAAGAAATACCTTCTTGATTACAAGCATTCATAAACATATATGAGGGCAAATGTTCTGTAGATTCAGCACTATACAGCCTAAAGGAGGTCAACTATTTGCTCTCTCTCGAATATAACAAACGGCTTGGCTTGTTCTAAATAATTCCTTTCATGCATCATATCAATAGTTTACATTTCATTTCCGAGTAATTACAAATATACGTACGTGGATACACACCAAGGAATAATGGTAATTACAATGCTTACGTCACGATGCGTCGTTAGAATAGATTGATATTTTATTTGTTTGTATTATGCAAATATGGGCGTTTATGAGCTAGAAACATTACTCCCTACCTACCTATTCAATCACTTTTTGCAAAATTTAAGTTTTCTTAGTGCAAATAGTATTTATTAGACGTTAGTCTCAGCCCATTTAATATGTCAACACCGCAGGACTCCGATTGGTTGCTGGCATCGTGGCATTCTAGGACAAAAATAATCTCATATGCAGGTCACAGTATTTATGTGTATCTTTGTGGCAAACTATCTTACCAGATTAAGTAATTTCGAGTACATTTTACCCACCCACACCTATTATGTATTGTTGTGGGTGAACACGGCGTGCCGGATGTATCAGTGATAAGAGAGCAAGTTCATTAAATCTCTAAATATGACGTGAAAGTTTTACATAAAATTGCCCTGTTTTCTCACATGGCTGTGCATTGATTCAGTGTGGTCCGTGATGAGGTGCTCGATAAGCGCTACTAAGTAGCATGAGCCAACGCGATCGCTGCGGCCAGATACTGTCAGCTCCCTACATTCCGAACATGACATGTTTTACTTCTCTCACAATTGACAACACTCGCTTCCTATCTCAACTTCACTATTTACATACTCAGTTTAGTTCTTTATTGTTTTGTTAACTGAAATCATTTAATGCCACATATAACTAATGTCCAGTGCATACGAGTAGGTACTATTTCCATGAATTTATTATTATTATTATTATTATTATTATTATTATTATTATTATTATTATTATTATTATTATTATTATTATTATTATTATTATTATTATTATTATTATTATTATTATTATTATTATTATTATTATTATTATTATTATTATTATTATTATTATTATTATTATTATTATTATTATTATTATTATTATTATTATTATTATTATTATTATTATTATTATTATTATTATTATTATTATTATTATTATTATTATTATTATTATTATTATTATTATTATTATTATTATTATTATTATTATTATTTGGTATTTAACTGAGTTTTCAATTTAGACATGCCATAGCCTTTTTCCTAAGTTATTTTTTTATGTTCAGTTACTTAAATACATCCATTAGAATAATTCCCCTATTTAGTGTAAGTCATATAGAGAATTAGAACTATTTAATATTGCGCTGTTTTATAAACACTCCCTTCTATTATCCTTGAAAGTTTTAATAGAAATTTCTAGAAATAGTGCGGAAATAAATACAATTTTACATCTTTTTGTTTATTGTAATGTGAGTGAATGAATTTTCATTTCTAAAACTTCTGTGTCACGTTTTTTATATATTTATTCCTGTAGAAGCCAGTTACACACATTCTTAGTAATAAATAGATTTTCCTATTTTACCACTTTGCACTAAATGTGTTTTCTTTTGTTATTCAGATATCGAGAGGAGGCTCTCTGCTGGACGGATAGGTAAGTAAAATAGATTGTATTCATTTATACTTTCTCTTTATGATCACAAGCATAGGAATTTCTGAGCATTACAGCCGCGGGAAAGGAAATGAGGTAGAACAATGCATTGACGTAGCAGATCTACAGCACTCACCAGACTGTGTTTACCTGCCCGTCAGTGACTCATTTCCGCACTTTGTATTGACAATGGTTTGACTGTAAGAAAGCTCAAGCCAGCTATTTAAGAAAGCCTATGCCTGATGATCTAATAGATACAGCCTGACAAAGAAATGTCATTTATAAGCTTTGGACCTCTAAAGCAAATTTTGTTGACTTTTGCACTACACCGTAAAATAAGTTGCAACATTTGTTCAATACTGCTTGAAGTTTGAGAGCATTGCAGAAGTAAATCCACAAATGTGAAGATATGTTGTTGTTTCTGAGAAACAGTTGAAACATATATAATAAAGGTTTCTGTCTGCCTACCCTTACGGTAGTGGGAAGTTTGAAGAATTTATTTTCCTGGCGTTTTTTAACCACACTCTAGGGAAAAGTGTGATGTATTAGTGACGGGAAACCGGCTCTCTACCTGAGAGATTTTCTGTACCTGTACTATGTCCCCTCAAGTGCTGTGAAACTACAATACGAAGACGAACATTCTAGTGGGATGTTTCCATTAGGCTTGTAGCATTTCTGTTACACAATATAAATGTTTAAAAATGTGATTTGTTATATCCGCGTGAGCTTTTGTACTCACCGTTGTACCAGATATTCTTACAAGCATGTTACATGTGTCTAACTGGCACATTTCCCTCAACACTACCAAGAAGGAAGCTAAGATCTTCTCCTTACGTCCTTATACAGATCCTCCTTCACTACAGCTGCTCGGGGAACTGCTCTCATGGTTACCTACCAGTGTGCCAGTGAAATATCTTGGGATGCTACTAAACACTCAACTAACTTGGAACGCCCACATCTGTCGGTCTGTCACACTTGCGTTTACCCGGCTCTCAAAACTGTACCCTTTATTCAACAGGCACACCTCACTTGATCATGAATCTTCCCTTCTTCGTCATATCAGGTGATGAATGAAATGATGTTCAAATGAGTACAGGGTACATAGAGCTTAGAGTTACCAGACATTCATCTTTCAGGATAAGGGAATACCTCCAACGTTGTCATATCGGACGATGAATGAAATGATGCTCAAATGAGTACAGGGTACATAGAGCTTAGAGTTACCAGACATTCATCTTTCAGGATAAGAGAAAACCTCCAACGTTAAGTTATATCGGACGATGAATGAAATGATGTTCAAATGAGTACAGGGTACATAGAGCTTAGAGTTACCAGACATTCATCTTTCAGGATAAGAGAAAACCTCTAACGTTAAGTTATATCGGACGATGAATGAAATGATGTTCAAATGAGTACAGGGTACATAGAGCTTAGAGTTACCAGATATTCATCTTTCAGGATAAGGGAATACCTCCAACGTTAAGTCGTATCCGACGATGAAAAAATGATGTTTAAATGAGTACACGGTATATAGAGCTTAGAGTTACCTGACATTCATCTTTCAGGATAAGAGAAAACCTCCAAAGTTAAGTCATATCGGACGATAAATGAAATGATACTCAAATGAGTACAGGGTACATAAAGCTTAGAGTTACCAGACATTCATCTTTCAGGATAAGGGAATACCTCCAACGTTAAGTCGTATCCGACGATGAAAAAATGATGTTTAAATGAGTACACGGTATATAGAGCTTAGAGTTACCTGACATTCATCTTTCAGCATAAGGGAAAACCTCCAACGTTAAGTCGTATCCGACGATGAAAAAAAAGATGTTCAAATGAGTACACGGTACATAGAGCTTAGAGTTACCAGACATTCATCTTTCAGGATAAGGGAATACCTCCAACGTTAGGTCACTTTGGATGATGAATGAAATGATGTTCAAATTGGTACAGGATGCATAGAGCTTAGAGTTATCAGACATTCATCTTTCAGGATAAGGAAAAAAAGCGAAGAAGAATATCTGGAAATGCTTAATTCTACCAAATAGAAAGAAGAGCTTCATACATAAGTTCTGTGTTTTAAAGAGACCTAGTTTTTTTTTTCTGTCGTAAGATATTGTCGATTTCTTCATAGATAATCAGCTATGCAGCAGTCATTCATAACAAAGAAGACTTCATAAACTATTTCTATAAAATTTCACCTATATACTTATTTTATGATGAAAGCATTTTAAGCATAGCTCATTTTGATTAAAATCATTGGCGCCATTTTTAATAAAATCAACATTTTTGAACAATTGCCACGTTTACGAAAGTTTGGATCGAATACAGTAAAATTCAAGGAAGTATTGGCAAACATTTGATGGTGACTTACAAAAAGGAGCACTGACGGCGCTAGTGGGTCCTGATAAATCCGTCGTGAGCTTCTTTTTAATGCTTTAAGGAATTACGTTATCTTCCAAGCTTTCTCGGTGGCTGCTTTGTGTTTTAGTTTTTGTTTTGCATGTAACACTCCCAAAGGTCTCGATCAAAAAAGGCAGATAATTACATCTGATTTCTACATGTTCTATAAAACTATCCAGTATGACGAAGCAATTTAGTTGCCGCATTCTTTCTTGCCTTTTTTTTTTTTAAACACGAAAGAAAAAAAAAGATCCATGTCTGGTAAACAGTGAAGCTTGAGTAGGAAAAAAACCAAGAACCCTTCTTGTATTGGCACACAATTATAACCTTTTTTTGAAGTTAATGTCACAATCTTTGTGATAAAAAGAAAAGGAGCAACAGTTTTAATCCATCGCTCTATTCACTGATTGAAATCGTTGCTTTGCTTATCGAGATACCAAATAACATTTTATCCTGGTAAGAACCAAACTGCATTTGGCAATCTGTAGTGTGATAACGAACTCGATAAGGTTAATTACGTACCCAGACTTGTGATATGTAAAATGGTTACACATCCGAGGAAAAATTATTATTATCGTCACCCTTCAAGGCAGAAACATCTTACAGCTGAAGAATTATGGGAGATTTTAGCGGCCAATATTCATAGGTCTTGGGTAATTTAGAAGAGATCTAAAACACCTGCCAGGGGTGCCAAAATTACCTCCAGATAGCATCTATAAATTTCTGTTTGTCGTGCTTTGCATTGCAAATGCTGCAGTTTGTTCAGTAAACAACTGCAGCGCGAGCGACGTAATGTGTGGGGATTATAGGGCTCAGTTGTTTGTTGTGGCGGCCTTTGTAGGGGAAGTCCCCGTCTCACATTAAAATATAAAGAAGTTGTGTAAAATAAATAAGAAAATATCAGTGTTAGAATAAAACAGAAAACTTGTTAAGAAACAGTGGAGAATAACTGTAACGTAGAAATAGTCCGTGAATTTGTAAATAATTAATCTATCTAACCCTTGTTTTTTTTTTACGTGCTGGCTGGCTGTATATAGCCAGAAGGTTTTTGCTGCGTGCCCACCCGTTAAGGGTTTTACCGCAGGTAAGGTATTTGAACGGGATTTTGTAGGATGGATATGGTGTGGGCTTTTAGATTAGAAGAATTTTGTGAGGTTACAATTTTTACCTTCGGGATGAAAGGACAGCATGCAATTCCCAGCACCCTGGTGTTTTTAATTTTGTTTTGGGTTGGGGAGAATTTTGTTGCCAAACCACTTAGGAGATTATGTGGAGCTCAGCTTTTGCTGCTGTTAGGATTAGCTCCTGGGTTATCTTGGGTGCTCGCATGCCATGCGGGGGACCCGATCTTGTCTAGAACGGCGTCTAATGTATGTATGTATTTATTGACTGCAATTGGATACTACCCGGTGGCAGAATTAAGAATACAGATCAAATTACAAATACTAGATTTACAACAATAACACAATAAACAATACAAACATGATATTATTTTACATTAGTCAATTAAAACATATCTAATTACTTCTCTGTTTACATATTATATACCATTATAATTTAAAAGCTAAACTATAACCATCTAGATTTTTTCTAAATTTCTTCAGCGTCAAGGGACAGCCCTGAAAGACTGCTACAGGCAATTCATTCCATTCTTCAATGGTTCTATTAACAAAAGAAAATTTTCCTACGTCGGTTCTGTATCTTCTACCCTTAATTTTATACCTATGATCGTTTCGTCCATTATAATCCGGATTATCTAACCTTACACTAACGTCCACCCATGCCTTTACACCAGCATTAGCTTTGAATAATGCTACCAACCTATGTTTTTTACGCCTAATTCTTAATTCCTCCCATTTAGTCTCATCTCCTTTTATAGGCATAAAATACTTGCCTCTTTTTATGAATTTTATTGCCCTCTTCTGTATTTTTTCTAGTGGATCGATTTGGTTAGCTCTATATGGGTCCCAGCATGCTACTCCATATTCCATATCCGGCCGCACTAAGGTCTTGTAGGCAATTTCCCTGGACCTAGCGCTCCCCTTTTTCAATATTCTCATTATGAAATGTAATGCCTTCCACGCATTCCTAGATGTGGAATTTACTTGTTCGTCCCATCCAGCATTTCTTGCCAGGTACACTCCCAAGTATTTGCAGCTGTCCACCTGTGGAATTTGCACCCCTCCCATGTGATAGTTAACAATAATTTTGCCCTTAGTTCTACTAAAAACAATGGACTTACTTTTCTTGGCATTAATTGACATTTTGTTAGCCGCAGCCCAATTACAGATTTCATTTAAATCATCCTGAAGAGCGGTTTCATGCACTGTATTCCGAATGGGGGTCATACTCTCCCAGTGATCTAACAAGGGCGCTTCTGTGAGTTGGTAAAGTTGCATTAGAATTTGGATGCCCGGCGCCTAAGTTCGTCCTCCACATATGGAAGTCCCGAGGCTTCGTGAAGCAACCTGATAGGAAAATAGCGACCCACAGAATAGATAGACCGTAGGCCTCTATTCTGTGCACGTTGAAGCCATGCCAACCAGCTATCTGCGGCCATGCCCCAGATCTCGCAGGCATATAGCATCACGGGGATCACCAGCGCTCGGAAGAGAAACAACTTCATGCCAACTGACATCGAGGTTGACCCCAGCATAGGACACAGGGAAGCGATAGCTCCCTGTGCCCTTGCCGCTAGGTCTCTGATGTGTTGGCGAAAGGTTAGGTCTCTATCCAATGTTACTCCAAAGTATCGGACAGAGTTGGTCCACTCTATCCTTCGACCTCGGAAGTTGAAGTTGGGGCAGTCTGTGGGGGTGTGGCGCTTTGTAAAAAGTATGGCGTGGGTTTTGTCCGGATTTACGGACATCCGCCAACGCCGACACCACTGTTGTGTTAGGCGGAGATGTCTCTGTATGGGGTTGTAGGCTCTGAGTATGTGTCTGTCTTTGCAGAACAGAAGAACGTCGTCAGCGTATTGTGCCATTACGACTCGTGGTTCTGTGGGGAGATCTGCCATAAAGACGTTGAATAAGGTGGGAGATAGTACAGAGCCTTCGCGGACTCCGCCTCTCACTGGTAACCCTTGTTTTCCCAACAAGTGTCCAAGAATATCACATTGAAGAGAATGGCGCACTTCTATGAATGCAAAAAAACAGGAATATTTATGTTTGTCCGTTATGTATTTTCCCGGTAAACCACTAAGTACAGTATGCGCGCGATAAGAAAAGCGATCGGGTTCCAAGTCCTCATTCGGTAAGTTTCGTTTAACTTCGTAAAAATAGATGACAACTTTGACATTTGAAATGCGCTATACACTGACATCTAGTGGCTAATACGCTAAGCTTTATCACGTTTTGATCAATTTCGAGGTTAATTAGCTAAACAGTTTACAACAATCGTATGTTAGAATTAGAATTTTAGTTCGTCCTTGACAACATATACATGTTATGAGACACGACAAAATGTATAAGTACAGTATATACATAAAGTCAAATTGATTACATACAATATACACAGTAAGCAGCTTTTCTATGGTTTCATGTGGTATTTGCATAGACTAATTTACTACAAGAAATGTCATAATATAAATATTACAGGTTTGTGAATGTACTATGCTCCCAGTGCTCATTTACATGGTTATAGTTCTAAAAATTCATTAACCATATAAAACCAGTGTGCATGCAAAAATGTATTAACCTTATTCTTAAAGTGTTTTAATAATGCAGCTTGTTTAAATGAATTTGGAAGATTATTATATAACATTATCACTTTGTAGTTAAAGCTTCCTTCATAAAGGCTCGTTTTGGTGCACTCGAATTGCCAGTTTATCCTTGTTACGAGTGTACATCAGCATTTACTTCAAAATTATTTATATTTGTATGAACATTTGTGGTTGTTAGGACTCTCGAAAGGGGACATCTCCGTATAACTGTGATCTGAATGTAATTGAGCTGGCGTGGGCAAAACTAAGGAATGTTTTCCGAGGATGCAACGTTACTTGTGATATCTTCGCTTATCTTACACGCCATTTTTATGAACTGTGTTTTTCAAGGTTGACCACACTGCAGAAACAAAAGAGCGTTAGCTCTCGCTTCTTCTCCTCTGCCCACATCACACCGCAAATCCAGCGCTCAACTTATCTTGCGCGTACTGTACTTAGAGCATAGTAAGCCGCCATTAAGGTAGCTGTCTCATGTATTTATGAGAACTTCTAGTGTTTTACCGGAAAACACGCGAGTCAGTTGTAGAATTTAAGGTGAGACTGTACGTAAAAATTAGAAAATAAATCATTTTTTTGTATAATTAAATAGTTCAGAATTTTCTGCGAACTTTGGTACAGAATATAGTTATGTATAATTAATTACAAGTGTACTTAAACGAAGTTTAAGAATATACTGACAGCTGTCAATTTATTGGCTTACTGTGCATCTATATACACAATTTACAATAAGTCCAGAACTGTTGCATCTATGAGCCTGCGAGAGATCCTGTTGTTTAGAGTAACCCAGTAACCTTTGCTGCGTATGTTGGCATGGATATTATCTACTTTATTCTATTATCCTTAGAATTAATGGTTCCTTAGTTTTGTTATTCTGTGGCAGTGGCTCGAGTTTTGTTTGTCAGCAAACAAAGTGTACAGAAAGTGTAACTGAAAGTGTAGTTGTGTTTGAAGGTGACAAAACCTCAAGGCGTTTTCAGAAACGTAAGAACAGGGGCAATAGGTCATATGAAACAGTACAATTGCCTGTAGAAGTCAATGAAAATGATACCTAACCATGTGGCAGTCGACCATGTCAACTCCTACAAGTGCTTCGAAAAGGAAGTTACAAACAAATGTAAATATAAACTGTGTTGAAGACTGTACTCAATATGATATTGTGATAGATTTAGGCATTTTAAGTGGAGTGCTAGAAGAAACTGTATCATGCGGAATATGTGGTGGTCAGGTTAAGTTACAAGAAGAATCGAGTGCAAGAACTGGTATAGGGAACAAATTGAAAATTGTATGCCTGACTTGTAGTTCTTGAACGTCATTTTGCTCTTCACAACAATGTGCTAACAGTGACCTCTATGAAAACAATGTCAGACTTGTTTATGGGTTCAGATTCAGTGGCAAGAGACTTGGAGATGGTAAAAATTTGTGTGCGGTTTTGAACTTACCAAATCGCCCTACAGGGTGTTTCAAATATATAACACTTTTAGGAAAATTCCATAAGAGCTGTTGCCAAAGAAGCTGTGTTACTAAATGAAAATAATAAAGATGTTTTAATCAACTCCACAGTAAATTGTAAGCTATAGTTCTTATTGGAAAATTGAAGGCTGTTTTTCTCAATATTAAGTTTTTTTTTTTTTTTTTAAATATTTGCCCCATTTTGTCAGAAACTATTGGAGGTATGTACATAAAACGTAGATTATAAAATTAGCTTCAGAAATGCTGTGGATCTGCAAACACTAATTTAATTAATAAGCTCCATGTTATGGTTTTTTTAATGCTAAAAAATCCAGAACAAATAATGAAACATAAAAAAATATATAAATTGCTAGAAACTAAACACAGGCTCCATTTTAGATCAGTAACTTCTCTAAGGACCACATAATATCTTATAACATTTTCATGTATGTGTTGTTAATAGTTTCAGAAAAAATGGGTAATCAAATTGTATATTTTAAAATAGGCGAGATAGGGCGTACCATCTCACTTTAATGTCATGCTGGTGTGTTGGCCATGGCAGCTCAATGCTTAAGAGCAGCTGGACAGAGACCTGAAGATCCGTGGCTCAAATTCCGGCTATGTCATTGAATTTTTCAGTCTGACTCTACCTAGGTACTTTGGTATACTTGGTCTTACATATGGCTCATGTGTAAAACAATTAATTTCCGTTTATAGGAAGACTTTATACAAGAACGAATCCAAAGGTCCTGAATTACAACACATTAGAGTGTTCTTTGGCTCAGTCTCAAGGGCCTTAAAAGGTTTATTCCCAATGAAGTTTCTCTAGTAGGTATTGTTGACCACTGCAGCCTGAAGACATAACCCCTACAGGGAAATAGCGCTCTCCATCGAACATCTACCTACCTACCTCGTAAGAAACATACGGTTGTGAACGAATAAGAAGATTGGTGATTAATGACTAAATAAATAACGTTTGCGAGGCACAAGAAGAAACAGCGTGAAGAAGAGATTAAAAGAAACGCTGGTACAGCAAACAACACCGAACTGTGATTGATTAAAATGGCGTGATATCCGTCACAGCAGGAGATACCGTGTCTGTAAGAGCAACTGACAGCATGTAATGTATCAGTTACGAATTGTATGATTCAAAGTCGGCACTGCGAGCCTGAGAAACATGACACCATGCTGTATTTACACCCGTGTACCACATTGCTTGGAGTGTGTGTTCGTCGTGTTCGTTATCCTGTATAGTCAGCCTGTGTGTGTTCGTGTTTGTCAGCATATGTGTGTATTCCCGTGCATGTTCGTGTTTGTAGTATATGTGTTTTCGTGTTTGTTAGCCTGTATATGTCACCCTGTGTGTATTCGTGTTTGTCAGCGTAAATGTCCGTGTTTGCGTATGTGAGTTCGTCCTTGTATTCCTGCTTTTGTCAGCATATGTGTGTATTCGTGTTTGTCAATGTTTGTATTCGCGTGTTTGTCAGCGTGAGTGTCCAGGTTTGTCAGAATATGTGTGCATGTGTTTTTCAGTATATGTGTGTTCATTTTTGTCAGCGTGTGTTCCTGTATTTATCAGCATGTCAGTCCACGTTTGTCAGCATCTGTGTTCCTGTATTTATCAGCATCTGTGTTCATGTTTGTCAGCATTTGTGTTCCTGAATTTATCAGCATGCCACTCCATGTTTGTCGGCGTGTTTATTCCTGTGCTTATCAGCATATCTGTCCATGTTTGTCAGCGTGTGTATTCCTGTGTTTATCAGCATGTCTGCTCATTTTTGTCAGCGTGTGTATTCCTGTATTTATCAGCATGTCTGTCCATGTTTGTCAGCGTGTGTATTCCTGTATTTATCAGCATGTTTGTCCATGTTTGTCAGCGAGTGTATTCCTGTGTTTATCAGCATGTCTGTTCATGTTTGTCAGCGTGTGTATTCTTGTGTTTATCAGCATGTCTGCTCATGTTTGTCAGCGAGTGTATTCCTGTGTTTATCAGCATGTCTGCTCATGTTTGTCAGCGTGTGTATTCCTTTGTTTATCAGCATGTCTGCTCATGTTTGTCAGCGTGTGTATTCCTGTATTTATCAGCATGTCTGTCCATGTTTTTCAGCGTGTGTATTCCTGTATTTATCAGCATGTTTGTCCATGTTTGTCAGCGTGTGTATTCCTGTGTTTATCAGCATGTCTGTTCATGTTTGTCAGCGAATGTATTCCTGTATTTATCAGCATGTCTGTTCGTGTTTGTCAGTATGTGTATTTGTGTATGTGTGTGTGCGTGCGTGTGTGTGTCTGTTTGTGTAGGGTGTGAGGGTATGTGTGTGTATTTTTGAGAAAGTGCAATGCTTGTATTAGCATATTAATAAATCTCACAAATTATACGTTACAAGTTAATGAGAATTGGACATGTTGTGTAGCTTATTCCCAAGCAGTAGGGCGCACCCCCTAGGGAGGTGCCGGGTTTACACATCTGTGGGAAAGTAAGCGCCAGGACGGGCGAGCTGTCTTCACGCCCTTGCAACGTTCCTTCAGCAATTGCATCTATATACCAACTATCCTTAACTTTGTAAAACTGTCATCATACAGTTTTGAGACAAGACAAATAGTAAATCAACCAAAACGTGTGTACATAGTAAAGACTCTTTTATATTTCTACTTCAATTCCTATTATAGAATGTGTTTCTTTATTGACGGAATTTTCCTCTTTTTTCATGTCTATTGCTATTTATCTGCTGTGATACAAGTTTTTTTCACGCCATTAGTATTATACGCCAGAACTCCATCAATGTCGTGATAATTGTAAAAATCTGATGTGTAACTTTCACACGAGTGTCTGTAACCATTCTTCAACTATTTATTATTATTATTATTTTAGGTACTTCTTATTAATCCAAATTTACTATTTAGTTATAAAATACGGTAGTGTAAAAGTCTTTTTTCTTCAATAAATTGAATATTCTTTAATCTGACAACTCATGGCGAACGATGAATGAATGACTCGGGGAAATGTCGCTCAAATGAGTCCTGGGTCCATTAATCTTGAAGTTATCCGACTCAGGATAAGGAGAAATCCTGAAAAAAAAAAAAAAAACTTATTCGGATAACATATTCTAACTGAGAATTGAATTGAGAGGTCTTAAATGTGAGGCAGGCATGCTACCTACACACTACAGAGGTGGGCGAGATGGCTTTGAAATACCTATTTTCATGGCCAAGTGAGTAGCGACTTACCTATTAGGAATGTATAGTATTTGAGAATTTAAACGGATAACTAAATCTGAGAAATGTTTAATTCTAGAGAGAGAGAGAGAGAGAGAGAGAGAGAGAGAGAGAGAGAGAGAGAGAGAGAGAGAGAGAGAGAGAGAGAGAGAGAGAGAGATGTCTTTATCTTTTTAAATAGTATGATTTTTGTCCATAGTTTACGCTTACAAAGAGGTCATTACCAGATATTTCGATCAATGCGTGTATTTGATTTGTCGCAAAAATATTTTAAACTCAGGGTTTTTTAATCAAAATCGTTATGGCTATTTTTGAGAAAATATTTATTTGTTTATTTATTCACTCACTCATTCATTCATTTATTCATTTATTTATGCATGTATTTACTTATTTATGCATGTATTTATTTATGCATGTATTTATTTATCTATGCATGTATTTATTTTTTATTTATTTATTTTTCTGAAAAATTAGTTTAGGGTCGGAGCATTTTCTTGAAGATCGTGTCTCAATCTCGAAAAAGACAGAACATAAATAGAAATTTGACATTTAGCACATTCAAAGCCTATGCAAACGCAAACCTTATTTATTATTTTTTTATTCAAAGACTCTTATTTAGAGTAGAGGTTCAGTCTGGCGTGCCCCAGGGGTCTATTTTGGGACCTTTTTATTTATTCTGTATATTAACGACACAAAAACTGTAGTACAGGGTAATGTAGCTTTAAGTTTGTATGCAGACAATGCCACACTGGGTTTCAGCAACAGCAACTTACTAAATCTAGAAATAGATGCAAATTTGACCTCCAATATCGTGACACAGTGTTTTAATGATATCAGGTTGTGTTCTAATGCACAAAAAGCGAATTAATTCCTTTTGATTTTAAGAGACGTCCTTTCGAACCTCAGCTTAATATAGGCAATAGTCTAGTCCAGTGTGTAAAAGGTGTAAATATTTTAGGTTTAATCCTTGGACAAACCACATTGAAAACGAGAAAGTAAATTAAGCTCAGGACTTTCTGTGTTGCGATATTTAGCCAGTTTTATCTCAGTAGATACTAGTAAGTCAGTATATTTTGCATTAATATATTCACACATTTCTTATGGCATCGAGTTGTAGGGACACACTACCAAATTAAACTTTAACAGAATTTTTCCCCTACAGTAAAGAGCTATCGGGTACCTGGCAAAAATAACAGGTACGGGTTCATACTTACTGTTCCCTGCATATTTATTCTGCGAACAATACTTTTTGTACATAACAGGAATATAACCTCCACAAATTCCGATTTCCACACATATGAAACAAGGGGAAAGAATAACTATATAGGTAAAGGTCACAGGCTAGAACGTTTTGAACATAAGCCCCAATACTTTGGTCCAAAACTACTTAATAAACTTCCGGAAAGCCTAAACTGACTAAGCTCTTGTTAAGCAGAGCCTATTACAGTACCGATGAATATTTTGTTGACAACTTCGATGATTTTGAATAATTATGTTTTGTATATATGTATATATGTTTTGTATATATGTGTGTGTGTGGGTGTCAGAGAGAGAGAGAGAAGATGAATGACAATTTTTGTTGACATTTCTAATCGTTTACTTTTAAAAGAGAGTGTGTATTACAAATGACATGGCTTAATTGTGTTCAAACACTGTATTAAGTTGCAATAAATATGAATATATGAAAGTATTGATTTGTTAGCTATGAACGCCACCGGTGTGCCGGATTTCGTCCCGCAGGAGTTGTTTTACATGCCATTACGTCTGCTGACACTGTTGCTATGGACCGGGTTTCTGGAGAACTTATGTCATTGAACGTTATCCATTGGCTCGGTATGGGAACTCCGTGTGAATCACAGGGACTAGATGGGAGATAGGCCCTTCTTCCAGGGAGCTTGGTCCTCGTATACAAACAAGAAGAACCAGTTCCAGGCTCAGCATCACGGGACACGCTGTGATCAAGATGAATGGGGACGCACTGAGGAGATCCAAAATATTGGTTATCTGCCTAATAGCTCCATATCTTGCAGCATCACAGTGAGCGCCACTTCCCAGGATTCTCCTGCCCATTTGGCGCATGCGCATAAATTAAATCCTTCCTTAGCACTTAGTGATCGAGGATTAAAAATAAAATAGTATACTTAGCGCACTTCGTGGTGTGAAGTACTTCCTTATTATTCCGAGTGGTCTAAGTTCAAATCTCAATAGGGGCAAGTTACCTGTTGGAGGTTTCATCACCGTTTTGCACTATAGATTTTATTTTAAAGGACTTAAAATTGAAAAAAGAAAAGAAAGCTTTCGTGTGCTACATTCATATATTTTCTGTACCCACTCTATATTTTATTTCTTCTGATCGTACAGTAAGGTATTTATGTATTCGTTTGTTTATATTCTTCTATTACCGTTACAGTAAACCTGTGCCAGTTACTTAAAACTAGACACAGAATTAAAACGTTTATTTAATATTATAATAGCTAATATTAAATTGTACTATGCCTAACGAGAGAGTGCCTAGACAGCTCACCCCCTCACCAAGGCGACCGGGATTCGACCTGTATGTGGCACTTTTGATACAAAAAGCGATATAATCAATCTATAGCTTGGTTTCCCTGAGAATAGTTGGGAACTGGGAAATGATATTCTACGATCTTGGAACTGGTAGAACTTAAGAAATAAACGAAAACATATTGATACGTTTAGTAGGAAATCGACAGCTTGTGTTTCTCACAGATCATGGACGGTTAAAAAGTGAAAGTACACATGAATAAACTAAAGAAATAAAAGAAATTAAAATATCTTACAATTAAATGTTCGTCGTTATCCATTACGTTCCAGAAGCGAGAGGTACTCCTTTTCTGATCACGATTTTCATATGTTTACTCCATCTATACGTCGCTTATTTGATATTAAACATTGATATATTTATTTATGAAAGTCAGAAACTTTGCTTTATCCTGTGACTATTTATTATCAGAAGTAGAGTGATTGACTTGCTGTACATGTGAACCAATGTTACCAACATGTTTTTGTTTCTTTTTGTTTTATCATTTATTCTATAATTAATTTTGTGTTGGTTTTTAAACATATTGTTCATATTGTAACTTAAGTGAACATTATAATTAGGGAACCTGTATTGTTCACATTCAAGAAATAAATAAATAAATTAACCAATAACGTTTAGGTATCCAGTAATCGTGGTTGTTTAAATTATAATACCCTTGCAAAGTTGCTATTTTATCACGTAAAATGTCAGCTCATTACTGAAATGTAATATCCGACTGTTTAATAGGTTACGTCATTAATTCCAGAAATATTCTACTACAACATCCGCTTCACTCCAGTCTTAAGGGCACTGGGAGGTTATTTTGACCCAGACAAGACTAATTTTTACCCATATTAAAATTTGAATATATAGAAAACTAAACATTATCAGAAATTGAAATTTGGTATGATTACTGTATAATGATGTGTGCATTTAACTACTGTATAGTATTTCAATTACGTTCACATAGGTCCATAAGGGGCATAAATCACACCGTGTGTCCTGAAAAAAATATTGCACCGTATATTTCAGGTGAACTTTACTTGTGGGAATTTAAAGCTACTGCATCAAGTATTATCCTAAATAACCTAAGATGCAGTTTTATAATATCGGGTAAATTAAAATCACACATAGGTTATGAAAAATTAATTAGTTTTGACTAAAAAAAGAAGATAATATTTTCAAGAACTGAATATTTGTTTTCATCCATTTTATAAATCACATGAATATAAATGTTAGCCGAATGTGTTCAAGGAACATTGACAAATAACCACTACAAATTTTGTGTCAATATATTTTATAGTTTCAGAGAAACATGCACCTAAAATATGAAAAATCAAGGTTTTGGGAAATCACGATAAAAGATTAAGCACCATTCGCAGAAAGTGGGCGTATCATTACGCCCCGCCATCTTTAAATTGAAGAATTAAAGGGTTTTAATGCCAGCTGGAAACCTATGTTATATATGTCATTTTAAAACTGAAAAATTATATAATTTTTAACATTAAAAACAAAAAATGGATTTTTTGAAACCTATCGACCTCCCAGTGTCCTTAAACAGATAATTATTTTAACTTCCAACTTGTCAACTACACTGCGATCCATATAAATCCGAACCATTTCAAAAGGCCATAACTTATGAACCAATAATAGTACACACGTACAACTTTGGGAGAATATAATACACAACTGGGAGATTACATTACACTATTTACATCTCAGAGAACATATTGGAAGTGTCCTCCACCAGCATCTATACATGTTTGTACTCGTCTCACCATATTCTCTGAAGTTTTACGGAGATGATATCGAATTGAGAGAAGGTTATTTCCAGCAAGATGGAGCTACGTACCATACATCTAATGACACTACGGAACTTGTAACCAGTTTCTTTGATTAATCGAATAATCTCAAAAGGTCTGTGGCCCCCCCAAGATCCCCTGACCTAACCTCACCGGAATTTTTCTTGTGGTCGGTATCTAAAAAGTAGAGTGTACAAAAACAGTTCAATTGATGTTCTCAAGGAATCCATTGGAACCGAAATAAGTAACATTGGCGAGGATTCTCTCCATAAAACTAGAGAGAATATGGTGAGACGAGTACAAACATGTATAGATGCTGGTGGAGGACACTTTCAACATTTTCTCTGAGATATAAATAGTGTAATGTAATGTCCCAATTGTGTATTATATTCTCCCAAAATTGTACGGGTATCCTGTTATTGGATCAAAAGTTATGGTCTATTAAAATGGTTCAGGTTTATATGGATCGCACTGTATTTTGTTGGCCAGTGATAGTTATGCCACTTTCGTAATAAAGTGTGTACCGGAAAATAAGTTCTTTATTGTATTACTAATTTTGAGGTTACCTATTTTGTCATTTCCATTGTTGGTAGCATTGGTTATTATTGCGTAGCACATTTGTTTGTTCGTTCTTCTTACATGCTAGCTGACATAATACTGATTTGACTTTAAACAGATACAAGAAAATAATTATTTGTATTTCAAATATCTCACTTATATTAATCCTTATAAAAAAAAAAAAAAAAAAAAAAATCTATCTTCAACCCGCGAATCGAAAATAAAGCTTTGGATAATAGCAACTTGACAAAACTCGTAAATACTTTTTTTGAATAAAATAGTTAAAAAGGAGTTTATGTTACAAGTATTATTCTTTTATGAAAGGGCTGCTTGCTCTGTTTTACGAGACATTCTGTAGAGATTATTTCTGTAATAACAGTATTTTAGTATCGTGTCTCGCTCAGAACTGGTTTCACTGATACATGCAGCTAAAGAAGTAAAGTAGTCACGTATTAGATATGCAGTCACTTAGCTATATTTAACATACATTTCACAGATACTAAACAAAATAGAGTCGATTCACTTGGAAGATAAACAAGTAAGCCACACAGCTAAACGGTTTATTTAACAATAGATACAATAGCTTCAAAACAAGAAAGACTCTTATTCTATTTCCACAAACAAAGCGAAAGCTTTTGCTCTCTCTAGCCACTCATCTGTACTAATTTTATAACAGAAATAACATTTATGTCTCTATGTAGGTTAATCTAAAAGCCACTCAACTAATTCTTGCAATTTTTGCAATCTTTAATTTTATTTCGTAAATTAATAAAGAATTACAAAGAATTTACAGCAATTTCGTGGAGTAGAAAAAATAGTAGTCACTTCACAGAGTATAAACAGTTACTGCACTCCGCAGAACATAAAAACAAAAGCTGGTTAAAATTTTATTGCAAAGAATATACGAAATGCGATGCCGCGATGTAATAGTGCAGCAAACAAAAGAAAAACGGATAATCCATTCTGTCCGTTTATCAACATGATGGATATATCATCATAAAAACCTTTAGATCAATGTACAACAATTTTGTAAAGTAAATTGATTAATTCCACGCTGGAGTTTATATAGATCGAAGCAGTTGCTTGAAGGTCTCATACCTTATCTCTAAAAGTGAGCATTCTTTTGCTCGCTTTGACAGAAAGTATAAGATTTCAACTTTGGCTTGTTATTATTAGCAGATAAATAGTAATCTTTCATAACTCAACTTTGCAAGTGTAAATGTTAAATGTAGTGGGTGCATTATGCACAATACATTTTTGACACTAATTCCTTGCTGTTCAGTCTTGAACAGCATTGATTTGTAAGCTGTCCAGAATTTGGTATAATATTATTTTATGGAGTCTACAATTGTACAGTAAAATATTTGGATTCTGAACTTTTGTTTGAAGGTTCTTCATTCTTGCTGTGACCACAAAAAGAAAGAGCCTCCCCCACCCCCGATAAAACATATAGCCCGTACAAACTAAGAAATTAAAGCTATTTATTTTTTTACATCACCTTTCGTTGGATTATATACCTGAATCTGGTATAGAATACGCCACTAAAAATTTATGAAACACACTAAAAATCAAAATAGATATGGGAACAGCCATCTATACACAGGTAATGGAATCAGACTAGATTTTTTTTTTTTTTTTTTTTTTTTTTTTTTTTGTAATTTACGTCCTCCAACGTTAAGTCATATCGGACGATGAATGGAATGGGTGAAATGATGCTAAAATGAGCCCGGGGTCCATAGACCTTAGAGGTACCCGACATTTGTCTTTCAGGATAAGGGAAAACCCCGGAAAAAACCTTATCCAGGTAACTCACCCTGACCGAGATTCGAACTCGGGACCTCTTGAGCGTGAGGCAGACATGCTACCATCTACGCTACCGTGGCGGGCACTCAGACTAGATTGCTGGAGCAGAAGCTTCACACTAAGGGATCTGCGAACATGTGTCAAAGCCGACATCTGTCCCTCACATTTAGAAGCAGAAGTACAGTTGCCCAGCGCTAAGGTATCTGCGGACACGTTTCTAAGCTGCCGCTTGTCCATTACGTTTAGAAACAAAAGTATAGTTGTCTAATATTAAGGACTCTGTGGTCTGGTGACAACTTAAGGTACTATGAGATGGGATCTAGATGGCACACTCCGACACATAGGGTATCTCGTGACAGATGCCCGCCTCGGTAGCGTAGATGGTAGCGTGTCTGTCTCACATTCAAGATGTCATGAGTTCAAATCCGGTTGGAGTGAGTTACGAGGGCTGTTCAATGAACAATGATCATATCTTTTTACTGTCATAGTTTTTCGCACTAAAATTCAATCTTATTTAATTTTGTTAGCTAAATCTGAAACAAACACGCCATGGTAGTTCCATTGTTGGTATTCCTGGTTTCCGCCTGTGAGAACCAGGCAAGTTCAGACATGTTCAGTATCGCCTCCCGCTGCAGTGGAGGTAACAGCGAGGAACAATATGCGGATTTGAAATTCTGCTTTCGTCTCAACAAATCTTCAGTTGAGGCTTATACAGTTTTACAGGAGGCCTATGGAGAGTCTGTTCTTCCCTACAGCTCAGCTTGATGGTGGTTTAAAATGTTTAAAGAGGGGAGACAATCAATTTCAAAGGAAGGTGGACCCGTTGCTACAGTTACTGCTCTTACGAAAGAAAACGTCAACACTGCTGCTGCCATTGTGAGAGAGGATCCACGAATTACCTTAAGATCACTTTCTGAAATACTGAACATTTCATTGGGTGCCACATTTCCGTGAAGCAGGCTGGCGGCTGCACCACAATAATGCGCCGCCGCATATTGCCAATGTTGTTGCTGAATATCTTGCAAAAATCAACGTGAAGTGCATCCCTCACCCTCCCTATAGTCCGGATTTAGCCCCATGTGACTTTTTTCTATTCCCTAACTTGAAGAAACGCCTTCGTGGGAGGCATTATCCATCATCAGAAGCAGTGGTGAAGGTTGCGGAGGCGATTTTGAAGGATCTCTCAAAAATGGTTTCCATTATGTCTTTGAAAACTGGCAGAAACGCTGGGACAAGTGCATCGCATTCATTTTGAGAAGAATTATCAAAATTATGAGGATGAGTAAAGGTACGTTATAAAAAAAATTGTGATCATTCTTTATTGAACAGCCCTTGTATCTTTATGAAAATTTTACGGGGGGTTTTCCTTATCATGAAAGACGAATGTGTGGTAGCTCGAAGCTCTATGGATCCTGGGCACTTTTGAGCATCATTTCACCCACTTCATTCATCGTCCATTATGACTTAACGTTGGAGAACATAAATTTAAAAAGCAATAACTGATCGGAAGTGACACAATCACGTATTTAAATCGACGTAAAATAGAAAAAAAAAGGGTAATCTATGCTCTCGATTGCGTTTTTCGATAGTCCTATTTACTGTTTGTAGTACTATTATTTAACGCAGAAGAAATTTTGTATTACAGCCAAGATATCACTGCAAATACCTGATTAATACTAATAATTTATAATCACTAATAACTAAACAAATCTAATCATTTTCATACAATACCATATATCCAATATATTTTCATGACAAAATAATTTCTGCCTTGGAATGTCTGTAAATGAACTTTCCTATTCTGAATTTATTCTGATATCTAGCCGTAACAGATAGACCATCTCCGAGATATTCTCTGTCATTTTGTTAGAATTTACAAATGGTTATAGATATTTAATCGGTAAGTTGTTATTCTTGTTTTCATTGTCATGCAAAGAGTATACATTTCAAAGCCACCTATGTCGACACGCTATTGCTATTGCTATTCCTGCACGTGTAGTGAAAGTTTATATATCTCTTTGCTGGCTTATGAAAAAGTTGTTGAGTATAAATAACATTCCTTTAACTATTTATGCTGGAAAATCAAACAATATTATCAACCAAACGTAGATAATAAAGATAAGACATGTAATGCTAAGGACAAGCAAGAAAGCAGTTAAGAAAGAAAAACAAGAGTCAAAGAAAGGCAGAGTGGAGTTGGCAAAAAAAGAGCCTATGGAAATATTGCCTCGACAATGGTATCCTGACTCGGACATGTTGAAGTGAAGGAATGTAAGTGATTGAACATAGTTCTGCTTTCTAACGATCGACCTCATTTGAAATTACAGTCAGCTCTCATTTGTCTGCTGCAGTGCGTCATTCTTGAAAATGTGTCGATAGTATCTCGAGTGCTAAGACAAAGTAATGCTAATATCGAAAAGAACCTGTTACAGTACTGCTTTTAAAATGCCAGTTATTTGTTAGCCAATTGGAAAACAGCTGTCGCTATTGTGATTTGTATGTTGATATGCGTATCTGGATATTGTACTAAGCAGCAGTATAATGCATTGGAAAAATAATCTAGGAAGTTGTAATAAAAAAAGACAAATGTAAACCTGAGTACTGATTGTATCCAAGTCAAGAAGAACTCAAATAATGAAGGCAGTGTAATACTGCCAAACAATTTACATTGCAGATATTGATACTGAAGTTTAAAAAATTTGATATGTTATAGATACTTGTTTCTCCACCCATTCTTCGTTTATTCTTATAATAGTTGAGATCAGGGGAAGACAGATAGTGGCGTTGTGACGTTAGCACCGTCAGCTCCAACCGCCAAATATACTCCCGAACAAAAGGCAGGTTAGCGTGTGACGTCAGCGCGCTGATTTCTGCTGCCAAGAGAAAGGAAACAGTTTGATGTGTTAGGGTTCCGAAAGCGTAGGAAAGACAGGAAACGCATCCGGTATTAATAATATGTAAAACTTACATCTTGGGTGTTGTAATATTAGTGTTTTAATTACACAATTGGTCACAGTTCATAAACAATTACATTTTAGCTCTGTGCTATGAGAAAATATATAAAACTTCAACTCGTGGTTTATCTGGAGGTCAGGTATGTTATAAAATAAACAAACTAAAACATAAAATAATTTTCTCTACAAATTAGAGGAGACTCGATGAGAACAGAATTAGGTGGGAATTTTCCGACGCTTTCTGTTTCCTGTTTCTTTAACCAGTTTATCAATGTGAGGACGTTCTGTCTGGGAAATTTGTAATCAAAGGCTGCATGTTAGATTGTAATACAAGGTACATTGTGGTTTGGACTTAGCTAATTTCATAACAAAAAAAATTGCTCGCACACAAATGTCGACTCAAACACACATAATATCCGTGCAGCAAGTGAATACAACCTCGGAAATCTGGTTTAGGGGACATTCTTGTAAAAATCAGCCAAGTCTTTCTTGTATGTATATTTGTCCTTAAATAAATCGTCACATAGTAAATTCAGTTCCATTTGGTACGTGGCAGCTGCATTGTTATCGAGTGCGCTGCACCTGACTGAACCCTCAGATTCTCGTCTGGTCTCGTCTGGTACTGACAGGCTGTGATTAGCCTGAAGATTATTGCTGTGTGCCCACCCAGGATTGGTTTTTACCGCAGGAAGGATTTTATTTTGTTAGGATAGTTAAGGATAGATTTTTTATTGTATTAGAATGGTGGCAAGACATGAGATAGTATATTACTCCTCTAAGGAAGACAGGCGGTGAAGTAGATTAAATTTGATTTGTTTCGGATAATTTTGAGGCCAAACAACTCTTGGTTAGATTATGGGAGTTCAGCTTTTGCTGCTGGTGGATTTGCTCCCTGATTACCTCGGATGCCCGCAAGCACAACTTGGTACTAAACGGCTCTTGCGTGACGTCACACGCACTGCAAGCCTCTCTGCCGGCTGAAATACGTCACAACTCTTGAAGCTGTCTTCCTCTGGCTGAGATTATCTGCTTCCAGTTGTCATGGATAAACATATGTAGCAGTTATATCATTAATATTTCGTCATAGGTATAAAAAACAGATAATACAGTAGGCCTCATGGATTGTCAAATTTTTAAGAGCTAGTAGCTACGTGGCGATTTCGAAATTCTGTTTTTCATTGTAAAAAAAAATTTCTTTACATTTGAGAAGACCATAAATATTAGAAAATTCAAACAGTAAATTTAGTTAAATGTGGTTGGTTAGTATCTAATGTTAAGCAGTTGGCAATGAAGCCATTCACTCTCTTTACTTCAGTATTTTGATATTACTTGATACGTTCACTAAAAGTTGGGCAGCGGAGTAGGTAGTTCCGATTCATATCCTCTTTAAGTGTACAGAAAGGACACAGAGGAGATCTCACTATACCAATTCTGAATAAATGTTTATTGAGACTTCCATGGCCTGTTAGAGGTCTAAAAGTTGCTACAGAGCATTTTCTTGGTAGTGTAGTGATTCTAGTCGTGCTGTTACATAAATTTTCCCATAGTTTTCATATTATCTTCTTTAATCTTTTGATAGAGTGATAACTAGGGCCTGGAAGTTGTTGACTTAAAATTCTCTAAAAATGAGCTATAAAATGGCCTTAAAATATAAAAAATGCACATAAAATGTAAAAAATGACCTAACAAAGATGAACAATTTCTTTCATAATAATAAAATTAATAACTCTCACAGACAAACAATGAATATATGGTGCGAATAACCGCATTTTAAAATTAACTTTCCTTGTAAATAATACAATTATTGCTACTAAATAATAAATAAATTCAAAATTCATGAGGTCATTTTCAATTTTATAAAATATGAAAGAATAGTTACTGTACCCATTAGCCAAAACATATTTTAGTTAGCGTTGCAGTACACCACCGTGGTCATCCTCAAGTTATCAAAAGTAAATGAACGGTGGTTGTCAGCTAAAACTGTTTTATACTTTGAGAAACTTCTCTCCATTTCCACAGATGTTATAGGTGTATATTTGAAAAACACTATATCACTGCCTGTTAAAACCTGTTAAAAATATCAGTTCTGAAGTTTTCTGCAGAAAATATATCGGCAATCTGGAACTGTTTGGTATCCTTTATATTTTTCCAACACAAATTTTAGTTTCTGTCTAATTTTGTCCCCAATTTCACCCTTTACATTTTGTACCCTCTCTTCCGCAATCTTCACTAACTCAATGGACTTATCGAATGTCATGTCGCTTTCTTCAAGGCAGGTTATGGTATCCGTCAAAAATGTAAAATTTGATGTAATCGGCAATTCCTTGAATAGATGCGTCATAAATTCATCAGCACTCTTAGGACGCTGACCTCTGTTAATTAAATGATTTACAACACTTACAAAGTTACAATTTCATAAAAGATTATGATATAAATGAACTTTTAATCACAGATTACTTCAAAAAAACCAAAAGGCCCATGGATCAGGGTCAGGTCGGACACGGGAATCGAACTCGGCCTTCCCGAATGCAGGCTACAGATAAATGTGCCCAATAAATTCGTGAGAAAGAAAGAAAATGACCGGAAAATGCATCTAAAAGTTAAAAAATTACTTTATTATAAAAATGTGGAAAAATATATTTTCATGGCCTATAAAACGTATTTGTTCCAGAATGTACTTAATTTCCAATAAGCATCGTCTGTGACTACTCAGAAAAAAAAAGACTTTTCATCAAATTCCGGACCATAGTGACAACTTAGTCGCTCAATTGTTTTCATAAAATTTTGCATTCGCTGAAGTGTTAATGTTTTATTTAAATTAATTAACTATTTTATTATTTTACGGCATTCTCCAACTTTTAGGTGTTATATCAGAAGTTATGGATATTATAGCTGCTTTGGAGTCTGATAATAATACAGCTTTTTCAAATTTATTTGTATGATACAGAAGATTTTGTAAGCTTTGAAGTATTGCCGTAATTTCTCCATCAAAACTTGTTGCATTTAAACTTAATCTTTTTTAGAGAGAGGAAAGCGGGCATATTGCATCAGCGCCGGTACCTACCACCACTTTTACTAAGCTGGAGCTGTTCATTGGCAGGATATCTTAAAGTTAATATTTCTAGTGTCATTTGTTTCAGAAGTCGTGGAGCTGTTTCAGGTTTTGTAACTTTTACAGCTAAGAGTAGTGTTCAGTGTCAAGTAGTTCTAAAGGGTTGATACTGGTAAGTTTTAGGTAAGCGAAATGTACAGCTTTTTGTGTTGTCATATAGGACTTATTTGTTATGTAAAAGTCATTCAAAATAAAGAGGGTCTCATAGGTTACTCTGAAAAAATTCAATATACACACGAAGATGTCCTAATGCATATCGTTAGACATTTTTGGGAAAATTAATATTTTTATAAAGGTGTTCCTGAAAGGATAGTATAGAGTGGGGGATTTGCTTAAGAATCTGATGTTTCAGGGGGCCTAGCGTTATCCAATTTCTACCTACAACAGAATAAAAAACGGTAAACCTGACTATGCAAGTCTAGGAAGAAGCAGTGTCATACTTCAGAGCAACTGCTTTTCCAACCAACATTGGAGGTATTGAAAATACAACTTTAAAAAAAGGAAGTAAAAGGACAGAAATAATGGAATTCGCGAAAATAAATGAATAAAAGGGAAAAAGAGAAGCAAGAAGATATTAGCATTTCACGTTATAAGTGGTATTGAGTGCAGTCGGTGCGGCCCTTCTAAGTCAAACCTCCTCATTAGAACACACATATGCCAGGAATGCCGCCATTGCCGCAGCAGCAGCGCTGTCTGCCGGACACAGCAATAAACATACAAGTTCGTCTGAAACAGCAAACCATCAAAGCCGCTTTTCCTGCATGCAGTTCAACAAAAACTCAACCATCGACCGTTTGCGGTTCTCCAGAAAGATTTATTTCTCTAAAAGGTATCCATCTACAATACTTACCTACATATATATAAAACAGTTCGTACTCTCCCTTCCTCCTTCCTCTCCTCCCTCCCTTTTACAAGTCGTTTTCATTGTGTTGCTGAGACAAGCACACAAGTTAATTTATTCTGTTGTTTCCCGATAAGGGAGTATGAGATTTCAAACAATGGCGAATTCTTTTTTTCTTCCCCTCTGTCTCTCTCTTTCTTTCCGCTTTTTGTTTTGTTTACTTCCACGTTTTATCTTTTATTTCTGGAGAAATCTACATCAGCACATGCGCTGTTGTCACCAGATGCCTGTCATCGGAGTACTTTGTATCGTCATGTTGGACCAATGACGCCGTGCGTTATCCCTAACAATCGAATGCCGGCCGGCCGGCTACGTTGTAATCTTTACCGTTAACAACAATGAAATGCAGCTGTGGAGTTTTTTCCTGACTTCTTTCCCCTGGGAGTACAGACACAACAATAATGTGTATGAGGTAGTTTCTATTTGTCAGATGCCAATTAATCGTCCTGTCTCCCTGAACTTCTCTGCGATCTTCAGCATTTATCTTGATATTGAGTGATCATAGCACAATGTACAGCACAAAATAGACAACTATGCAAAACAACAGTTTTACCTGTTTGTCAATAGTGAGTAGAGGAAGTCTTGAAAATGTAATACCCTCCAAATAGTTGTGTATGACACAAGGGTTAAAAGGCACATTTTATTTTCTGAGTAGGTGTGATTCCGTAACGAGATCCCCGGGCGAGACCTATGAACAAAATAAAATCATTTGAATCAGTACATCATACACTACTTTTAGACAATCCTAAATATTTATAAATATACGAGGGTGCTCTGAAAAGTTTCCGATCTAATAAACATACAAGACATTTTTTCAGATTTTTTTTCCCAACATAGTCTCCTTGTAACTCTACACACTTCTCTCAGCGATGTTCCCTTCTCTGTAACCCGTCCAAATAGTACTCGGCGTTTTTCAACATAGTCTCCTTGTAACTCTACACACTTCTCCCAGCGATGTTCCCATCTCTGTAAGCCGTCCAAATAGTACTCGGCGTTTTTCAACATAGTCTCCTTGTAACTCTACACACTTCTCCCAGCGATGTTCCCATCTCTGTAAGCCGTCCAAATAGTACTCGACGTTTTTCAACGTAGTCTCCTTGTAACTCTACACACTTCTCCCAGCGATGTTCCCATCTCTGTAAGCCGTCCAAATAGTACTCGGTGTTTTTCAACGTAGTCTCCTTGTAACTCTACACACTTCTCCCAACGATGCTCCCATCTCTGTAACCCGTCCAAATAGTACTCGACGTTTTTCAACACAGTCTCCTTGTAACTCTACACACTTCTCCCAGCGATGTTCTCATCTCTATAACCCGTTCAAATAGTAATCGGCGTTTTTCAACATAGTCTCCTTGTAACTCTACACACTTCTCCCAGCGATGTTCCCATCTCTGTAACCCGTCCAAATAGTACTCGGCGTTTTTCAACATAGTCTCCTTGTAACTCTACACACTTCTTCCAGCGATGTTCTCATCTCTGTAAGCCGTCCAAATAGTACTCGGTGTTTTTCAACGTAGTCTCCTTGTAACTCTACACACTTCTTCTAGCGATGCTCTCATCTCTGTAACCCGTCCAAATAGTACTCGACGTTTTTCAACATAGTCTCCTTGTAACTCTACACACTTCTCCCAGCGATGTTCTCATCTCTGTAACCCGCCCAAATAGTACTCGGCGTTTTTCAACATAGTCTCCTTGTAACTCTACACACTTCTCCCAGTTATGTTCTCATCTCTGAAACCCGTCCAAATAGTACGCGGCGTTTATCAACATAGTTCTTTTGTAACTCTACACACTTCTCCCAGCGATGTTCTCATCTCTGTAACCCGTCCAGATCCCGAAAATTTCTGTCCTCCGAGCGGAATTTACAGATGAAGGAACAAAAAGAAATCGCTTGGGGCTAGATCTGGTGAGTTAAGCAGTACAAACCGTAATTCGTGGATTGTCGCCAGTTGGAAGTGTGTGTTTGTATACATTAGCGTGATCTGAATGAAATGACCGAACCGACCGACCGAGGTGCTGACTGTATAAAGCCAGAAGGTTTTTCCTGCGTGCCTACCCGTTAAGTGTTTTACCGCAGGTAAGGTTTTATGTTTGGGATTTTGTAGGTTGTGTTATAGGTTTTGAGGTGGACATTTGTTTTTGAGATTACAATTTTATACCTGCAGGTTGTGGGAAATGATGCAATATCTTGCACTATGGTGTTTTAATTTTGAAGTTTGTTATTTGGTTGGAAAAATTTTGATTCCAAACAGCTTAGAAGATTATGTGGAGCTCAGCTTTAACTGCTGTTAGTATTAGCTCTTGGGTTATCTCGGGTGCCCGAAGGCAATGCGCGTTACCCGGAACAACCTGGAACGGCGCCTATTGAGGTCACAATCTCCCAATGATCTAACAGGGACGCTTCTATGCCTGCGTAAAGTAGCGTAGAATTTTGAAGTCCTACGCCAAATTTCATCCTCCACAATTGGAAGACCGTCTCTTGTAGCAACCTGGTAGGAAATGACTGAACTCTTCTCACTATATATACAGTTCATTGGTGGGTGGGGCTTGTGTTGCCCTAGGACATGGATTGTATATATAGTGAGAAGAGTTCAGTCATCTCATTCAGATCCTGAAGAAGGCCATGGAGTCTACAATGTCCGAAAGCTTGACCTTCATAAACCTGACATGGCAGATGACCCGCGAAGCCTTGATTAGTAATACTCGCCGTGAAAGCTTCAAGTCTAACATATCTGTGAACAGTATAACTCAAAAACGAAAATTAAATTTAGCATCTTGCAAGCATACGAAACGTAGAATCGTAAGAAAATCCCCCCTCCACCGAAATATTGATATAGAAACATTTTAGAGGTTTGCTTTCCTCAAAGACGACAGTAATGATAAAAATACAATCTGCTGTCTACCCACCACAAAAAGGCAGACGGGGCCTGAAAAGGCAAAGGGAGTTCAACTGTTTTACTGCTGTAATGGACCTGGAACATTCAAGGGATGGTCTCTGCATTTCTCTCCATTTGGGATGACATGTATAACTGTTTAACCGTAAGAGATGGACAAAATGTTACTGTACATTAATTTAGATAGTGAAAGTCTACACTTTATGCGAAATATATATTTTTTGGGAATTGCTTTGCAACGGTAAAGTTGCAAAATGTGCAAGGGATTAGTTACTCTCACCTTTGGTGCCGATCTGGTATAATTCTGGTAGATATATGCCTCAGCGCTCTGGAGCAATGGGTCTTATCTCTGGTCGTGGTATCGGAGTGAGAATTACTTCATGCTGTTATGGTTGAAAATAACAACTTTTCTCTTTTAAATATCATCATCATCTTCTTCAAGGATTGCGTCCTGTGACCCGTTCCGTTCTCTTCAAGAGCCTACTGTCACTCCGGCTCTTTTTATGAGAATTGTAAGTTCCTTTTTTACTAGATTGGATTACCAGCCCAATGCTAAACCCCCATCCTGGAGGGCCCGGTTTTGTATCGGAGTTGCCCTCTCCAAGATAAGCTGTCTTCCAACCTCATCTGTCCGTTCCTAATGTATTATCCCTATTAGGAGGGATGCCTCTTCCGCGAGGTCTTCACGCTTAACCCTGTGTATGGGGCTCTTTGACCAGTTAACAACTGTACTCCCAATATTTATTTCCCCTCGGGAGCTTGGGTGGCTCAGATATACCTCCTTTAAATATTTTGAAATAGATAGATTCTGTCCTTTCATAAAATAATTATTGTTGCATCTTTGAGCTATCAGTTTCAGCAGACTTGCAGAACGACACCAAAGAAAACACGTGACGATGATCTTGTGCAGAATGACGTCAAACTATTTTTATATTCTGGATTCGCTACACACCTTGTTTCTAGAACATCTAATTTACTTCTATCGTATTGGCCACGTCACAACATTACGTAATTACATTATTATAATAACCAATAGGAACACTATTACATAAGTTGTATCATTCCGCGGTCTACCCTATTTCACATTTCCTATTTTATACAAATCACCTTTTCCAGAAGAATCCAGAAAAAATTCCGAAATACTTGAAAAAATATGAAATAACCGTCACAGATTGTTATGCCCGATTTCACCAACAGATGTAAAAATAGACGTTAACAAATGTAACGTAACAATTGTCACAACGCTAAAACTAATGTTAAATTTCTTGCATTTCACCAACCTGTTTTCTTAAAATGTTAACAAACCTGTGTTAACACCAAGAAACTTGTAAATATCACAGCTATAGAAGGCTATGGATGATTTTCTGAACGTACTCCGTTGCGTCTTTGTTTCATTTTCGTCTGCACAAATGGCGGATGAACAAAATCATAAATAAAGTCGTGAGACAAATTTCTCATCGACGGAAAAAGAATTGTTAATAGTAATGGTGACGAAGTGTAAGGATATCGTGGAGAATAAGAGGACGACTGCGGTGAATGCAAAAGAGAAAGATGTCGCGGGGAAAATATTGGAAACGAATTTAATTCAAATGCATGTGTCACTACTACAAGCACCAAACAACTTGTCAATATTACGTACATTTAAAACGAGGTGCGGATGAGGACAAGTGACGAGTGACTTGAACGTTTCAAGACGGGAGGTGGACAATGTATTATCCACATAATTCAGTGAATTATAAAATCGCAAAGTTATTAATACTTGAAGCAAAGGCCAGATCGGCATATTCCTTTCGATGCATATTCTAACCTCTCTTGTACTTCCGCAGTAAGCTTCATAGCAACCTCTTTCGACAGTCTATACCTCCGTAAAACAATTTTCTTCGGATAGTTCCTCAAAATAATTTCTCCTCATAGACCGTACTCTATTATAAATGTCATTTAGACGGTCTTAAATATAGCAAATCGACATCAACAGCTGAGTTCATGCTCGCCATCTTAACTATTTACAATTGTTAAGGACTTAACATTAGAAATTCGGCTTGTTAGTTTAACATGAGATTTAACACGAGTGTTACGCTAACACTTGTTGGTGAAATGCAATTTTTGTTTTAACTATTGCTAAACTCGTGTTAAGTCTTAACATTTGTTGGTGAAATCGGGCATTGTTGTCTTTAATTTTCAAATGTTTATACTTTTCTCACATAGAAAGGCATTGAATTTTAATTTCCTTACTGTGCAAAGAGAATGGAATTTATATCTGTCACATAACACACGCTGTTAAAAGATTTAACTGTCACTTAAGCCTTCTGTGATCTATGTCTGCCTCGTACGTACAAGAGAATCTGTAATAAAATCATTTCTGAAAAAGTCTCTCTCTCTCTCGATTAAGACGAAGTACGCAGTGTTTGTGTGTAACATGGTTCGCCATTATCCCCGGTTTGCTGCACATACCGAGAGACACAACGTATTCGATTTGTTCCAGCTGGTAGTGTTCGAGACGCAGTAACTTGCATCGCGTAATCAAAATACTCCGTGTGGTATAATCCAGTGTAATAATGTGTGCCCGTGTGTCATTTCTCGGCGAGATGACGATAATTGAAGCGAATGATCGTCATCACTGAGGCTGGCAATTGGGCACAGAGAACCAGTACTGCGAGCAAGATGGGGCCAAACTACTCATTGCATCGTTAATTGTTTTTGAAACATACCTGCTTCCTTAAATTTACTCTATTGTATCCACTCTGAAAAATCTGACATTCACACGTCATTCTCTGCTTACCGTCGATTACTTCCATAAACTGTTAACTGGGGAATAGCCTCATTATACTTCTGGGTGTAAGTACTAGAGAATCGATGGGCAATATTACAAACTGAGTCTCTGTAATATACATTTCCTAAAACCTTTCCATCCTTTGAAGGTACTGAATTTATATTTGGTATTTTAAAAAAAATTCTTATTTTTAAGTTTTTACAGACATGCAACAGAAATTTTTCTAAAAATATGTTTTTTGTTTTTGATTCAGCCCCAAAACGTGTATTTATTACGGCATTTGGGTACTGAATTTTTAGTATAATTACTCACTATATGTAGCCAATAGGACGGCATAGCGTCTCTCCGACTTACCTTACTGCACTGGAGAAAAGTAAAACTGTGCAGCGCAAGTGCTACAGTGTTATATTTAGTTTTAGACTGTTGATCGTAAAAGTGGGTCTTTTAGTAGTTCAAGACGGTGTTAAAACGCCGCTAATACCAACTTGCCTTTCACAGTCGCTCTTACCAATTGAGCTACCATGGCCAATTTGCCGTCATGACATTAAAGACGGCGACTGGATGGAAACCTGTATATCCGTGGTTCAAATCCCGGCCGTGGCATTGAATTTTTCATGTCAATTCTATCAATCCAATACCTTAGCCTGTATAGTTTAGTGCGAAGAAATGATTAATTTCCATCAATTAAAACTAAAATAATAAGAGTTAAATGATGAAGCCTGGGACTCCAGTACTTACAACAGTAAGTCACCACAAACGGTATATCTCGAATGCGAGAGCCCCTAGTGGTGTACCGGGGAAATATACAAGTCAAATGGAGAATTTAATGTCAGGAAGGCAAGTTGGCCATTATAGTTCAATGGGTTAGAGCGACTGGACGGAAACCAGGAGATCCGTGCTTCAAATCCCGGTTGTGGCATTGAATTTTTCATGTCAACTCTATCAATCCAATACCTTAGCCTGTATAGTTTAGTGTGAAGAAATGATTAATTTCCATCAATTAACTAAAATAATAAGAGTTAAATGATGAAGCCTGGGACTCCAGTACTTACAACAGTAAGTCACCACAAACGGTATATCTCGAATGCGAGAGCCCCTAGTGGTGTACCGGGGAAATATACAAGTCAAATGGAGAATTTAATGTCAGGAAGGCAAGTTGGCCATTATAGTTCAATGGGTTAGAGCGACTGGACGGAAACCAGGAGATCCGTGCTTCAAATCCCGGTTGTGGCATTGAATTTTTCATGTCAACTCTATCAATCCAATACCTTAGCCTGTATAGTTTAGTGTGAAGAAATGATTAATTTCCATCAATTAACTAAAATAATAAGAGTTAAATGATGAAGAGTTAAATGATGAAGCCTGGGACTCCAGTACTTACAACAGTAAGTCACCACAAACGGTATATCTCGAATGCGAGAGCCCCTAGTGGTGTACCGGGGACATATACAAGTCAAATGGAGAATTTAATGTCAGGAAGGCAAGTTGGCCATTATAGTTCAATGGGTTAGAGCGACTGGACGGAAACCAGGAGATCCGTGCTTCAAATCCCGGTTGTGGCATTGAATTTTTCATGTCAACTCTATCAATCCAATACCTTAGCCTGTATAGTTTAGTGTGAAGAAATGATTAATTTCCATCAATTAACTAAAATAATAAGAGTTAAATAATGAAGCCTGGGACTAAAGTACTTACAACAGTAAGTCACCATAAACGGTGTATCTCGAATGCGAGAGCCCCTAGTGGTGTACCGGGGAAATATGAGTCAAATGGAGAATTTAATGTCATGATGGCACACTGGCAATGGTACCTCAATGAGTAAGACCGACTGGACGGAAACCAGTAGATTTGTGGTTCAAATCCCGACCATGGCATTGGATTTTTCATGTCGGCTCTATCAATCCAATAAAACCAGTGCTTGATTCTTTATTGCCATATAATAAACGTTTGAAACTTGAAATATATTAAATTGTAGAAATAATGTAGTAACACAGCTATACATGTAGCAAAATCAACTGAACTGAATACAATACTGACATTTTGTACAATTTTGAGGTAAATTAATTTGCATACTACGGAATATAAGGGAACCCATTCTTCATTAAATGCCACAGTGATTCTTCTGGAATTACATACAGCACTGTGCTAGAAGCTCGTCTCTGTAGCACAGATGTTAGCTTGTCCACGTCACGTTCAAGAGGACTGTGGGATGATTAAATATTTGTTGATAGATAGAGGCTAGATCAGGTAAAGCATCTCTACCCGCGATCAGATCTTTTGCGCATCGACCCCGGTGAAGAACCCACCAACGCAGATGTCTAAAGAGCGCCCACCGGGAGGGATGGGCGCTCGCGACAACCCGTTCAAGACCCTAGAGGTGGGTGCAGTGACTCTTTTCCAGGGAGAACAGGGTAAAGCTCGACCTAGCTTCCTGTCCATCCTCTAGGCCACGCCGTGGCTTAGTGGTTAGACCGCTTGGCTCTCACCAAGGCGGCCCTGGTTCGATCCCAGGCGACCGCAAAGTGAGATTTGTGGTGGACAACACGGCGTTGGGCGGGCTTTCTCCGGGACCTCCGGTTTCCCCCGCCATCTCATTCCACCGGTGCTCCATCTTCATCTCATGTATCATCAGTGTCACCGCCTGCGGTGCCGTATGTAGTAAAAGCGGGCGTTAAACACGACACATTTTCATTATGTCCATCCTCTGACGCAGCCGAAAAGTTCCAAATCTCAAGCTGTGGTAGGAGACACCACTTCAGCCTTCAGACCATAGTAAAACCCATGGTCAGGTTTGTCTACTATCAGGGTACTAGCTTGGGACCTCTCGGGGAGCCACCTTTTTCAAGCGTATCATATATATATATATATATATATATATATTAATGTCAGGTCATTCTAAGAATATCTGTGAAAACGTTTATGTCTTTCAAAATGTTGTCTGTATACAGAAATATGCAGGAACAAACGTAATATATGATAACAGCTGACTGGTTTTGGCTGGTTCTTAGATATCTTATAGGAAAACTATCACTACGCCTATACATGTACGCCGTTGAGAGTTTGATGGCATCATCTCTGCTTTAAGAAGGGCCTGTGTGCGGAGTTAACAGGAAGTACACGAAAATGAGTCCAGAAAACGTAGTAACATATAGGCTAACACGGAACTGTACGGGATGGATTGTTTACCCCTGACGGGTAGCGGTCTACACATGACATAAATAAGGAGTGCCGTCCCCATTCGGAACAGCTGATGAGGGATGTACAGTAGCTACTTGCAAGTGACCGCATGCAAAACATTCCAGGCTTCAGTTTTTGGCGTTGCCGTTCCACTCTACCGTAGATTTTTGGTACACATAGTTTATATACAGCAGGCCATATACCATCAAAGCTTCAGGTGGTAGCGGTGTGAGCACAGTGATGGTCCCTGGTTAGAAGCGTTAAACAACATTATAATTAAGAATATTATTTCACCCCTTTACTCTACCCCCCAGGGGCCTACTTCGGTAGGTACGGGTTTGGCGCACCCGGGGTCCCGAGCCAACAGTCTCCCTCGTGTGGGCTCCTCTTCGTGGTTGAGGGAGACGGTCAACAGGCCCACCCACGTGTAGGCCGTGCGTGGAGACTCGTGTCGGTGGAAAGGTGAAAAAAAAGGTGAAATAGGTGAACGAAATTTTTAGTAGGTTTTGATAGATTTTTTTATACGTGTATTTATAATAGGTTTTGTTACACTTGTATAGTTTTTAGAAAGTTTTATATCTGGCTTTTGCCATGACTAGTTTTCTAAAGGGCGCTGATGACCGCCGTAGTTGAGCGCCCTTATATATATATATATATATATATATATATATATTACTCTATAGGACCCGTAAATCATTAAAACTGTATGAACTTTTATCCAGCAATAATACTAACATCGCTACCGCACAATACACTCCTCTCTGCATGATACTACAGCGCGTAGCTACTGGTTAATTGATTTAACAAGTTTTTAAATTTTAACTATATGTTACAGAAAAGCTGTGATTACTTGGAATGAACAGATCTGAAAAAAACAACGAATTTACAGTAAAATTTTGGATTCCTGTGCAGTACTTCGTTTACGAAAGGCAAGTGGTACAGGGATTAATAAGATTTTATATGAAGAAATTCATTATTATGACTGTTTTATCGACAGCAGAATACTCTTAAGCCATCCAGATAGATGTAACTACTTATACTGCGGTAGTTTGGCATAACCTACTGCATTACACAAAAACAAAGGGACCGTTTTGAACTTAAGATAGAAGATTTTGAACAGAATTTTTGACCTTGCCCGAAGAGGAAATCGTGTCCCTTTACATGCCAGCCAGAACACTAATTGAGTATGTAAATGTGTGGAAAAGTTCGCGTGATTATTAAAGACAGATTTTATAAGCAGAAACCTGTTGTTCATCCCGAGTTGACATTTTTATTCGTCATGCTTAATTCCCAATACAGCAGCCGTCCCCCAAGATCTTTATTTCATGGAATACATGAATGAATATGGATAAAAAGTGCCAGTTGGTTGTCACTGATACATTTAATGCGAGGCTAATAATGAAGTGAATTGCCGACAGTTAAAGAGTTCAGTTGTTTCTAAATCTTTTCGCTTCAAACTTCAACTGTTTAATTATATCTGCTAACTAACTTATTCAGCACGTCACGGTTTAAAAATAACACAAAGTTTATGTTACATTTAGCTGCAGAAATGTTGAGCTGAAATTGCCGCTAAATGTACACAGCTATCTCCAGTGTGATCTTTAACGTTCAGGGATTCCAATAATCGATCACAATAGACTCTTTCTCTTCCGTAAGACCGATGATACCAGTATTTTTCTAACCGGGCCAAATTTCTATTCTCTAGATGATAATATAAAACTGGTAACAAATCAACTAATCAAGTGGTTTGAAGCAAACAGATTAGTAATAAATGCAGAAAAGACAGTGGCTATTTCTTTTCAAAGTATACATGGTATCCAAAGTAGTGGCCCTAATATAGTACTAAATGATAAGTATATTGGTTACTCTGAAATCTCAAATCTCCTTGGTCTACATCTAGATAAAAACTTGAAGTGGAATATTCACATTAACGAAATTTCTTTAAAAAAAAAAACAACAACAACAACAACTTAGAAAATTGTGTTTTCCCCTGTTTATACTGTCTAAGGTAATGAATAGAGAAGCACTTTTATCCCTGTACTATGCATACTTTCACTGTATCATTTCTTATGGTATAATACTATGGGGGAACTGCGAAAAAGCGATTACCATATTTAGATTACAAAAGAGAGCTATACGTAACATACTAAAGGTAAACAAAAGAACTAGTTGCAGAACACTTTTTCAAGAATTAAAAATATTGCCTCTACCTTGCTTGTATATCCAAGAAATAGTAACCTTTGTTAAATTAAATATCCATGTATACTCCACTAATACACAAACACATAATCATGATACTCGAAGAAAAGAGCAAATAAGTATAATCCCCCATAACATCAGTTTGTTTGGTAAAAGCTTTATATATACTGGACTTTGCCTTTATAACGGCCTACCTGAACACCTAAAGAGCATATCTGCACTTCCTAAATTTAAATGCTGTGTGAAAAAGTTCCTGTGAATTTTTTTAATATGTCAATTACAGATAAATTGTTATTATATTGTACATACAGTTTCTGAATTTTCATTTCTAAACTTGTATTGTGTATATGTTTATTGTATAATTTTTAGTTATAAGTACTTGACGTGTCCTATATCATGTACTATGATCAAAAGGATGAATAAATACATAAACATGAAGTAAACGACGCGAAAATTTAGAATTACATCCAATGCACTCCTAGCAACGTTCCTACATTTATTGACAACTGTTAAACGCGAAACTCGTTAATGAACTCGTGACACAAATTTACACAGCTTAGCTAATTACTGTAATTCATACTTCTTATATTATGCTTTATTTTAACTGCAGAAAATATGTATCACAGTTATTTATGTGTTTATAAAGAAACTAAGAGGTGATTTACAAGGAAATTCTCCATTCTTAATTAGTCATTTATATGAAAAAACGATAATTGTATGTTTATTTCCATAAATAATTATTATGATGTTGAAAGAATGAAACATGAGTAACATTTACGTTAGAAGTACAATACTACAGTAGACTCGCAATTAATCGAATGTATATTAATGGAACAAAGATGTAGGAAAATAAACAGAGGTCTCTTTATTAGGTTAGAGGTTCCTTAAGCACTCTAAATTAACAACACAAGAAACTCCGGCTTTACTCCCTTATGTTATGAAGTTATGCTAAACATTTTTACACCCAAAATAGTACATCACTCCCACAGTTTGAGCCTCGGGAATCAAAGGCCAGCATGTTACCGCTAGACTATGGAAGAGACCTAGGCAGGCAAGAGTTTAAACCAAAAAGGTATGTAATACTTCTTTTATCCCAAAATGGAAATCATCTCATTCAATATTTTAATCTATTTTATAGTTAAACTGTATAAATTATTCAATGGAAGTTTTAGTAAACTGTGTTTTAATATCTATTGCCACAGAGTTTTAGTAAGCTTTTCGTTATCTAGGATGTATTAACACGATATCTGCGAACTATGCGAGTTTATCTGTATCCGAGGTAGTCTTCTTTTCAATTAGATCCAATAATCAAAAGTCAGCTGAGTTTTGACACTTGTATAAACAATCAGGGATGTGTGCATCCTTATTCTTGAGATTTTTATGATAGTAGAATCTTAAAAGTTTAACAAAAACGTACCGCAGAAAAAAATCTAGTAATCATGTCAATATACGGGTCATTTCAAATAACTTTCCAGAGTATTATTTCTTAAAATACTTCTTAACACAGTTTATACTTTGCTAGATTGGTTAATTCGGTGATTTGACGCATTCATTCAGAAATGTCAGCTAATGTTGCGAACAGTTGAATGTTGTTTCTACAGTTTGTAAGGAGCCAAGATTGTATTTTAACAAAGGACTAACGCACCCATCTCACCCATGACCTAAGCATGCCTTCTAAGCACATTGATCTAATTTTAGTAGTCAGCTTCTTAAAAATAATTATTAGCCATGTTGTAAACACCAAAATTAAAATATAATAGGTATAGCTCTTACCTTAGTAAACTTTAATGTAAATAACTTCCATATTTTTTAAGAAACAGTTCATTTATAGCAGAAAAAGTTTATTTATAGATAAATAAGTTCATTGCAAAAATGGTATATAACAGCCAAACTTAAATTTGCAAAGAAAGGGATAGAAATTGCTTTGGCCACACAAAACCTATCATATTTTACCGTGGAATATTTCTCCCAAACGGTGAGCTAAATTTTAAGGTAAGGAACCACAATTTTACAAAGTGGAATCGTAGGACTTGGCCGCAGTGAACGCAAGAAGCGTTGTAACCCCTCAACTCCCCTCATAAGTAGAAACCTAAACTCTTTTTAAATTATACTTTCTACTCCAGAGAGTTAAGTTGTGACTTTTTCGTTTGAAATAGTGGAGAACTCACAGTACAAAATGATAGAAACACCACCATTTTGAAGTTGTATTATAAATATACGTATTACTAAAGAGGATGGCCGCCTCTGTGGCGAAGGTACTAGCGTATGTATCACACGTTTAAGAGTACGGAACTGAAATTATGGTCTTATTTTTTAATTTACTTCCTCCAACTTAGTCATATCGGACGATGAATGAAATGATGCTCAATTGAGTCCAAGATCCACAGAGCTTAGAGTTACCAGACATTCATCTTTCAGGATAGGAAAAGGCCTTATCTAGATAACTCACCCTGACTGAGATTCGAACTCGGGACCTCTTGAACGTTAGGCAGACACGCTACCACCTAGTTATAGAGGCGGGCAAATAAAAACAATCTTGGCAGTCAACCCGTCCCAAGCTATTCTTTACATGATTTGTTTTGAAAGTGTGCATTTTCTCAGAAATGACTATTAGCCATTTTTATTAAAGCAGAATATGTTAAAAACATTTTACGCCAAATGATATATAGGTATGGTATCAAATATATTTTGTGTAGAGTGAACCACTTCCAAGATATTCCTGCTTATTTGTTTGAATTTTTAAATATTACTTATCTCAAATGCATTTTTTGAATGTCCTAAACATGTTACGAGGATTAAATTTCAAAGCTGTTACACAATAACCAGCTCCTAAAAGATTTAATTGTAATGTAAGCCTACTGTATTAATCTATTCGCATTGTACCAGTAGAGGTATACAATATTTTATACAAGAGGTAGAGAAAGTCATGTTGAGGACATCGCAGCACCGTATGTTAATGTAAACAGTTGAATGTCGCTTGTGCCGCTGTTGCAGCGAGTGTGGTGCAGGGAGCTGAGGTAAGTAATAATCGTTACGAACTGTGGACCCTGTTATTTTGTTGAGCTCGCTGATGCGGCTAAGGTAATCGTAGCCGGGAATCTTCATCTCCATTCTTAATACTTTTTTTTTATAAAACTTTTCCCTTCTATCTCACTCCATTACACTTCCAAAATGACCTCACACCTGCTGTAAAAAGAATGAGAAGGGTTTCACCGCGTCTTTAGAGAAGTGGTTACCAGAAACCAATTTTTAGTACTGTTCCCGATGACAACTCCCACCCAATCTCCTTTATTTCCAACCTAACATCTTTCTACCTGACGCTTTTAAATTGCTTATCGACAGGCCCACAACTTTGATGACGCAAAATTATTTGGAAAATTATCTTAAAAATGCTTTGAAATTAAAAAACACATAATCACAACATAAATGTGTTCTAATGCAACATTCATACACTTTTCTGCATTTATTTTTCAAGAAAACTACTCTCTCATTTACTTCCAGGTAGAATCAAAATAAACATATATATTTCCTTGTATGTCTAATGTCAAAATACAGTAAACTTTAAGCGATACTCAACTACTTTAAAAAGTGCTAAATGTGTCAATATGCATTTTTAAATCATAAAAAGATGAACATATATTTTGCAACCGGAAAAATAAAGAATTGAGTAATCAAAGTTACAATACGTCGCAAATGTTTAACGCTAGAAACGGTGCATTTGAATAAGTTTGTATTTTAATTAGGCTTCAGTCATCCTGATTATGTGATTAAATAAGTAACAATAAATAATTACTTTTAAAATACTAAAACGCTAAGCTCACCATTTGAATAAAAAATAGCGTGGTCATTTAATAAGCTTTTTCATGACAACCTCTGATATATCCACATAAACAGATTTATATAATTATGAATATTTAACTCATTTCACCACTTATATTATTGTATTCCACCCAAAAATTAAATATAGAGATTTCTCTGAGAAAAGGGGTCTTTGGTCACGTGAACCCCAACAAAAATGTTCATCTATTTATGTACGTGTGTGTGTGTGTGTGTGTGTGTGTGTGTGTGTGTGTGTGTGTGTGTGTGCTTGAGTGTGTGTGTTAGCTAACAGGATAAGTGGGAAACCAAAACTTAGTTAAATACCAGAGTTCGTATTTCAGTTCAAGACCTTTCCAAAGATGGGAGAGCCTGCCTCGGTAGCATGGAGGTAGCCCGTCTGCCTCACGTTAAAGAGCTCCTGGTCAGGATGAGTTACCTTGATAAGGTTTTTTCTGGGGTATCCCTTATCCTGAAAGACGAATGTGGGGTAACTATAAGCTCTATGGACTCTGGGTTCATTTCAGCATCATTTCACTCACTGCATCCATCGTCCTATGTGACTTAACGTTGGAGGACGTAAATCACACACACGCACACACACACACACACACACACACACACACACACACACACACACACACACACACAAAGATGCGACTTCAGGCTGTGAATGAAAATACCACCCAAACTAAGCAATAGTGTTGAAAATATTTTACTTTTTCAAAAAATATTACATATCTTGATTGAAACATACATTTTTATGTATTTACTTGACAAAACACTCATCTGAACATTCTCGATGACTTATGTATAAATAAATGTAAGACAGACAAAATTATAAAGACACTTTATGTAAAATATATGTCAAGTGGATATTTTTTGTTAATGCTTTTAATTCTCAAATACTTTTAGTATTCCTAAATGGGAAGTCATTTGTTTTGTTTTTTCTACAGCGAAATGTGTGAATATGTAATGCAAATTTATTTGGATTAAGGAGAATTGGAATAATTTTGTATGCCAAATTACAGATATCTTTGTCCAGGGATCGATTCCTGCCTGAAGGTTGGGAAAAATGATTATTTTTAGAGATGATTATTCTCCATATTTCTTGTACTCTGAGGTTAAGTGTGAGTTTAGGAGTAAATATGCTGAATTTAAAAAAAAATAATGTTTCTTAAAGGCCAAGGTCATATAAGTAATAGAAATAATAACAGTGATGATAAGTGCAAAGCTTTTGTAGGAATCGTTACCAGAAGAGTGATTATAGAAGGTAATGTGAGATCGCCTTTTTTCTTTCTTTCTCGGTGTGTGTGTGTGTGGGGGGGGGGAGTATTTTGTATAAAACATAAAAGGTTATGGTTACCTAGCCAGGCATTAGCCTCATTAAGAGGAAGGTATAAACAGTTTTATTTAAAGTAAGAAGTTACGGCATCCCAAAAGGTCTGTGATTAGAGCCTGGGTACAAACATTAATAGCACTCAGATAAGGACCAGTAGCGCTTTATCAAAGTGGATGTGCTTAATCGAAAAGTTGCAGCAACCGTTGATTTAATGGTGCTCATATATTTGTCTCTATTAGGTATTCATGGTCCAAATTCTGCGGACAACAGCCAACGTTGGAAAACTTCCAATTTATATTCACGCTTTTCTTATTGAACCTGAGATAATGTCTTCCCTCCCCCCTCTTTGTGTGTGTTTTGCGAACAGACTGAATCATGCGGCAATCATCGCAACAGGCGGAAAAAACTGAATTAAAGACAGAAGTGAAAACTTAAAAACTATTCATTATAAATTATTCTTAACAATTACTTTTAAAAATTTAATGTTGACACTCATTGTTGCGTAGAGGTCAGTTGCGAGCTAAACACTTGATGCCTTACGTTAAGTGTGCTCGCAAATGAAAATACTCTTAAACAACTGAATGACGACGGACTTGCGACATGCGAACAGGGTTATACATAAAGGATGTATAAAGGAAGTAAAATCAAATCACATAATATACTGTTTTATATGTATTTTATTTTTATATTAAAATACATGCTATTTCACAATCTTTTTCATATTTTGTATCTTGCTGATACACATATTTCGTTTCATTTTTATTTTTAATAAAAAAAAACAAGTTCATACATAACTTATAACATAATTATATGACATTCATTTGCTTATTTGCATATTTTTTAATATTTGGAAATGTTTGGTTACGTATACATTTTTCACATGTGATTACATATCCGTACATATACTCATTACTCCATATTTTATTACACGTTCGTACATGCTTTCATACATATTTTATTACATGTCATATTCATTTCAAATCTGTTGTCACAATTAATACTGATATTAATACATTTTCAATTCAATTCAAATTTTTAATTTCATAATTATTTTATTTTCCAAAAAGAAAAATACAGTACAATTTCACAATAAGGAAGGAAAAAAGTACAATTTAACAAACAAGGATATATGATTATGTAATAAATAAATATAAAACTAGAAGAACCTAAATAAATATATAAATAGATGAAAACATAATTTGATAAATAGATAAATAAATAGATAAATAGATAAGTAAGTAAATAAAAAAGTAAATACATAAACACAAAACATCATTTTAATACGTGATAATTTTATTATTTACGTGTTATTACATTTAATTTATTGATGTTTTACGTTTTACTACTCACAATAAAGATAAATTTTCAATAAAAATAACCAGAACGTAAATGAAACATCTCTTTCACGAATTCCTAACACTTTTATTTCCAACTAGCACACTCGTTTTATTTTTAGTTATTATGGTTTTAATTATTGAAATACCGAACTTCGGTGATATTATCTCTTTCTTTTGACCATTATTATTTATTAAAGTGAAAGTTGACATATTGTCGGTTTGTTACATGACAGAAGCTTATCTAACCGGATCGGTTACTGACACTTGACAGACGTTTGTATGAACGGCCCTAAGACAATTATTTTGTTAATGAAGCTCCTGTAGGGTTTCTGAACTTTTCATAGTATTTGAAATATGTTAAAACATACCTGGATGCGTGTTGTTGATACGCTGTTGAGTGCGACAGAAAATCTACGGTGTATAGCGGTATGGACAACATAAGACTGAAATAAAAAATGTGTGAGGGGTTTAGTTCGGATTGAGCCGACTAGAGCCAACTTCACCCGAATGAGCGTCACATATTCCAGCATGACGACTCAGTTTAATTCACTACCCACAAAAAGTGCTAAACGCGCCTAAAGAAGTTTTCACTTCAGTAACACTGGGCAGCAATGAAAATGTTTCGGGCTTAAAAATAATGAATTTACATGTATTTCCATCTACTGAATTCAAAAATCACCATAAAATGATAGAGTAACTCTTGCTTTGAAGATAAAGTGACATTTCAAATTTTGGAGTGAAGATTTTAAATTTGGGCGAAATTTTTGGGAGTTGGCACACCTGTCAAATAGCATCAGAGAGAAATTTTGGAAATTAAGTGATGAAAAAGTTAAGGAAGGCATTTTTGTCGGACCACAAATAGAACTTGTAAAGGATCCTACATTTGACCAAATTTTGGAGGTGAAGGAAAAGGAAGTTTGGGAAACCTTCAAGGGTGTTGTTCACGGATTTTTAGGCAACAAAAGAGATGACAATTACAAGAATTTGGTGACAGTGCTCCTGCAAAAATACTGTAACCTTGGATGTAACATGTCCCTTAAGATCCATTTTCTCCACTCCCACCTAGACTTTTTCCCTCCTAGTTGTGGAGCTGTTAGTGATGAACATGGGTAGAGATTGTATCAGGACATTTCTGTTATGGAACAAAGATATCAGGGCCGTTGGAATTAAGTAATGCTTGCGGATTACTGTTGGTCTTTGTATAGGGATTCTGCGGAACTCCATCACAAGAGACAAGCTAAAAGACGACGAAGTCAATAGGCCACCTCATGATTCTCTTCAGACACGACTATCTACGAAGTATTTTTCCAACAATTTAGAACTCTTAGCATATAATTACCAGTTTAAAAAATCAAATGTACTTTCATTGTTGTTAGCATGTATGTAATAAAAATGTATCCTTTTCTCTCAATCCGTTAATATGTAATACTTCCGCCTTGTGTATATCATAAAAACTAGAGTTAATACAAATTTTTCATTGTCATATTTGTTTTTCTCAACCCAGAATTAGTAGGAATTGCCTAATGAACTGCTGCAAACATTCAAAAATTATTATTATTATTATTATTATTATTATTATTATTATTATTATTATTATTATTATTATTATTATTATTATTATCATCATCATCATCATCATCATCATCATCATCATCATCATCATCATCATCATCATCATCGTCATCGTCATCGTCATCGTCATCGTCATCGTCATCATCATCATCATCATCATCATCATCATCATCATCATCATCATCATCATCATCATCATCATCATCATCATCATCATCATCATCATCATCATCATCATCATCATCATCATCATCATCATCATCATCATTATTATTATTACTATTATTATTATTAATTATTATTATTATTATTATTATTATTATTATTATTATTATTATTATTATTATTATTATTATTATTATTATTATTATTATTATTATTATTATTATTATTATTATTATTATTATTATTATTATTATTATTATTATTATTATTATTATTATTATTATTATTATTAATTATTACTATTATTATTAATTATTACTATTATTATTAATATTATTATTATTAATATTATTATTAATATTATTATTATTATTTTATTTTTTTTTGCCCAATGTAATTAGTGAATTCTTCTTCTGCTTCCTCTTTTTCCGTGCATATAAACATGGTTAAGTTATAGGGCCATCTTATTCTTCAACAACAGATTACCTTTCTCTGGACTACGTACACCCCCAAGGACTTACAATAGTCTGAGACAGACGGACACGCTATCACCTACACTACGGAGGCGGGCTAGTGACGAGAATCAAACCCACGGACAGTACCTCAAGGTATAAGCTTGACTGAATTTTAAGTGACTTCAAATTGCGTAACATACGTAACGTTTACACCTAACGCCAGTGACATACAATATTTAATTTTGAACCAGGGGGCCGTCTGAAGGAGGACATCATTTTCCACATAGCAATTAGATCTTATCGGCTGTTTTTTAATTTGAAGCGTCACGGTTATATTTACACGTCACAATTACTGTAATCACAGACGTAAAGAATAAACTTCTAAATAAAGTTGTTCATAATAGTCCCGTGATAGTAGATGTCACAGCCTATAATTTTAAATTGGTCACGTACCCACGTGGTTGACACACACATAGCGGAATTCATAATGCGTTCAGTTCCGTCGCGCGCATAACTTAGAGACAAATTAGTCTACCTTCTTTCCTTCAGCCAATGTTCTCAAAAACCAATAATGAACGTGTTTAAAATACACTGTAGTACATAGGAGGTGAAACTTCCTACCCGGGGTGTTAAATTTACATGACCTTCACTATTCACTTTTATAAATACTGTAGTAATTTTTAACATTTTGAAATCAGATGTATATATTTGGCATTTTTTAGTGTTTATACGAGGTGCATTCAAGTAATAAAACTCCTATTTTCTCTCTCTCACAGAGTAATCACAAGAAAAATGTGAAGGTAGTGTCACTTGTCAACGTAATCTCCCTCTAGCCGTACACATTTTTCACAACCATGGTCGCTACGAACGCTTCTATAGGAGTGTGTTTTGACCAATGGAAAATGCTGAAGCAATAGTGGCACAACTAGTGAATCTGCGACCACGCAGAGAAATGAAATGTGTAGTGTTTAACGCCCGCTTTTACTACATACGGCACCGCAGGCGGTGACACTGATGATACATGAGATGAAGATGGAGCACCGGTGGAATGAGATGGCGAGGGAAACCGGAGGTCCCGGAGAAAACCCGCCCCAGCGCCGTGTTCTGCACTACAAATCTCATTTTGCGGTCGCCTGGGATCCATCCCGGGCCGCCTTGGTGAGAGCCAAGCGGTCTAACCACTGAGCCACGGTGCGGCCGACCACGGAGAGTATCTTTCATTGTGGTAAACAGCCAAAAGTTGCTAGGAGGTAGGTCAAGTGAGTAGGGAGCATGAGCAATCACTTCAAATTTGATGTCACGAAGAAACTCCTGCGTCCCCCTGGGAGACACTTTTCTCATTTTCAGATCTTCATGCGCAGATCCCAAGGAAATTCCATGTCTGCCATGCTTAATCGGCGATCCTCAAAACGTTCTCCACTCGCTGGATCATGTCGTCAGACCGGCTGGTGTGAGACCGTGACTGTCTTGGTTTGTTGTTACTCGATGTTCTGCCTTCATTGAACTGTCACACCCAGGAACACATATTAGACACATCCATGGCACCATCACCACATGCCTCACTTAACTGTCTTGGTTTGTTGTCACACGATGTTCTGTCTTCATTGAACTGTCGTACCCAGGAACACACATTAGACACATCCATGGTACCATCACCACATGCCTCACTTAACTGTCTTGGTTTGTTGTTACACGATGTTCTGCCTTCATTGAACTGTCACACCCAGGAACACATATTAGACACATTCATGGTACCAGCACCACATGCCTCACTTAACTGTCTTGGTTTGTTGTCACACGATGTTCTGCCTTCATTGAACTGTCGCACCCAGGAACGCACATAGACACATCCATGGTACCATCACCACATGCCTCACTTAACTGTCTTGGTTTGTTGTCACACGATGTTCTGCCTTCATTGAACTGTCGCACCCAGGAACGCACATAGACACATCCATGGTACCATCACCACATGCCTCACTTAACTGTCTTGGTTTGTTGTCACACGATGTTCTGCCTTCATTGAACTGTCACACCGAGGAACGTACATTATACACATCCATGGTACCATCACCACATGCCTCACTCAACTGGCGATGAATTTCAATAGGTGTTACATCACGAAATTGGAGAAAACGAATGATTACACGCTGTTCTTGCAATGAAAACGTCACCATTTTAAGTATCAAAAACAGTCCGAACTCCCGTCACTGCCACTGGAGTTCTATGCACGGTACAGTGCTGCCATCTCTGTCATGTATTCACAAAGGGACCATGTGTATTAAAAAAAAAGCAGAACGTCCTATCTGGTTCAAGTCCAGAAAAAGACAGGTGTTATATTTTAAACGCACCTCGTGCTTTTGAAATTTAACAATTTAAACCATTTTGAACAAAAGCCTGTCACTGTCTTCCGATATAAAGTCGTTAAATTAAAATCACAATAATGGTAAATTATTCCTAGTGAGATAAAAGTGCATAAGATAAAATGTTCATTAATTTTAAATTATATAGGTTAAAGCAACATAGCTGAATATGCAACATATTGGGATAGATTAACGTATAACACAGAAAGTCCGAAGTGTTGCACTCTGTAATTGTATTATTGAAATTAAAATAAAAAAATCTGCACATCTATTAAGCCGGTTTCCGGAATCTATACCAGACCCTATTACGCAAACTTCATTTTTAACTTTATTAATTTTGAAATCAAATTACACAAAACAATTTACAAATTTTGCAGATATAATCTACTTCCTACGTTAACGAACTAACTAAAGCTACAGATTACTGCATTCCAGTATCCTTACAAATATATTCATCTAATATATCTAAAACAGTCTTTCTTCTACTTTATTTCTACCCCAAAAATATCAATCAAATCGTAATTTCCACTACAGCTTTAATTACTATAACAAACTACGAAAGACTGTTTCCTGCAGTTTTAAAATTTCGTCTTCTGCAGCTGATATAGAAAGCTTCCTCTTACTGGTATGCATCTCTTAAAAGGACTGGTATCAGTAGATGGAGCTGGTTCGTCAGTTCCTCTTCTGCATAATCAGTTGTGTCTGTCCGCTCTGGGATTCTCCTTCTTTCTATGGTTTCTGCTCCTCTTTCCGATATCCATAATTGGGGTCTTCTATTTATCGGTTACGCGTCTTAAATTAGGTCTTCAAGTCTGGTAGTCTGTATCTTCAGTTTCTCTTGGTCCTATTTCCCTCCGACGATCTCTTAAGTAATGTTCTGGTCTCGTAGATTGAAATGTTCCTACATTTCTTTTTTTATGTATTTTGTCGCGGGTCATATATTCCTCTAACACCTTAATGGATATTATCTGAGACATATTTTCTAAATGTGCATAATCTTCTGCTTTTCTTAAGATGTTCCACAGACATTTTCCTTGAAGTTTCCTTCGACCATCTTCACTACATCTATTGCACTCAAAAATAACATGTTCAGGCAATTCTAAACAGTTACATTGCTCACACAAATCTGAGTTCTTCTTCCCTATTCTTTTTAAATACACCTTATATGGTCCATGTCCTGTAACAAAGTGAAGAAATTATTTTATTCCTTTTATATGTCCCAATTTTAGCCTCTTTTTAATGTCCGGAAATAAATGATGTACTCTTCTTCTTACGTGTGCATTATTCCATTCTGTTTCCCGAGTTCGAATCTCGGTCAGGGTGAGTTGCCTGGATAAGGTTTTTTCAGGGGTTTTCCCTTATCCTGTAAGACGAATGTCGGGTAACTCAGCTCCATGGACCCCGGGCTCATATGAGCATCATTTTACCCATTCCATTCATCGTCCGATATGACTTAACTTTGGAGGACGTAAATTAAAAAAAAAAATCCTGTAATAAATAATGATTCACTTCATTCTGACTACTGCATCTTTTTCCCATAATTTTAAGAACTAAATTTTTCCACCAGCGTCTCCTTGGTAACCGTTCATTTCTATGCATTAACTTCTCATCGCTAACTATATTTCTTGCCTTCCTTTACAATCATCACTACACTTTCATGCAATACACGAAATTTTAACACATATTTTTAAATTCCAATTTCACCACAACAACGTTTGGTTTGGCTTAAGCTCAAATGACTTTGCCTGCACGCTGTTGTACAATCTCTTCTTACAGAAGCTATTACTTTACATAATTCATGTTACTCAGGATGCATTTACTTGTAGATACAATGGGAATACAGTAGACTTAAGCAATAGTGATGGCTTTGAAATTCTGATCTCTTTGTATGCCTTAGAGGAAGAAAACAAATAATTTCTCACTTTAGATAAGTATAAATTTTGAAAACTTCCAACCAAGACGAGAAATATCAGGAAGGAAATGGTTAACTTCTCAAAAGAATTCACCTTAATTTTAATTCTATTTAATTAATGAAATCACTGTTGAGTTCTACATAAATGACTCTGCATAACAGACTAAGTACAGTATGAATGCAACAGAATGCTAAAATGCATGAGAAAGTTAAATCAACTTGCATGTCAAAAAGTTGTTAGGTCGCTTATTTGTCAGGCATGCGCTTATCACTTTCACTTGTAAAATAGTGTCGCGTGTTTTGTTTTGGCTGATTATTTTGTAGTATTCGATAAGCTGAAATTATTTAGAAAATTAAGTGGGTTAAGTGAATTAGTGACTTCCATATGGACGGTAGACATGATATCGCTGAAAAAGTAACGATAATGTTTAGTTTTTTCAACGACTTTGCTGTGTTTGAAGTCTCTAGATCAACGGGAAGTTTAAATTTGAACCGAACAAAGAGAGAGAAGTAAGCGAGCTAAGTTCCATTTAAAATACGTTTTCAGATAGTATTGCTTTAAAGTTATAACAGCAAAAAGATGTTAAAGTTCAAATATTAAACGTTTATTACTATATTCATTGAATAGGTAAAGTTCAATTTAATTTTGGATAACCTTTTAGGTGTTTCAGTTTTAAAGAAAACGTTTCCATGATCTCAGGGGCATATTTCGCCATCTTAATTAGTAAAATGGGCTTCAGTACAACTAATACATTAATATACACGATGCAGAGCAAGGGGACTTCAACAAAGGACATGATACTCTGTTCACGTTTCCATAAACTTTAAGATGAATCTCTCTGGGCGGAGGTGGAAAGGAATTCTTTCGAACTGTCACATTTGTTTATTCCCTGGTAATACACAAGCATTATAAAGACGACGAAATTCGGAAGCAAAGTGCGCAAATTAAGAAATAAGTAGGCAAAAGACACATGACTGTTGACAGAGAGAATTACAGTTAGACACAGTACTGCAAGTAGGGCTTCTATTGTTTTTACAGAACAGTGGGACTTCCCACTCGTGCAAGAAGTGATCGAATATGTGCCACTGTTTGGGCGTGGATATCGCCTCGATAAAGCAAGTATGGTGCAGACCTGAACAGCGAAACTGTACTGAAATCACGATGTGCCCGATAGCGTTATTCTGAAGTAATTATTATGATTTAACAAGAAAGCTAACCTTTGGTCACAGTTCGAAACTGGTTCTGGGTCACAAGTTGTCAAATCCTACAGAACAAAGTATATATATATATGCAAATTTATGATGATAGGTTCCAAAATCTCGTTAATTGTTATTTCTTTCCAAAAGTCGTCTTCTTGTACTTTATCTGATGTCTCACGCAGTTTTCCCAGTCTTGTTGTGCTCTTTGTCAATTCCTTTGTCAATAAGTCGTTCAATGTCAGTCAGTTTAAAAATATTATTTCTGGAACTTAATTGTTATTTCACACTAGCCGTGTATAGGACGCGCTATGAAATGGTAGAGCAGATTGAAACATTCAATGCCATAGCCGGGATTGAACCACGGATCTTCTGGTTGCCGTCCATTGTTGTTGTCTCATGTGTTTATGAGAACTCCTAGTGGTTTACCAGGAAAAATACGATTCAATTGCAGTAGTAGCTCAAGGGTTAGAGCGGCTGGACGGCAACCAGAAGATTCGTTGTTCAAATCCCGGCTATGGCATTCAATTTTTCAGTCTGGCTCTACCGTTTCATAGTGCGTCCTACACACGGCTAGTGTGAAATAACAATTATTTTCAATTAATTGTACATAATTAATAGTGGTCCGAACTATAACGCCCGGGCCTCAAAGTACTTATTGCATAGTAAGTCACCAGTAAGACAGTTGTCTCGTGTGTTTATGAGAACTCCTAGTGGTTTACCGGGAAAAATACGATTCAATTGCAGAATTTAATGTCATGTCGGCGTACTGGCTATAGTAGCTCAAGGGCTAGAGCGGATGGACGGAGACTAGAAGATCCGTGGTTCAAATCCCGGCTATGGCATTCAATTTTTCAGTCTGGCTCTACCGTTTCATAGTGCGTCCTACACACGGCTAGTGTGAAATAACAATTAATTTCCATTAATTGTACCTAATTAATAGTGGTCCGAACTATAAAGCCCGGGCCTTAAAGTACTTAACAGCATAGTAAGTCACCATTAAGGTAGTTGTTTCATGTGTTTATGAGAACTCCTAGTGGTTTACCGGGAAAAACACGAGTCAGTTGGAGAATTTAATGTCATGTCGACAGGTTGGCCATAGTAGCTCAAAGGTAAGAGGGGCTGGACGGCAACCAGAAGATCCGTGGTTCAAACCCGGCTATGGCATTGAATTTTTTAGTCTGGCTCTAGCGTTTCAATATTATTTCTGTTTGCATCATAATTTGAGCCCACATTAACTCAATTGGATTGTTCTAGCAGTAGTAAGGGGGAAAGGTGGATCGTATCTCGTTGATCCAGCTGATATACCTTTTCATGGAAGAGTAACTGAACAATGCTGCTTTGAACTCTCTAGAGTAAACAGAGATTACGAACCATTCATAAACAAAGATATGTGACCAGACACGTTTTGCCAGACCAGCAAGAAGTGTATTGTATCCACTCATCGAATTTAACAAACACCTTGGCTTATTCAAAGTACATATTTCTTTTACCACGTCATGTCAAATGTTTACGTTTCTAATTACAAATATACGTAAACCGCATACATGCCAATCAATAATGATATTCATTACAGTGTTTACGTGGCAATACATTGTTATATTATAATGGTATCTACTTTATTTATTTTATATTAGGAAAACTATTTATGCTAAAAATATGGTTTTTATGGTTATTTTAAATACATTAATCCCTCCTTTACATTACTCTCTCTGCCCTACATTACTGATAATAATGTATTTTTCAGTAAGGTACAATCCATCCCTTACAGTTTACTAGTTATGTAAGTCATCCAGAATAAAGAGGACCTCAGATACCTCAGAGGAGGTGATGATGACGGTGAAGAGGAGGAAGGAGGATGGGGAAGGAGGAAGACAAAGAAGTGGTTCTTGAAGCACTATTCCATAAGACCCCTGAACATAGCCTATAAAAGCCACGGTGTCTAGGGCAATGAACTTCGCCGTTTCCTTAAGCTGGCATTACAATTAGCATATTTTTCACATCTATACCTCACCCCAATCGAGAGTATCGATTCATCGATCTGCACCCGCCTGAAAGGGAATATATTCATAATTCATAAGCCTTCCTTGGGGTGTTGCGCGCGAGATAATTGTCTGTGATACAGACACACAGTGGCGGATTGACGGTTACGTAATTATTTGTCGTTTACACATATTACATATGTCTTTGTCCATTTAACCTTATGTTTCGTTTATTAAATCATACTTTATTTAAGGCTTTATTATTTATATGCTATTTATAATGTAACATGCATTTAAACCATTTATTTTATAGAAAAGTTATGCAATTCTTAACTTTGCTTGTTTAATAGTATCATAGTTTGTTTTACGTGGAGTACCTTTCTTAGCTAGATTGTATTCAATGAACAGCTTGTGTTATCGAATTCCTGAATAAGCTTAAGTGTAAAATTTTATTTATAAGAAAGTTGATATCTGTAATCTACTGTAAGAGTAGAGAAATTCCTGTGATTGCACAAATTATATTTTTAATTTCTTTTTATTTCGGATTAAATACGAGGTATGTTCAATAAAGAATGATCACAATTTTTTTGACAACGTACCTTTACTCATCCTCATAATTTTGACAGTCCTTCTCAAAACAGTCTCCTCTGAATGTGATACACTTGTCCCAGCGTTTCTGCCAGTCTTCAAAGACATGCTGGAAACCATTTTCTGAGAGATCCTTCAAAATCGCCTCCGCAGCCTTCACCACTGCTTCTGATGATGGATAGTGCCTCCCACGAAGGCGTTTCTTCAAGTTAGGGAATAGAAAAAAGTCACATGGGGCTAAATCCGGACTATAGGGAGGGTAAGGGATGCACTTTAAGTTGATTTTTGCAAGATATTCAGCAACAACATTGGCAATATGCGGCCGCGCAATATCGTGGTTCAGCATCCAGCGTGCTTCACAGAAATGTGGTCTTTTGCGCCTAATATGGATTTGCAATGTTTTCAGTACTTCCCTGTGGTATTGTCCAGTTACTGATGTGTGTGCAGGTACAACATGTTGATAAACCATTCCATGAATATCAAAGAATTGACCATAACTTTCCGAACAGAAGCAACCACTTTTGCATTTTTGAGGGTTGGTGATTAGGAGATTTCCACACTGAGCTGTTTGCTCCCAGGATCAAAATGATGTAGCCAAGTTTCATCAGCAGGCATTACGTTTGAAAGAAACTCCGGATCTTCCTGTAACATCAACTTTAACTGCATGTGACCTCCATTACAGCGGTAGGCGATACTGAACATGTCTAAACTTGCCTGGCTCTCACAGGGAACTAGGAGTACCAACAATGAAACCACATTAAGCTAACAGAATATAATAAGATTGAATTTAAGTGCGAAAAATTATTACCGTAAAAAGCTTATGATCATTCTTTATTGAACAACCCTCGTATTTTCTTTTCAATGTGTCCTCAAAATTTCAAAGTGCCACGTTTATAATTGCTTCAGTGTTATAGATTTTTCTGTTTCTATATTATCTCTCGGCTTTAACACTGTGTAAACCTATAGTTGTTTGAATGCAGCGTTAAAGATACAAGAATTTTATACTGTAATTATTCCTTTTATTAATGTGCACTTATGAATTGAAAAGGTCTTAGGTAGGGCTATATAAAAATAATAATCATTAAGACATATTGAAATAAAATTGTAACATTTAACGTAATGTTATATAATTCTCTGTGAATACAAAGTACAGTATAGGCCATATCAATTATTTAACTCATTAAAATTTATCTTCAGCATTGAAGATACCCTCCTAACATAGCTTTGTTGCTGGCGTTTACTTTTGGCATGGTTAAATAAAAACATCTATACAAAGAATTACGGTTGCTATGGGAACAGTTTTGTCTCCACAATCTAAGCATGTACTATAGTAACAAATGAAATTACAATGATATAACAACCTGTTAAAACTGCTCTCCATTACAAACGGGTAGTGGCTAAGTTCAAGTGTGAATTCTTAAACCTTTTCAATCACTTATGGTATCTCACACGCCTTTCTTATACTCTTTTCGACTCTTCAATATCAGAAGGCCCCGTATTAAACACACTAAATTTAAATATCTCCATAAAATTAATTTTAAAAAGAATGGCGTTAATATTACTGCAAGACTACGAAAGCACTTTCAACTATTTCTGAGAACCTGAAAGGAAACTGATTGGGTCATCCCTATGAATGAAGAACTGCAACCTGTTAGGTTCGGTTCTTCTTGAGAAAGTAATATCTGATTTGTTCGCGTGCCGGACGCTGGAAAACGTGCTGGCTGCTGTTAACTTTTGAGAGTGAAATAAGATCTTCTAGAAACTGAAATTTATGAACCCGTTCATGTTCTGGTGGCTGGGGCAGTAGCATCGTCGAAAGCATCCAACCGGAGCGAAATTCAAACACGATTATTCGAAGTTACGAAGACGGTAGCTTCAGCAATGCTTGCTTCCAGAATAACTTTTGGATATGTAAGAGAATTAGGAAAATGTCTGCTACGGTTTATTACTGGGGAATCCTTTCAAAATAACCTGCTTTGACTAGGCGTCAATCAATAAATCGGCGTATGCCGACAGAGGAAGGTTCAACAGAGAATGATTTGTCAGTGAAGGACGTACCTGCAGGGAACTGTAATTGATTAGTTTGTTGATTGATTGATTTCCAGTCTTATTAATTCCTTATCATTAGTCATTAATGAACACCAAGGGCGAAAAATCACATTTATCTAACTGCCTGAAGTAGGATTCGTGGCTGATGCCATAAAATTTTAAAAATGTATGCTCACATGACTTTCCTACTCCTTCTTACACAAATTATAATATTTTTTGTTTAATTTTCAAGTTGTCTCCTTGGAAGATGTTTGATTTGGTATTTAATAATTTTAGTTTACTGGGAAAAATGTTTGTCACTTGGACATTAGTTAACAATGGCGCAGAAAGACGAAAATCAGTCGTTCAAATCCCGGCTATGTTATTAAATTTATAACTCTGATTCTACCTTTGTCCTCCTTTGAGGGATGTTAAAATAATATTTTAAATTATATTCTGTAGTTTTCTGATTAATTATTTCATGTGTTTCATTACAACGCTAGTGGTTCTTCATCAAAGACAAATATGTACTCAGTAACGTGCCTTTTTTAACACCTCTTATCCATTGCATTTACTTTTTTCCTCTCTTGATCTCTAAACATATATTGTACCATTATAATTCCGAAGATATTCCATCATATGAATGGTCACTCTCCGGATAAGATCCTATTTCTAAATGTGGACATATAAATTATTTAAGGGATAGTTGAAAGCTCTCTCTCGCCTACGTCATGACCCATTATTTGTTATAGATTCATAACGTCGAAGTTCAGTAAACTATCTATATTTTTAACCTTAATGTGTGTTAAATCGACCGTTTAGGTCATATTTGCACTGCATGAATTAAATAGGCGAAATGATGTTCAAATGGGATTCACAGAGCTAGTACTCGACACACTTATTTACAGAAACCCCGAAATAGCTTAGGTAACTCATATTAACCGAGATTCGAACTTGTTACCTCGTGAATGTCAAGCATGTAGGTAACACTAACAAGACAGAGTTGACTTCATTTAACGTTATGCAATAATATGGTTTATTAAAGAAAGATATGGTTGTTTGTTAATAACGTACCTTTTTAAACATGTATCCGCAATTAACTTTTTGAAATATAACCATGAAATTTATTAGACCATCAATGGCAATCAGGTTTGTTTTCATGATATGAAAATTTCACTTATCTGTGTTTAATAGTTTCTTAAGAAAGGGGTAATTTATATGACAAAAATGTTAATCCTGGAAAAATAAGGTGTTGAATGTAAAAATGTAGAAAAAGAACTCTATACCCTACCCCAAATCACTTTTTTAAACATACAGAAGTTGCAGTATCATTTTTAATAAATAGATAAAACATAAGTAATGTGAACAGATAAAATGTATAGCAAATGAAACAAGAAATCCCATCAAATTCGTACCAAAATCCTGATTTTTTGGCAATATTTGTCATTTAGTTTATCCTTAAAAAGAAGAAAAAGAATGAAAAGTGTTACGGATTAGGTAAATCATATACATAAATATCTTGATTTCCTGTAATAGAGAGATAAGTACGGGGATTTCGATGCGCGGATAAGAACGGAACCTCCAAGACGCATATAGCTTGGATAAGACACCATACCACACATTTCTTTGAAGGAGACCCACAAGGCCAGAGGGTTCCAATGAAGTAAAATACCTACATCATCTTCTAACGAGCTATTTGGCAGCTGACATCATCATCAGCATCATCTCCAGAGGCGCTTGGCATACTCAAAATAACAGCTCACAATTTGCAATTATTGAAGCGTTTGGAACGAAAGAGGAGTCCGTGGTAAGACACCCCTTTGTTTTGCCAGGTGATTATCACAGGCGTTCAGCTAGAACGAAGTGTAAAGTACAGTTTTCTCACCTGATAGCCTGCTAAACAATACACAAACTTCTCTCTTGATCTCTTTATAACAGTGCTTTAGCGCTGCATTGTTGTAATACTCTTTACGTGCGAGCAAAAAGCACACAAGTAATTTCTACTTGGTTTTTCCTATAAAAGACTTGCTTGGGGAACGGTAACAGAGCGTATGAACTAAATTCCCCTTTTCTAAATAACATAATTTATTGAAATGCATTAATCTGCAGCAGCATTTGTTCTAAGCATTGTTGTCTGAAACGAATACAGCGGCATGGAAGATTCTTGTTTTGTTAAACTAAATTCCAGGATATTTAAATTTAAACACTAGTGGTATTGTAATCTTGGTTAGCGGTTTGAGCACTGGTGTATCATAATTTCAGTGAGGCTCTCTCAACGCGAGAATTATAAAAACGTTTGGTTTATGGCCTTGTGTGCATACAGACATATGATGAATAAGAAATTACTATTTAAATTCAATATCCTCCAAAGACGCCAAACATAATTTTGCAAAAAATTACGCCCCTTCCCTCCAAACTATTCTTCAGTTTGAAATTGTTTCCTTAATTCTCAAAATTGGCTAAAAGACTAACTATTTTGGCTAAAAGACTACTATTTAGAGCCTTTATGACAAATAAAATGCATATGTTGTACTTCCTGGTGAACTTCTCTTTATTTCGAAGTCATTTTATATAACAAAGCATAGCAATGGACAAAAGCTTTACACTTTGTCACGAGGTGTACCCGAAAGTCGAAGACTCCGGCCTCTGTCAGCCCAGGAGCGATGGAAAACTCCGGGTTCTTTCCTTGGGCAATACCTTGAGTCTAAAAAGCTCCGCCCCATCGAAAACAACGTCAAGATGGTTGGAAGTGGATACGTCACGCACGTCAACCCCGCAGGGAAGACTACCGAATAGCCTCGGTGGGGCCGCCTGGTGATCTAGCACACTTTCTACTAGCTCTGCAGGCTAGTACCCAGGACTTTTTATGCAGCTCTCTGCCCCTTCCGGGTGGCTGAAGCTTGGCCAGAGGTACCCGATCTCCCGCGGGTGTCAGGAACACACTGCCCCATCGAGCCCAACCCAATCCGAACAACTCCCATTCAGGGAGAGGCTCGAATGTTCGGCCCGAGGTTCCTCTAGTAACGTCAGAGGCACCACGAGTGCTAAGGGTCCACAGCGCTCGCACCACAACAGCTGAAGGGGACGAATCACCTCCCCTACGGAGACAAAAGCTTTATAGCACAAAAAATGTACAGGAGTGTGTGTGTGTAGTGTTTAACGCCCGCTTTTACTACATACGGCACCGCAGGCGATGACACTGATGATACATGAGTTGAAGGTGGAGCACCGGCGGAATGAGATGGCGGGGGAAACCGGACATCCCGGAGAAAACCCGCCACACCGCCGTGTTGTCCACCATAAATCTCACTTTGCGGTCGCCTGGGATCGAAGCCGGGCCGCCTTGGCTAGAGCCAAGCAGTCTAACCACTGAGCCACGGCGCGGCCAAGTGTACAGGAGTTTAATTCAACCATAAGGAATTGTCGAAGTATATAAAGTGAGTCATATTTTATATTAATAACGAGTAGCTGGCATGTAGATGCTCAAATTTTTCTCCGTAAAACGTTTTTTCAACCAGCATCGTGGTCATCTTCAGCGGGCCATGCTGAGTACCCGCTACTCGTAATTAACATTAATTCACCCAACTTATTTAAAATAATTTTTTTTCAACCTGTCATGTCTTTAAGTGCCATTGCCCGCCTCGGTAGCGTAGATGGTAGCATGTCTGCCTCACGTTCAAGAGATCCCGAGTTCGAATCTTGGTCAGGGTGAGTTACCTGGATAAGGTTTTTCCGGAGTTTTCCCTTATCCCAAAAGACTAATGTCGGGTAATTCTAAGCTTCCTGGACCCTGGGCGCATTTGAGCATCATTTCACCATTTCCGTTCATCGTCCGATACAACTTAAAAGGTTAAATGACGTAAATTGCACACGAAAAGGTGCCATCGCTGTTCTTTTGTTGAAGTATCATCTCACAGGAAACGTAGGCATTAATGTTAAAGGCTAACTGTATACCAACTTGCTTTTAATCATCCATAAATTTGATTTCCATGATCCCCCTTGTACCAACAATGAATGTGTACCGAAACTATTTCTGTAAAAACTTCTTTTAATTAAGAAGCTGTAACAAACTAGAATATAATTTTCCTAAGGTTATCTCTTTTAGTTTCCGAATTACTTAAGCTGAACTTACTATGCTATTCAAATGTTCCACAAAATCCTATTTCTAAATCACATACTGTTTTTGAAGTTATTCTAAGTTTATTTTATTATAGCGCCAAATATGTTATAACTTCTTTTGCTAGACTTAGAATTGGTAGACCATGGGCTTCACCAACTGAGCCACCGAAACCAACATGAAGCTATAGAATAACGTATTAATAAGCTTTCATAGGAATAGTCTGTAGAACCTATATAAAAATAAGAAAGATATGCATCTAACATTAATAATTTGTTTCATTCTTACATGGGTAGTAAGTCTAAGTGCATTAGTTCCTACATATGGCTTAAGTAAAGTGACAAATGGTTCTTCTGGTTGTTAGCTAACACCTCGGGATCTAGGCCAGGCTGGTACTGTAACACGTAATTGACCCAAGCCTTGCCATGAAAATCAGAGAGATTGGGATCAACTCGATATGTTTGCGATAGACCGTTCAATTGCAGGTTAGCGGCCAACGTTGTGTAAAGTGATTATAGTTTCTTGTGAAAAATTGAATTACTGCTTCAGCGGAAAGATTCGTATCATTTGGGTACGTGATTGCGCCGCCTTTGGCTGCTTGTTGACATAAGTACAGGCAGCAATCGAAACGTGTGACTGCCGGCATTGTTGTGTGAATGCGTGCGTGATTTGTTTTGATTTAGGATTTAGATATCATTCAGCTCAGTTCATTGCTGTCATAAGTCGAAGAACCAAATCTCTAAGAGGATAATATCGGATATCATATCCATATCGGATGATGAATGAAATGATGTTCAAATGAGTACAGGGCACATAGAGCTTAGAGTTAGCAGACATTCATCTCACAGGATAAGAAAAATCCTCCAACGTTAAGTCATATCGGACGATGAATTAAATGATGTTCAAATGAGTACAGGGCACATAGAGCTTAGAGTTAGCAGACATTCATCTCACAGGATAAGAAAAATCCTCCAACGTTAAGTCATATCGGATGATGAACGAAATGATGTTCAAATGAGTACAGGGTACATAGAGCTTAGAGTTACCAGACATTCATCTTCCAGGATAAGAAAAATCCTCCAACGTTAAGTCATATCAGACGATGAACGAAATGATGTTCAAATGAGTACAGGGTACATAGAGCTTAGAGTTACCAGACATTCATCCTTCAGGATAAGGGAAAACCTCCAACGTTAAGTCATATCGGACGATGAGTGAAATTATGTTCAAATGAGTACAGGGTACATAGAGCTTAGAGTTACCAGACATTCATCTTTCAGGATAAGAGAAAACCTCCAAAGTTAAGTCATATTGGACGATGAATGAAATGATGTTCAAATGAGTACAGGGTACATAGAGCTTAGAGTTGCCAGACATTCATCTTTCAGGATAAGAGAAAACCTCCAACGTTAAGTCATATCGGACGATGAATGAAATGATGTTCAAATGAGTACAGGGTACATAGAGCTTAGAGTTATCAGACATTCATCTTTCTGGATAAGGGAAAACTCCGGAAGAAAACTTTGTTCAGATAACTCGTCCTGACCTAGATTTGAACGCGGGACCTCTTGAAGGTGAGGCAGACACGCTACTACCTAGATACAGAGGTGGGCAGACAGGATGTGTTGAAAGTATAGCTTTTAAAAAGTGTATAGGAACTAAATCGTTCATATATCGTAACCAACTTTAGTTTCAAGTACAGTCAATCGGAATTACGTTTTATGTTTACCATGTTGAATAATTCGGCTTGGAAAAGCAATTGAAACTGTACAATCCACTAGAAATACTAGCCAGAAGTTTGGAAAGCAATATTTAATAGCATTAACTGCTTCATTATCAGGTGTAAGACAAAATGTGTGAATCTAAAAGTACGAGAACATCCAACATCTCGCTATATCTAATACTAATATCGTTTTAAAGTAATATCTCTTAGTTTCAGGAATAAATATGTGTCACATTATTTATATTTCATAAATTCTAGCGCTGTATAAATATAATGTAAGCGACATGTGTTACAATAGCGTATTATTTTGCTCGTAGGATTACGAAATTTGCTCTCGGGCGTTGGGGCTCAGTTTCGTAATCATTCTTACTCGCAAAATGTGACGTTACTGTCCTGATATATTATTATACAATCCTATAAAATTACTAGCAACTACAAGAAATTCTAAAGGACGAAATTCCGGCACACTGGCAGTACGACATGATCCTGGATATTGACAGCGTTGTTAATAGAACAAATGTTTCTTTCTTCACATAATTTCTTTTCATTTGAATTGTGATCGAGTTTTAAAACTATAAGTGTGGTATTAGCCAATAGTATTTATCTTATAATGTACAAATGTGTAATGATTGAAGTAAGCTTTCATGAATAGCTTCTAGCAGAGAGTAAACAGTCGTGATAGCAAAACCAGAGTGTCATAGAGAAAGGCGATCTAAAGTGATTCCTTTTTGTATTTGTTTTACTATTCTAATGGAGTACTAATAAACATTTGGTTGGTGACTCACGCTAAACTTTACAGCAACAAATTTGTCATTACAAACGACTTAACCGAAAGCACAAAAGTTAACCTGCACAACACTCAACTGTTTTTACGGTTAAAACTACGTGATTTTTTCTTTTAGAGAGTACTTTTAGCTTATTATATTCAAAGTTTATGGGATATTGGTTGAAAAATTAAGTGGACACCATTACCAGTCTCGCAGGACTGAACTCTTTACTACAAGCTATAAAACGATAAGACGGTTTTAACAAATGAAATGTGTGAGAGGGGTTGGGGGAGTGAAGTGACTAGTCAGTACTTTGCATAATTGGCGAAAAAAAAGGAATGTGGACATTGTCGTTATAAAAGGCCTCCCAGTTCGCAGAAATTCCGCACGTAGTATTGGAAACATTATTATGGTAATGAATTTTGTGCAGCTGAGTGGTTTAAAACAAGTCCATAAACCTTGGGATTATTTTATTTTGGTGCTCTAATAGCTTTGATGTTCTGGCCGCATCAGCTTTGATTGATTCATAATCAGCTTTTAATTAATTTACCTAAATTTATGCAGGATGAAAGGGGCCACAATATCTAATTCTCAAGGGCTACTTCTTCAGAATACAGGGAAAATTATTACAGGATGCTGAGGGCATAGTCAAGTATTTCAGTCGGCTTTGAAATTGCACACTCTCAATAATCACGCCAGAAACAAAAGAATAGTGACAAAACATCAGTATAATGCAGTTTAAAATATGTATGCTAAAATATGGTTTAACTATTATAAAATGCATACCAATGTCATAGAATATCTCTCAAATGCTTAATGCACACTAAAGATATCAGTTTGGACTAAATTTGTGTTTTAACGACACCTTCATTTGTCGCATTTAACCTTGCACAAAATTATGCAAAATTAGTCAAAATAGAGAAGACAGAGGAAACAGCCGAGCAGTTTGGCTCAGGAGGTTTTGTGTGTGGTCCGCATTCGGCAGGTCTAGGTTCGATTCCAGTGGCCAGCCTACCTCACCCATGTATTTTGTGCGGACATTTTCCCAGGTCACTGAATTTTTTCTCTTTCCATTTAATATCCAATAACATTTCATCATCTCTCATGTGGTGGTCTCTCTCAGGGTAGAACTGTCGGTTGTTGTCTCGGCGTTGCATGTCGGGAGGATATTCTCTTAATAAAACTTCCTCCTACGGTGAGACGGTATCTGTGTCCCAACTTGGTCTTCCGGACCACAGTAGGGTGGATGCCGGTTGTACAAGCCTGCCGGCTCGGAACTATTAAATGTAGGGACCCTATCCTCTGCACTGTCGAGGCTCCTAAGGACAGCCGCCGATCGCGATAGCGCGGCTTGTGTACACAAAAAGCCTGGAGATAAGGAGTATACCGGAAGAAATAATGATAGCGCGAGATAAAAGACCTGCCGGCACCGATAGGGTTACGCTTCTGGAAGGTGATAGAACATTCGATTCCTGTTTGGTCCAGAACTATATCGAATTTACAAAATAGGTATTTAAGGACGTGACGGCTCACAAAGATTTAGTTGTGAAACAGTGTTGTGAAATGAGAGACAGCCAGCTGTGTTGTAACGAGAGCTAAGGATGTAATTTGCTGTCACTTTATTGTGATCAACCTTGGTAGACTGATGGTGTATGTAACGTAATGCTGCTGTAATCTATGTATGTATGTATTTATTGACTGCAATTGGGTACTACCCGGTGGCAGAGTTAAGAATACAGATCAAATTACAAATACTAGATTTACAACAATAACACAATAAACAATACAAACATGATATTATTTTACTTTAGTCACTTAAAACATATCCAATTAATTCTCTATTTACATATTATATACCATTATAATTTAAAAGTTAAACTATAAACTATCTATATTATTTCTAAATTTCTTCATCGACAGGGGACAGCCCTGAAAGACTGCTACAGGCAATTCATTCCATTCTTCAATGGTTCTATTAACAAAAGAAAATTTTCCTACGTCGGTTCTGTATCTTCTACCCTTAATTTTATACCTATGATCGTTTCGTCCATAATAATCCGGATTATCTAACCTTACACTAACGCCCACCCATGCCTTTACACCAGAATTAGCTTTGAATAATGCTACCAACCTATGTTTTTTACGCCTAATTCTTAATTCCTCCCATTTAGTCTCATCTCCTTTTATAGGCCCAAAATACTTGCCTCTTTTTATGAATTTTATTGCCCTCTTCTGTATTTTTTCTAATGGATCGATTTGGTTAGCTCTATACGGGTCCCAGCATGCTACTCCATATTCCATAACCGGCCGCACTAAGGCCTTGTAGGCAATTTCCCTGGACCTAGCGCTCCCCTTTTTCAATATTCTCATTACGAAATGTAATGCCTTCCACGCATTCCTAGTTGTGGAATTTACTTGTTCGTCCCATCCAGCATTATAAGAGTATTTCTACGAAAATAAAGGAGATTTTTAATTTCTGCAACTCAGCCTTTTAATTCTAAGAACCCACAAGGTCACAGTATCCTCTCACCTCATCCTTCCTCCCGGGGTGCCCCATTTGAGAGCACTGGTACAACAGACCCCGTTTGGACCTCCGTGCCGAATCCTTCCATTGTGTAGTCCAGTGCAGCTCAGAGGCAACTTGCTCAAAATTCACTACATTGTGGCAAAACGCAAAAATGTGCAACTTAAAACTACTTTTTTTTTTAAATGGTTAGCTCAATGCTAACGTACAATCAATCAGCCTTTCTGTTACACAAATGTAACACTTCAAAACATCTTTACGTCTCTACACAACCTTTGTGCTGCTATGATCTGTGTGACCTACAGATATGTCCACCTCTAACCCGGAACTACTCACCAATTCTGAACACAATCCTTATTCCACTGCTTGCCGACTCCTTGTCACGAAGCTTGAAACGTACCACACTCAGCTCGAAGCCCCACACCACTTTCTGACTCTGGCCAACTCACTACTGACTGACTACTGTCGGCGTTGAATCTGCTTTTATATCTGCTAGGCGCGGTAGATCTTTCAGGAATTGGAATCTTCTACAATTAGTCACGGAATGTCTTGTATAGAAATAATGCAACTGGCTTCCTGACATCAGCTGTCCATAAGCGCGTGTTTATGTCTAAAGGCAGCTTGCTTCCTCTTCGTGACGTCAGCAAGTAGCTGGCCCTGAACGTGTGTTACTTTCTCATGGCAGACTTGTGCTATCACCACGTGACATATTCTATCATCATTCATATATTTCAAATATAGAATATTTTAATTAAAATCGTCAATCTTTGCTCAGAAAATAGAAAGTAACGGAAACCTTTCCACATTAAAGGGCAGTTTGTAGTAGGAATATGTTGAAAATGAAGTCCTATCTTTGGAAATACTGAACTTAAATTCTATGTTTGGTGTTTTTAGGCATTTTGTTCTTCAGTTATTATTTGTTCACGCAGCTCTTCTAATTTTTCATTTTTAAATTTTTGTATGAGTTTAGTTGATCTTAAACGATGCATTTCATATGAAATCTGGTTATCCATTTTTTGGTGGTAAGCAATAATTCTTTAACATACCAGAGAAATATGCAAGTTCTAAGTTGATATTTAAAACACACTTTTTGAAGTCAAATAATCTGAACTACGATGTGCTAGAACTGAAACCATAAGAAAGGCATAGACTTATCAAAAATGACCATTACTGAAATTAACAATGGGACACGACAACTGGGATTACACTGCTGTTTTAAAATAGACATTTTCATTATCATCGACGTAAATACATTAAAAGAAGGCAAACATTGCACGAAATTGTAATAAGATGCACATGTGTTTAATGTGTATAGTGTGAAATGTTTGAAATCTTTTAATAACATTTCTTTAGCTAATCATCACAAAATATTACTGCACAAAAGCTTAGATCTTCTTAAAACATACAATCAATGGCATTATACAGCGCGATCCATATAAACCTGAACCTTTCAATAGGTCATAACTTTTGAACCAATAATAAGATATACGTGCAACTTTGGGAGAATATAATACACAATTTGGAAATTACATTAAACTATTTACATCTCAGAGAAAATGTTGGAAGTGTCCTCCACCAGCATCTATATATGTTTGTACTCGTCTCACCATATTCTGTGAAGTTTTACGGAGAGTTTCCTCGCCAATGTTACTTATTTCGGTTCGAATGGATTCCTTGAGAACATCAATGTCCGTGGCCTATTCTTGTACACTCTCTCTTGTACAGTTTCTTTGATAATCGAATAATCTTAAAAGGTCTTGGCCCCCCAGATCGCCTAACCAATTCTCACCAGATTTTTTCTTTTGGAGCGTATTTAAAAAATAGAGCGTACAAGAACAGGCCACGGACAATTGATGTTCTCAAAGAATCCATTCGAAACGAAATAAGTAGACTCTGTCTAGTGAACGCGAGTACAGTTTGCCCCTCAAAGGAAACTCACCCTACTACTCCACACTACACGTTACTCCACACTTCAGAAGTGGATCACTGTCATTGAGGACCAGTAGCAACCTTGATATTCTGGAAATGACAGTCGCAAGTTTACTCCACGTGGAGTCTCTGTTGGCAAAGTTCCAACTTCCAGTTGATCTGTTTCATTAGGTGCAGAAATTCATTGTGCGTCACGATGTGGAGACCGTGGGAGGGAAATGCAGTGGTAAATGCAAATGAAGTAGTAGATAACTTTCAGTCAAGTGAAAATAATCAAAGTGAAGACAATAGTGTGAATAACTGGGCCGAGTTATATTACTGGAGAAGCTTCAAAAAACAAAATTATAACGGGAACTGTCTCTAAGCAAATTCAAACGCTTGTTTTGAACACATATAAATATGTGCTGAAAAATAATCTTGGTAAGGAGTCATACAATGAACCTGATGATAAATTCTGCATGTTCACAGACATACAGTAAGAAATATTGTGACGAAAGGAATACCAAAGATGGCGATCAAGTGTGAAAGCAAATCTCTAAAGTACATAATTCCACATGACGTTTAATTCACCGAGAAATTTATAGATTCTATGCAAAAGGGAGAGCGCCCACCTTAGACGAATTGGTTGCACATTTGCAAGAAATTTGTGATTTTCCTTATGGGCGCTGCACTTTGCGCGGTCTACTAAAGCAGCTGGGTTTCAAATACGGCACTTCGAATAAGTTAAGAGTTATTATGGAATCCAGTAGATTAGTAGCTTGGCGATATATATTTGTCAAAACTAAGGAAGTTTCGCAGTACGATATATGTGTGCGTGTGCGTGTGCGTGTGTGTGTCGTCAAAACTAAAAGAAGTTTTGCAGTAATGAACATAAGATCATTTATTTAGACGAAACCTCGTACGATACCCATGACATTTCGAGAAAGGTGGCAACCTGGCAGAACGGACTGCGAGAAGGAGGGCCGGGGTTGTAAAACGATTATAAGGGCTCTTCAAAGGAAGCGGCCGACGTGCACATGAGTTAACTAAAACTGACTCTAACATTGGCGAGGATATTCTCCGTAAAACTTCAGAGAATATGGTGAGACGAGTACAAACATATATAGATGCTGGTGGAGGACACTTCCAACATTTTCTCTGAGATGCAAATGGTGTAATGTAATCTCCCAATTGTGTATTATATTCTCCCAAAATTGCACGTGTGTCCTATTATTGGTTCAAAGGTTATGGCCTATTGAAATGGTTCAGGTTTATTTGGATCGCACTGTATATGGACTTAACCACTTCAGATATATTATTTGTTATTGTTTTGAATTTTCCAACGCTTATACCTTTGTAAACTGGAAAGTAGTTGGTTTCTTCCCTCCTTCTGCTTCTCCATTTGACCCGACCGAAGATTTCGGGTATGCGAAGAGGTGAGAGGGGAAATGTTTTGTTTGAATCTCAATTTACACTGTCATTGATCATCTATATGGGCAATAAACTTTTTTAAATGGAGGAAGTGATCGAAGTAATTGGTGGTACATAATCTGCTATTTTATCTCCATTAGTTTGCTCCTTTGCTGTGCATAAATCGTTGTGCTCGGATGTTGATTAAGCTAGAGGCGTTTGAGTGTGAAAACGGAGAGCAGATCCAAATCATAATCAATGAGATCGAGACAAGAACTTAATTACCTTTACCTGTATTGTTACCTGTTATCTGATGCGCTTTCTTTCTTATTTACGATGCCATGCCTTAAGCATTGGGCGATATTGGCTAAGAGGTTCATCTGTTTCTTTTACTTTACAACCAAATACAGAAATAAATGGAACTGAAGGACTACAGAGTTCTATTCCATACTTTGGTGACATCGAAATCGTTTATAGAAAACAAAAGGTTTCTTTTATTGTTTTTCAAAATGTTGTGTTAAAAAAGGGACTTGTCGAAGCCACCTTGACTGACTTTGTCACTAAAATCATTAACACAATGCTAACTTATTATCACCTTCTCCATTTTAACAAATACACAGCCCAAACACGTTTCTTTAATGTTCATTTATGCCTCTGTTGCGCGATACAACTTGCGCTGCATTTAATTTCTCCAACGCACACACAACGTTCCTTTTACACTGATCTACTTGCCGAATCTGACAAAACAGCTCCGATCTTCACTAGTGAACTGCTTGTAGACTGATAATTACCACCGAGCTCAGATCGACTCACAACTCTAGAACGTACTGACTCACGGTTTACTCTGAACTGAACTCGACAGGTCCTACACCGCCTCTTATGCCCACTTTCACTAACAAATGTTAAGACTTAACACGAGTTTAGCAATAGCTAAAACAAAAATTGTATTTCACCAACAAGTGTTAGCGTAACACTCGTGTTAAATCTCATGTTAAACTAACAAGCCGAATTTCTAATGTTAAGTCCTTAACATTTGTAAATAGTCAAGATGGCGAGCATGAACTCAGCTGTTGATGTCGATTTGCTATATTTAAGACCGTCTAAATGACATTCATAATAGAATACGGCCTATGAGGAGAAATGATTTTGAGGAACTATCCGAAGAAAACTGTTTTACGGAGGTATAGACTGTCGAAACATGTTGCTATGAAGGTTACTGCGGAAGTACAAGAGAGGTTAGAACATGCATCGAAAGGAATATGACTATCTCGCCTTAGCTTCAAGTATTAGTAACCTTGCGATTTTATAATTCACTGAATTATGTGGATAATACTCTGTCCACCTCCCGTCTTGAAACGTTCAAGTCACTTGTCCTTCTTCGCTCCTCGTTTTAAATTTACGTAATACTGAGTTAGAACATACATCGAAAGGAATATGACTATCTCGCCTTAGCTTCAAGTATTAATAACTTTTCGATGTTACAATTCACTGAATTATATGGATAATACACTGTCCACATGCCGTCTTGAAACGTTCAAGTCACTTGTCCTTCTTCGCTCCTCGTTTTAAATTTACGTAATACTGAGTTAGAACATACATCGAAAGGAATATGCCAATCTCGCCCTTGCTTAAAGTATTAATAACTTTTCGATGTTACAATTCACTGAATTATATGGATAATACACTGTCCACATGCCGTCTTGAAACGTTCAAGTCACTTGTCCTTCTTCGCTCCTCGTTTTAAATTTACGTAATACTGAGTTAGAACATACATCGAAAGGAATATGCCAATCTCGCCCTTGCTTAAAGTATTAATAACTTTTCGATGTTACAATTCACTGAATTATATGGATAATACACTGTCCACATGCCGTCTTGAAACGTTCAAGTCACTTGTCCTTCTTCGCTCCTCGTTTCAAATTTACGTAATACTGACAGGTTGTTTGGTGCTTGTAGTAGTGACACATGCATTTGAATTAAATTCGTTTCCAATATTTTCCCCGCGACATCTTTCTCTTTTACATTCACTACATCCGTCCTCTTATTTTCCACGATATCCTTACACTTCGTCATCATTTCAATTAACAATTCTTTCTCCGTCGATGAGAAATTTGTCTCACGACTTTATTTATGATTTTGTTCATCCGCCATTTGTGCAGACGAAAATGAAAACAAAAGCGCATCGGAATACGTTCAGAAAATCATCCATAGCCTTCTATAACTGTGATATTTACAAGTTTCTTGGCGTTAACACAGGTTTGTTAACATTTTAAGAAAACAGTTTGGTGAAATGCAAGAAATTTAATATTAGTTTTAGCGCTGTGATAATTGTTACGTTACATTTGTTAACGTCGATTTTAACATCTGTTGGTGAAATCGGGCATTATAGTTTTAAGGAAAAGAATGACGAGACGCGGGCACTTGCCTGTCGCGGCTCCAACACAAGATATGCGATCAGTGACAATATGTATCTGGAATTTTCTGATCTTATCTCTGGCGCTTCTTCATTATGAATGACCTTTTCATAATTGATAAACGTAAGGAATACACAAAACCTTACTACACAAAAGATATAGATCACGTAAAAGCACACAAATTATTTAACACACTGATTTTGCAGAGTTAAGTATTACAATGTATTTCTTTTTAGTGGTTACAGTTTTAAAATGCTTCTCAAATGAGAAGTCATTTCTTTTTGCTAGGTTTGTAACGCAAAAAGAACAGAATTGTGAAGATCTGAGCTTCGGTTTATCTAGAAAAGGAAACAACATAACTTATTTTATACTAGGTGACGTCTGTAGGTTCATGGTCCATGTTTTAAAGAGTCTAGAAATGACAGCAGTGGTGTTGAACATCACTTCAGAAACTTAAAAGCCCATTTCCACTCTGTGCTTGGAGTCTTCCACCCAGTTAACATCTTGCAGGCTGTTTCACCACCCCAACTGCCTGCCACAGTTAATTATTACTGAATAATCTGCCCCATCTCTGGAGAAAGAAGTGCATATTTTCTGGCTACCCTTCCTCCACAGTTTTAAAGTCCTCGAAGAAGGGAGAACACAAATTTGCATACCAGCATGGAAGGAGTGTCAGAATGTTTTTTTGTAGCTTCATGGTACAAAGTAGAATGTGGTTTACGTCAGGACAAGGTCGCGGAAGCTGACAGATTTAAGAAGGGACCAACAGGTGTTTGACCATTAGCGCTAAGCACTGGCTCGACAAACAGTCAATAAAACCTAGATATTGCTGCCCATAATACTGGACATAGTCTCTCAAATCGTATATAATATCGCTCTAAATTAGGAATATCGTGTATTTAGTAGACCAATTCGGGAAAGAGAAACAGCTCACAAGGTACTGCGAACGCTACAAATTGCTTATAAACTGCAGCTAAGCTATACATTGTGGCTTTAATATAACTCAGAGGTGGTTACGTAAAAAAAAGGTTGCATTCATGCAGCTTTCTCGACTCACTTTGCCACATACTATCATTTCAGTAATAAAATAAATATTTTATGTGTTAACGACGTCCTATCAATGTGCCGGAATTTCGTCCCCAAGAGTTCTCTCACATGATAGTATATTTATTCGTGAACCCACGATCTAGGAGTATTCTCTTAAATGCTTATTATTGTGCCTAATTCTTCTTGTGTATTTTAAGTCACTTGAACTGATTGGTCATAATCCGACTCCATAGGGGTACACACCACATTATAAGTTATAGATGTGCATTAGTTAGACAGTATTAGGATTTGGCAAATATGTTAAGGTTCTTTTTAACACTGCATTACCAATCTATTATATATAAGTTCCCAATTGTTTCAGTTCAGAATCATATGTTGTACAGTAAGTCAACAGGGGAACTTTGAGATACAAGGCAGCCATGAGTGATGACTAGGACCCAGAAGTTGTTGACCTAAACATTCTCTCAAAATGAGCTATAAAATGCCCTTAAAATATTGTGACTTTGTGGGCTCATAGAATTAAAAGTCCAATTTACCGAAATTCTGAATGTTCTTTATTTCCGTAGCAATATACTATCAATTCTCACGTAACAACATTACATCACATATACAACACAATCTTCCAAGGTCAATGACAACAAACAGCGTTCAGTTTACATCAGTTCTCGTTACAACACTTTCAGCTGTTCTCTGCTTACCTCTCCCGCGACTGTTTTACAACTGTCCGCTAGCGTGTCACAATCGCTTATATATCTCATTCATAAATTCGAGAGGTTTCGAGTACAAATAAGAAACTAACTTTTCTCTGTCAATCACGATATCACTAGAACCTTCCAAACGTGAAATCCTATCTGTGCCGGCAAGTCCTTTATCTTAGCTATCTTTATTTGCCGGCTCTTTATGAACTCTAGCCGCGCTTATACAAGCTCTTTATTACTTTCAAACACTATCCGCCGACTGTTATCTATTTGCGCCGAAACTCTAATGCCCATTGCCGCGAGAATATGAAAAAATGCACACAAAATGTATAAAAATGACCTAAAAGATTAAGAATTTCTTTCCTAATAATAAATTAATAACTCACCGACAAATAATGAATATATGGTTTGAATAACCACATTTTAAAATTAAATTTCTTAGTAAATAATGCAATTATTGCTACTAAATAATAAATGAATTCAAAATTCATCAGGTCATTTTCAATTTTATAGAATATATGTTTTCGCCAAACTCTGAAACATACTGTTTCAAACGGGAGGCAGTTGACTATTTTTGTTTCGGCATTTCAATTCCACAACACAACAAATTTATACACCTCACAAACTACTCTCCTTACTGCAACACTTCTAGCTCCTGAAGTCCTGACTGATGCAATCCACACATATTGCATGGTGTAATCGGCGATTCCTCAAATTGATGCGTCATAAATTCACCAGCACTGTTAGGACGCTGACCTGTGTTAATTGTACCACACTTACAAAGTTACTATTTCATAAAAGATTATGATATAAATTAACTTTTAATCACAGATTATTAAAAAAAAAGAAAGCCCTTGGATATGGGTCAAGTCGGCCACGGGAATCGAACTCTGGCCTCCCGAATGCGCACTACAGTTGAAAATGCCCAGTAAATTCCTGAAAAAGAAAGAAAATGACCGGAAAATGCATCTAAATATTAAAAATGACTTTATTATAAAAATGTGGAAAAAATCCATTTGGTGACCTATAAAAACAATATATATCTAACGCATTTGTTCCAAAATGCACTTAATTTCCAGTAAGTATCATCTGTGACTACTCAGAAAAAAGGTGACTTTTCATCAAAATCCAGGCTCTAGTGATGACTCTTGTCTTGTAATTGTGTGCCTTGCAATCGCTGGATAGCAGGAGAGCAGACGCCAGTCGGTTTAGTTGTTGTTAATCCAGATTCTAATTTAGTTTTACGTTAAGATGAGTAACCAAACACATTTTTAAAAATCTGTGTTGGCCTTAAAATTCCATGACTACAAGAAGATGATGGAAAAACAAACGAAAAACGACTTCTCATTTAAGGAAAGCATTTATTTATTTACTTATTCAAATGCTCTATAAACTCCAACCTCAAAATATAAGTGTCCACGGTGTACGAAAGATCTTCATTCGCTAGAGATGCTCTGTCAGACATTGATGTCGCGTTATCCTCACTGCGTGGTAGCTATGGTATTGCTCTACTATTTGGGAGTAGATCCATCCACTGTTTTTCATGTACAATTTTATTTACTGTCTTTGATCTTTCCGCTTTGAACCAGGATTTTATTTTGAGCTTTGCTGAATTGAAAGATAAGAGTGTTGTCTTGCTTTATGATTTTGAAACCCTTTTTTGTCAAGTAATCTGCTTCTTCATTCCCCTTTACCCCAACATAGGAAGGGATCCATTGGAAGGCTATGTGACTACCCAAACGCTTTAATTTTGTAAGGAGACTCCTAATTTAAATTACTTTTGAATTTATTGCACATTTAGTGTTTTTATTGATTGAATTGCTGAACTTGAACCACAAAATAAAACTGCTTGTTTAAATTAATCTGTTCTTAAACATAGTTGAGAAAGTGCAATATATATTGCCTCTATTTCTCCATCGAAATTTGTTTTCATTTTCCCAGCTGACTTATAGAATGAAAAGAGCTTGGAGCACCTGCTTGGTCACTATTTTCCATCCTTGAGCCATCAGTGTAAATTTGGAGCCATTCGCTTTCATGGTACATAGTGTTGATTGTCTCTAAAGTGATACATTTTAAAACATTGGCTTCAATTTCCGTTTTCTTCACTTTTTCTGTTAAATTTAAGTTATGTGTTACTTCCATATAATTTAACGGGTTTGTCGGATGTTGTAATTCCACAATTTCTATTTCCGGAATTTTCCTATGCCTCAGGACATCTACACACCAAGAAAGTATTAAATACTTGAAACAACAAACGAATAATAAAGATATTTCGGAAGGATTAACGCCAAAAGACTTATTTTACAGAAATAACGTGCTCTCGGGAGATCTATATAAAAATTATTTTAAAAGCTATTCTCAGAAAGTTGAAGACAATTTGCAAATATCTTGTACACACGGCATTTTATCATAAACGTTAAGGGCAATTTTTTAAAGAACCAAAATATTTTGAAACTGTTTGCTTAAACGGTAGTTTTAGAATTTGCTAGTTTTAGGAAATTTTTGTATCATATTCTTGGTCGATGGTATCATTAAAAAGCAGGTTTAGTATTTAATGGATTTATTGAGGTATTAGTACAGTAAAACCTCGATACTGCAGCTTTGGGTGGAATAAAATTGCTCTAAACACGTAGAAGAGAAAATAAATAAATCCTTTCATTTGGAGAAAAAAATCTGATAACTCAAACCAATAATGATGTATCTCGAAAAAAATTATGCGAGTTTTCTGTTCATTAAGATTTTGACTATCCCTTATAATTTTAGAATTATAAATTTCATCCAGAAAGAAGAACTTTATATGGGATATTTGAAAAAATGCACATAGTCTAATAATCAAATTTTATTCTAAATATTTTTGAGAAAATAAACATTGTCAAAAAATCTTCCACGTAAAGGGTAGTTTAGACTAGAGAGATTTTCTTCAAAATCTTCATACTGCATTCTTAGTATGCGAGTAACAAATTATGTATTTAAGCGAGTATCGTTCATAAACATACAAATGTAGACCTTTGTTTTTAAATGCCTTTGTTTTAAATTCAGGAGCCTCAACACGTGTAAATCTCGATATGAAACTTTTGTTTGAAATAAAGTATTTTATCCACTTACCTACCGTAAGCTATCGCCGAAAAGGAATAAACGAAAAATGAATAACGAAAGTACAGCATGTTTCTTTCTCCACATGTAGTGTGCTAAATGGCTCAACACTAATGACAAAGAGAATGTCTGAATGGAAAGCAGCCAAAAATTACCAACCCCCTGTCTTGTAAAGTCGCATAATGCAAAGCGAGCAGGGCAAAAGACAAAACGATGGGCAAGAATAATGTGTCTCAAGCCTCACGCCCCCCCCCCCCCCGCCCTGTGTTCTGATTTACGTCTTCCTCGCCTTTTGTGTATCTTAACGAACATTTGATAACTCTGCTGCCTTGGAAATACTGCGTGGCAAAAACAATAAAAAATATTTGAGTGGAGAGGAGAGGCAAATAAAGAAACACGAATTTTCGCAATTTCCAGAGGGCTGGAGTAAACAGGGATTAGGGAGAATAAATGAATGTAGCAACACATGTGCCAACAGAATGGGGAAAGCCATTTTTTATTTCCATTCTTAACTATGCTACTCTGTGATATAACATTGCGTCTTTTACTCTGATGCGGTAACTAAAACATTACCTTTATTTTATTACATAATTAAATGCTTACTTAATAAAGAATATTGTTTATCTGTTGGCGTCAAACATTTCCAGGCTGCTCGTATTTCCAAATCTGCACGATTGTGCCAGTATCGAACCTTGGCAGTACTGCAGTACTAGCCTAACGTTGCTCAATTGTCTGAAAGTAGCTGTTAAGAAGTAGCGGTACTGAGTTCAAGGGTGGTAACCAAACCTAACATTTTATTGTTTGGAATTTATTAAGACTTAAGTAAAGTTCTGGTTTTATACAAGTAAATAAACTTGTAACAGGTATTCAGTGATTAATAGTTAATGTTCTCTGTAAGTTTATGTGCATATTTAGCTGTTTTCGTTGCATAAATGTATACCTAACCATAAAATTCCTGCCCATAAGTATAATTGTGTACACTGTCGTTTTCAAATGTTTATATGATAATTATCTTTTTACAAATCACATTATTACATTGTAAGATTTTAAATCGCGTTCATATTTCACCAAGAAGGTCGTCTGAGATGCGAGATCGAGGTCGAATACCTGTACAAGTCCAAGGAAGTAATGAACAAAGCCTAAGGAAGGACATCTGGCAATTAAAACGTAATCATTAATTAACATATTGAATAAGCAATAACACTATTGACAATGAACAATAATGAACAATGAAAATGCCTGACTATGAGGCTGAAAAATATAAGATATTCTAAGTTATTCTTGAGAACGCCTTGTGATTTACCGGAAAAGCATCTGACGTGTTAATCACAGACTTTCTCTACTCGCTTTGGTACACACTATTATTTAAAAAACCTCTTTTTAATACGTGTTTCATGTTAATTGTGACGACGTTGCTAGAAATAATATATTTGCTGTCGAGAACAGAAAACCACATGTATTAGAAAATTCTATGAATTATCAACAATTTCCACGAAAGCAGTTCACTAATATAAGTTATGTTCATAACCAAGTAGTACTGCCGTCAAAGCCTTTGACTCATATACGAGTCAAAGTTCAATAAAGAATGGTCATAACTTTTTATTGTCATAATTTTTCGAACTAAACTTCAATCTTATTATATTCTGTTAACTTAATGTCAAACAAACACGCCGTAGTAGTTTCATTGTTGGCACTCCTGGTTCCCACCTGTGAGAACCAGGCAAGTTCAGACATTTCCAGTATCGCCTACCACTGTAATGGAGGTCTGCATGCAGTTAAAGTTAATGTTAGAGGAAGATCCGGAGTTTCTTTCAAACGTAATCACTGCTGATGAAACTTGGCTACATCATTTTGATCCTGAGAGCAAACAGCAAAGCTCAGTGTGGAAATCCCTTTCATCACCAACCCCCAAAAAAGCAAAAGTGGTTGCTTCTGCTGGGAAAGTTATGGTCATCTCATTCTTTGATATTCATGGAATGGTTTATCAGCATGTTGTACCTGCACACATATCAGTAACTGGACAATACTACAGGGATGTCCTGAAAACATTGCAAGTCCATATCAGGCGCAAAAGACCACATTTCCGTGAAGCAGGCTGGATGCTGCACCACGATAATGCGCGGCTGCATATTGCCAATGTTGTTGCTGAATATCTTGCAAAAATCAACGTGAAGTGTATCGCTCATCCTCCCTATAGTTCGGATTTAGCCCTATGTGAAGCTTTTCTATTCCCTTACTTGAAGAAACGCCTTCGTTGGAGGCATTGTCCATCATCAGAAGCAGTGGTGAAGGCTGCGGAGGCGATTTTGAAGGATCTCTCAAAAATGGTTTCCAGCATATCTTTGAAAACTGCCGGAAACGTTGGGACATGTGCATCGTATTCAGAGGAGACTATTTTGAGAAGTACCATCAGAATTATGAGGATGAGTAAAGGTACGTTGTCAAAAAAAAAAAAAAAAATTGTGATCATTATTTATTGAACAGCTCTCGTATAAAGGGTATGCTTTCGACTAGGTGCGGGAATTTAGTTCAAAGTCTTCCATGTTGTGTTCAAAACCAAAAGTACAAGCTCTCCATTTATAAGGCAATCACGCAATACTTTTCACTTGAGTGTTTATGACTTTCTCACTGGACTAAGGGTATTCTACTGCCAGGCAGAAGAGCCATCGTTATGTACAATTTTTTCCTCTAGAAGTGTGACAGTTTGTTACGCACTGGCCTACTGTTTCCAAGGATGCGGGCTCAAATCCAGTCCAGATGATGGTTTCTAAAAGTGAGAGCTCCATGTAGATTTAGTGGCATGTTAAAGAACTCCTGAACTACGAAATTATGACACACCGGCAGCGCTTGTATTATCGTGACAGTTGAATCAGTAAGAAACACGTCTGTTTATTTTTTCCTTCGTACAAAATACCAGTAATGACTTCAGCGCTTCCTTTTGGTACAGGAAGGAATTCGGAAATTTGCTTGCTCCTCGAGTGATTCAGGTGTTGTAACTGCGGAGTTCCATAAGGTAAATCCAGAACCTCTCACGTGATAAGCCTCGTATCAAATGCGAGTAAAACGCAAGCTGGTTACTTTAGGCAAACAAACGAAAGGATGTTTACTTTGGGGAAGTAGGCCTGCAATATTTCCTCGTTGCTGTCGAACCTGCTTCCTTTTCTTTTTTCCACCAAATATGGCTAGACAAATCTTCCCCATTATTAACATGATGCACGTAGCAGAAAAAAGCAGAACTATCAAACGCGCGAGAAGGCCGCAAAGTGACCGTTGCCGCCAATATATGACGCCATTAATGCAAATAAGTCGCCTCACACTCCAGGAATGTCCGACCCTCCAGATTAACTTAAAACGGAAAGAATTTTCAGCAAGTCGTCCTCATGTTATTAGACTTACTGTAACAGTAGCTATTTCCTTATAGAAACCGGCGTGATCTGTATTCAGGTACTCATTTTTCTACAGCAACAATACTTGTTCTTTTGTTCGAGACAGTATGCGATCGCTTTGGAATACCATGCTCTCTGAAATGACTGCTCAAAAAGTATTTATGCAGTAATATTTTTGACTATATCTCACGTATAACCAATGAAGAGGCTCACGTCGTGGAACAAACCGTGTGTTATTCTCCCTTAATGACAAAAAGAAACTCTTTGTTTATAAACTCCCACTGACCGAACGAAATTTCAACCTGATTTATGGTGTACAATATGCAATTTGAATCTTTTATAATTTAAAATCTAATCTAGCTTATGCAGAGAATAGAGGAAAGTTCTTACTACATTTTCGAATTAGATCGATACTTCTGAACAGAAAAGAAATCAAGTTTGTATTGCCCCAAGATGCAGTAGACTGTGGAGAGCAAATTGTCTCCATTCTTTTCTCCACCTCTCTGATCCCCCGACTTTTGTTTTTGGTTTTAAAAGAGCTGTCGTGGAATTAGCAATTCACGTGTCTATGCCCTCTCCCTCCCCTTTTGTAACCTAATTCCCCATTTTGGCTTACAGCATCCCCTCTTTCTTCTTGGCAGTGAGTCAGCGGCTTCATTGGCGGCTCGTGGTAGGCTGTACTAAACGATTTCTGTCTCGACTTCTCTTGTCGGTGTCGGTGGCTTAGTTGGTTAGAAGTTAACCTAGGTCGGGGGTTCAAATGGGACCTAGTACAGATAGTTTATGTGCTACAGCCCCATATCAGTAAATTTACTGCCATGAAAAGTGATTCCTGCGGAAGAAATTCCGGCACAACGGCGGAAGTCACCAAGTAATGCAGACTAACCTTTAAGTTCTGTAAGACTATTTCCACTTCATTAATGTGATCTAATTGAACTTTTTACCCTCCCTTCTCTCTCTCTCTCTCTCTCTCTCTCTCTCTCTCTCTCTCTCTCTCTCTCTCTCTCTCTTTCCATCACGAATAGGTGTAGGGAAATTCGCTCAACGTGGCCTCTTGTTCCGAACGTTCCAATCTTTAGGAGTCGAACATAAGACTTCTCCAGTCCCTTTTTAAGTAGCGGAATTCATTGTACTTAACGAAGTCACATTATCTGTCTTCCCAAAACCACAGTACTAACTCATTGTTTGATCCGCGATAACGCTGACTTATATAGGCACTGGAGTATTTCAGAGAGGTAAGTAAGGAAACTTCCAGTAGTTTAAGAAGGCGCTGCTTCGTCTACTTATCTGTTTAACTCTTGGATCATTTTAACGGAATTTTTCTGGTAATTTTCGAAATTGGTCGATAATTATTACTACTAAAGTAAATTGGTAGGTATATGTACATTAGGAATGGCGACACTGATTGTCATGAAGATGTGGCAGAAGGTGAGACAATTTATTCGAGGAGAGAAACATGGGGTGGATATAAATATATACATGGAAGGAGCGATTGAGAAAAAAGGGAATGGCAATGAAAAGTGAGAGAAAAACTGTGAAATAAGGAAGATAAAAACATCCATGCTTTTTGCAATAACATGAACAGGCTGAGACTTCCTTTAGTGTTTGTACCGTAAAAAGTTCTGGTAATTTTCAAGGGAGGTGGTGTTACTTCTTCAACCCAGTGAGGAAAGCAACTGTAATATCTTCCAACGGCTAAGAAAAGGGCTATCTTACGTCTTAACAACTTGTTCCAAAGAGAGGGGTTGGAATGGTATTATAAACTGCTTATAAACTTTCTAAACGACGGGTAAAAATATTTATAAATATTGTTTTTATGTTATGTTTCCTTGCTAACATTTTCAGAGAGCTGATATTTACGAAGTTTTACCAAATGTTCTTTATTATTAATTTAGGTAAACCATCAAGAGAAATTGGGAGATACAATGTTCAACCTCTTAGCCTGTGTTACTATTGGTTTCAAAATATCGCATGACGTGAATTATACAGGCAGAGTAACAAGGGATAATTTACTTAACTAAATTTGTCAAAGAAAAAAATTAACCCAAATAAAAAGAATGCTAAATGTTTTAATATATTAATATAAGAATGTATGCTTTCTTATAAAATGAAAATAAATATAATTACAACAATAAAAGAAATTATTGATCCAATGAGGCTGATGAAGGGGCAAGTGGGAAAAGAGTGGAAATTACAAGCGATGGAGACGGAAAAAATAGGAGAGTGGAGAAGTTAGAGAAAGTGACAAAGATGCTGCTGTTAATATATAATGCAACCTTAATCATCTTTCTTCTTTGTGCTGACTATTAATTTGTCTGTGAATTTAATTTAACGTTAACAGAAAACTACTTAAAGAAAAAACACTAGCAATCATGAAAATGTGAACTACAAGTGCAGTTATCACATTGCAGAATGTGCTAATCTTTCATGCCAATAGATCTTCATTTGTCTTGAATACCGTATTATAATAACAAATGATGGTGATAATGATGTGCAAGGGGAAAGAGAGGGCAGAAAGATTAGATGATTGTTCTCAAACATAAAACGCAGATTAAGACCAGAAAATAAAGTAAAACAAGTTCCAGCTTTACCCATCTAATTTAATTATTTTTTTCTGTAGGAAACAGGTTAAAAGTGAAATCGTGAAGCTGCTATTATTTTTGTAATTTTATGCATGACTCTGCATGCAACTTCTGGTTTACTTTTTCTACCTGATGCATTGCAAGTAGCTAATCAGCTACATTCCTTCAATACAATTGTCACTGAAATACACGTTTTGAGGACCACGGAAAGAAAATGTAATGTTAATTTCGTCACATGACGACCATCTTCAGAATATTTATTACGTAAATTTTACTGTATTCTCACATTTCCCTTTCACTTACAAGAAAATAGGAACTACCATAATGTTTGAGTATATTAACATGAAGAAAATAAAGTAATAGGCGTTTGTAAGTGTAATTTGTACAAGAGTAGAGAAAGTCACGTGATTTTAACGCGTCGGATAATTTTTAGCAATTTTTCTTAAGATAAATTTATTTAATGTGACCTAACAACAATGGGGCCTCTTTTGAAGCCAAACATTATTTATCATCAACTAGGGTGTACTGTGGTTAATTCAGTTACAATAGATTTACTTGTTAAATACATGCATATTCTGTTGTTTGATATTCTTGATACAAACGTATGTCTGAGGGATCAGTTAGTTGGTCTATTGTTAGGACATATTCTTTTATTGATATATCATTTAGGGCTTCAATTACTAAAGCTTGCTCTCTTTGGCTGTAAACTTGTAGAATATGATATATTTCTGGATGAATCATGAGCTGTGTTATAACCATTATCTTGTTTAGCTCACAGCGATCAGCTGAAACCATTTTTAGGTTAAGGTTAAGACCATCAAATATTGTCTGATTAATACTTATTACGTTTATACACTCACCGGATTCTATTCTTATAACTGTGTTGAAATTATACTGCGTAAATTTCAATAGTCAACACTGTTTAACATCACTGTATCACTAATTATGTATAAATATGTATGCAGAATCACTCGGAATATTAAACTTCGATCACGGCCTCCTGGATCCCTTTTTTAGTAATTTGACAACTCTAGTTAGCACAGAATTTTTAATTAAGAGAGTAAATGTGTATAAACCTCAAAAGAAACTATGTGTTAAGTTGCTTCATTAGCAAAAAGACAAGTTGAAATGTTAATTGTCTTAGGAGAGTAGAATTGTTTCTTCAGAAGGGCTTAAACAGCCATTCATTGAAATGTTGATCTGGAAATGAAGGAGTAACTAGGCATCATTGTTTTTACTGCTCTTATTTTTTTTTTTTTTTTTTAATTTACCTCCTCCAACCTTAAGTCATATCGGACGATCCATGGAATTGATGAAATGCTCAAATGAGCGCAGGGTTCATAGACCTTAAAGTTGGCCCAAATGACCTTGTTGTCGACGGGCCCTAAAACACCACACACTCACTCACACTAGACCTTAGAGTTACCAGACATTTGTCTTTCAGGATAAGGGAAAACCGCAGGTAAGATTCGAACTCGGGACCTCTTAAACGTGAGGCAGATATGTTGTCATCTACGCTACCGAGGCGGGCAACTCTAAGTTGATTTAGGGGTTTCGGAATTCCCTATTTTAATTGATGTCCTAGCAGTCTATTTTAGAAATTTAGTTGAAATTTTCAAAGCATGTTCAGTAGTACACTTTCAGTTGACAGATAAAAATCAAATGTTGTTAATTAGAAGCCAAGCTATGATTTTAAGAAATACAATATCTAAAGTTTTATTGAATTTATTAAAAGTTGTTAAAATAAAACCTTTTTTTCATGAGCATGAAGCTTCAATATTCCACATGTATGATAAACATTTTAATACCTTATCTCGAAATTTTGTCTATGGGATATTTATATAGAAAATCAGTTGTTCAAAAATTAGAGTTAAACACAACAAGAACCTCAAACATGAAACCTGTATAAGCTTTATATTTAATCACAATTTTAAACTATTTACAATTTGTGTAGCTGTGTGAATGTCATGCCAAAATAAGCGAAACTCTAAAATATGCAATATGCATGTAATCTCTGAATTTGGAAATCAAAAATAAATCATAAAGTTTACAATTTGGATTCCTATTCAGCTCCAACGTGGAACTGAAGAACCATTACTAACAAGAAACCCCCATAACGTAATTGCTAAATGTGTGGCGTCAGCAAGGAGAAAACCAAAACCCCAATAATCCCTGTGCTGATTTCAAGTTATATTTAAACAATTGAACAGTTCTACGTAGTCTTGGATTCTTGTAAGATTTTAAGTGATGTTTAAGTAACATCAGTGCTGGGGCTGAAATTATAAATTATTATCTGGGTCACAACATTTAGTTTGAAGTGTACTACTTTGTCGCTGAAAGTAATCAATGCTAATCTGTGTATACAGTGGTGAGAAAAAGTAGATATTTAGTTAAATATGCACTATTATTACTTGACAACACAATTATGAGATATGTCTCCCTCTCATTAAGCTGCTGATCCCACCGTGGCAGGAGAACAGTACAGAAGATATTAAATCAATGTGATAGAGCCGCCACTGAAGCTATTACGGCAGCGCTGTCGGTAGAGCGCGAGATTAGCTATGATAACGCGAGACATAGGTCCCTTCGGGTTTCAGTCCCGTCATAATGTACTTCTCTCCCTCTGATGGCAAAGAATCCAACAGTTTCGGTCTTGCACCTCCCCAGTTCAGCTATTTATATGAAGTGACTTTCATGTTGTGATCTCACCCTTTTGTGTGGCCCTCGCTGGAGTATACCGCCGCTACACAATCCTGGTAAGTGTTCTTGTTATTTTAATGAATGGTAGCAGGCTTTATCTTTAGGCTACGCTGATTAGACCACTCACCTCTCAACAAGACAGCCTGGGTTTGAACCCGGAATATGCTATAACAATATGCTAACACAGAATTAGCTTTATACCTTCCGACAGATCATTTTAAGTTACTGAACTTTGGATATACCGAATATTGGGGGGAAAATAACAATGTACATACAATTTTGGAGTAAAAATGCCAATACGAACTGAGCATGGAGTCGCAAATTTGGAATACATATTAATAGGAATGATGCATAAACAATTGAAGTGCAACTTTATGAAACAGCTTCATGTACCAGTCAGAATTAACTATGACTCACACGACAAGTGCGTACGTATTGCCTCAACCAATGAGTACTGCTAGACAAGAAGGAACTAGTGCGTACTGCACCGAACAAGGCGATGTTACAGTACAATTCAGTAGGCTTTACACACGTCAGTAGGCACATGTCTTGTGATATTGGCTAATACTGTATAAAACTACGTTTTGTTTACATCAAACAGGTTATGTCCTTCGGCTTTTACAGTGCAACAGCGACCTTCCAATGACTGAGTCATGGAGTCGTTGATGAGGAAATTGACCTGCGAAACCTGCCTGTTTCAGCTGGACAGTAGAGACTGGTGAAGTTGAAGGTCAAGAAATTACCTGTTTGGGCCACTGTTGAGGCCAATGCTCGGAAGAATATTTACCTATCATCCCCCATTTTACTTCCTTTCAGCTAATTCTCTCAGTCCAGTCTTTTAGCAAGAGCAAGCGAAGTCGCCGTTGGTGCTGCGCTGCGGTGGAGTTTGTGCTCTGAAAATATGGTGTTCGGCCCAGAAAAGGCACTGTAGCCGCAACTGGCAGGCACTCTATGGAACTCTGTCAGGCTGAAGAAACTGTCCACACTTGTTAGGAACCCACCTTAGCTGTAGTGCCGCCTATGTTCGATTCTGGCCACCTGTAGGGTACTTTCATCTCACCCTCCTGGGATCTGAAGCACAATAAGCCATTAGTTGCAGTGCCGTAATCCGTCCTGTGAAAAAGAAAAGGAAAAAAAGTGAGATAGAGTTACTTTGGAGCGAAAGGTGCAATAATTAATACCGATTCATCACCCATTCACGGATAAACGCTGTTTACTCTAGTGGATAGAGGAAGGCAATGTAGGACTCGAACAGTAAAATCAGTCCGTTAATGCTCAGATTTTGGATTCTTGCTGCCGTAAAGTTACCGTGGAGGCACTGTCCCAGTTGCAACAACCTGTGATCACGTGTTTCATCAAAACAGTAAAAGATGGCTACTGATATACATCCAAGAGCTCATGGTGGCACTGAAGACGTTGAAGCGTTTCCAGAAGTACTTGCATCGTCAATCATTCCACACTTGGATTAAACATTCTTCCTTATATGAATTCTGAATTTCTAAACTCTCCAATACCGCCGCCAAAGAAGGAACCATTTTAACTAGATTGGATTGTTCAGAAGATCGTGTCCATAACAATGAAATTCCTTAGGCTAAAATGTATCAACGCATCGCACATTCAGTGTGACATCAGTTGTGTCTTAGGATGATTAGGAGAGCGCAGTTCTGAAGAGAGAGGAACTAGTAGAGGTACACGTGGACTACTGTATTTACAAATGAAGGTTAGAGATAGGTAAATTGTATAAGTTCAGTTGACCAAATATTTCTCGTTGAACTTTAAGTACAGAGGAATAATTAGAGTTTAGTTCATAAGGTAGTTCCAAGTAAGTACATGCTGAAACATTTAATTAGTAATAACAACTATTTCAGCTGTTTTATTACTTCCTTTTCTTTGTTTCGCTGCTTTTATGTTTCTACATTTCACTGTTTCTCCGTTATACCCAAGGACTTTAACTACCATGGCTACGAGAGCCGGCAGCAGATATGTCTTCAGCAAGATGAATCCGAAACATTACGAATTACCCAGTGGCAGTTCCGCCTTTGGATGCTCTGCACAGTAATCGGGGAACTAACTACAAATAAAACCTGATGAAGATTCGTAGTGCTATAGAGGCTTGGAATGCTCCATATGCTATCATCTGGTTCAGTCCCATTGAGGTAAAATGGATCTTTTACAGATGTATATATTCTTAGTTTCGTATTTCTGGAAAACAAATGAGATCTGTGGTTTTGTATCGCAGATTTACAGCACGTAAAATAGACTCAAGCTTCAAGCAAAACTGCGGCGGTCTTTCGCAAAGTTTTAAGGTAATGACAAATCTCTTTCAGTCAAATATATCAATTTATGATTCAGATACCTAGTACAGAATGGTACGCGAGGTATTGCAGCAGTTTAAGGGCATCCATAAATGATAAATTAAATAAAAGGTCATCCAGCGCTCCAGGCCTCTTGATTCTGGCACATACCTACTGTGGTAGAGTGCAGACAGATCACCTAGGTAGTGAGCTGTATCTACCACGAGACCTGAAGATGCACCTCAATGATATCGAGGTGAATCGATTCCCCATCAGTACATCTAAATGGCTAACCAAAGCCAGGCTTTGTGGTCGCAATGCCCTGCCAAAGGCTGTTGTCTGAAGCTTCAGTGATACTCACAACGGCTCTATTACATAGTGAAGAAAATCAATGAAGTGGTCTACCCTTCTAGGAAGTGCTTCAAGGGAAGTTCCTGGTGGTCGGTGCCCTCTTCGGGACGATCAGTTCTCACGAGAGAGCAGTGTTGGGAGCGATGTTGGCTGCCTTTGTAATGTACTAGCGATTTAAAGCTTTAAACAAACTTTCTCTACTCTTGTACAAATCATTCTTAAAAGCACTTATTCCACTATTTGCTGCATATTGACGGAGATAGCATTACGTTATTGCCAATTGTCTGTAGGTGTAAGGGGATAAATGGTCTACAGTAGACTTTAGTCAAATTGTTTAAGAAATGTGACAGCCTTAAAATTCCAATATATTTGCATGGCTAAGAGATTAAACAATAAATAATGCTTCCCAATGAAAAACACATTATAATTGTTCCAAAATTCAGACAAACAAAAAATAATGTCTCGAAAATGATTGTAGCAAAAAGAACAACTTTAAAAGTTTACTTGACACGTCCTTTGAACATTAACAACATTTTCATTTTTTAAGTAACATTTGATCCTTCTCTTACAGTTACCAGCTATGCAAAAGTCATCCAAAATAAAAGATACTTCGGAGCTGTTTGTACTAACAAAACATCTTAAATATCAATAGTTGACTTTAAAATTTGTAAAGCTATCTTTGAAAAAAATCAAAAGGTTCGAACAGTTTTCAATGCAATGACTAATTAAGGAGGGATTTTCGAAAATCTTCGTGTTGCATACATAGAATTTATGACATTAAACTTAAATATGAAATTTTCATTTTAGAATTATGATGTTAAAAACAGGTCGTTTACTAAAAGCTCTGTTTTAGGATTCAGGAGAGACCTTTCCAAAAGTATATTTCGAATGTAGTTACGATAACTTTAGGATGGAATTTAGTGCCTGTCCTCTAGAATGTGAATCCAGGGAACAGACAGATCAGTATTATTCCTTGGTGTCTCTTGAACACGTAGGATACGAAGTATAATATAACTCTATCTTACCTGAAATTCGAAGAATTTAATTACAAGCTTGTAAAATGTGGCTTGAATGAGTAGAGGTGGACTGAAAAATTTAATGCCATAGCCGGGATTTGAACCATGGATCTCCTGGTCTCCATCCGGTTGCTCTAAACCACTGAGCTACTTTGGCCAACATGCCAACATGACATTAAATTCTCCAACTGACTCGTATGTTTCCCGGTAGACCACTAGGGACTCTCATATGCTATGAGACACGCACCTTTTGTGGTGACTTACTATGCTGCAAGTACTTAAGTCCCAGGCTTCATAGTTAAACCACTATGTTTTTATATTAGGTGAATTGATGGAAATAATTATTTCTTCCGCACTAGCCATGAGTAGACTAAGGTTTGAATGACTGGAAAGAGACTAAAAAATTCAATGCCATAACCAGGATTTGAACCAAGGATCTCCCGCTCTCCGTCCGGTTGCTCTAAACCCTTGAGCTACTACAGCCAACATGCCGACATGACATTAAATTCCCCAACTGACTCGTATGTTTTCCGGTAGACCACTAGGGCGATAGTAGCTGAGTGGTTTAGAGCAGCCGCACGGAGAGCGGGAGATCCGTGGTTCAAATCCCGGCTATGGCATTCAATTTTTCAGTCTGGCTCTACTCATTAAAACCTTACCCTACACACGGCTAGTGTGTAAGAAATGTTTATTTCTGTAAAATGTGGTGCTACAATGAATAAAGCCCAGGTAAATTAAGGCTGCATTAGTTATTTGTTGAAACAAGTAATTCTGGAAGTTGATTGTTCTTTCACACTGACTGTGTGGAAGTATGGAAAGATAGAGTCAGACTGAAAAATTCAATGCCATAGCCGGGATTTGAACCACGGATCTTCTGGTTGCCGTCCAGCCGCTCTAACCATTAAGCTACTATGGCCAACTTGCCGATATGACGTTAAATTCTCTAACTGACTCGTGTTCTTCCCGGTAAACCACTTAGGAGTTCTCATAAACACATGAGACAACTAACTTAATGGCGACTTACTATGCTGTAAGTACTTTAAGGCCCGGGCTTTATAGTTCGGACCACTATTAGGTAAATTAATGGAAATTAATTGTTCTTTCACACTAGCCATATTTAGGCTAAAGTATAGAAAGATAACCCTTTTAATGTTTATTGATATTGTCTATATCTATAGATAACTTTTTTTTCATTCTAAGTTTCATATAATTCTCAACGTATTTATTTATTCCTACTTATTCTTTTTATGCCAAAAATGTTATGCTTATCTTTGTTGCCTTCTTATCAATATATTTCTGTTAAGCTTAAGATTTGCAACTACTTAAAGTGTACATAAACTGTCATGTGCTAGGCATATGCTCGTATTTACCAACCAGGAGTTCATGGGCACCTCTATTTCAAGCATTAATTTAAAATTTTAAAAAATGATGTGTGGAACTTCTCCCTTTATGACTTTATTGTTTGTGGCTTTCTGCTTGTATACAATTTCACAGAACTTAATAATTTAGGAACACATTTTATTTGTGTAATCCTGTCTGAAAATTACGAAAAGTTTCTCCAATAGTATTTTGACACAAATGAGTGTAGGCTTTCTTTTTTCTGGAAGAAATGGATAGGTAGTTAGGAAGAGAGGAATTCCCTGAAAATCCCAGGTTTGCATTCTCGAAAAGATCTCTGTTTTGAACATCTACTTGGCTATTTGAGGGTGTATACGCTGTTACAGTACAGACGCCGAATTGTTAACAAAATGTAGCAGTTCTCTTTTCCTGGAAGTGGGAGGATACCTTAAATGGTTGTATGTCACCTCGTCAGATATATTTCTCAGGTTAACTGAAAGCTTTAAGACGAATCTTTGGGAAAGGCTACGAAGAGAGCAGTGAAAAAAAGGGAATAAAAGAAGGAGGAAATATTTCGATAAGCACCCACGGAGGAGGGAAATGGAAGGAAGCGAAAAAGGAGGATTAATTTGGAGAAGTGCGAGAAGAACGTGAGAGAGTTGAACCCTCTGACAACACAAGGCAATAAAGTGGGAGCAGTTGCTTCCCCTCAATACAGAGGGGCTGAAGATCCGCCTAGGGGTGTTTGTAAAACGTTAAACGCCTTTATGTTTTCCTTCATCCTGATTTCTTCCCATCGCGGCCTTAGAATCTGATCATCGCTTTAGCAGTTTTGATATATGTAGGCTGCTGGGTACACCTCCTTTGCCATTTCTATGGTCTTTCGCACTATACTTGGCCGTTATAAATTGGCAATTTTGAGTGCCTAAAGTCATCGCTTAGTCAAACAAGTCATCCACAACGGCACAACATCGATGGTATACATGGCATACAGTTCTTGCTGCCACTTCTTTAACATTATCGTTTCACTTTCTTCGCGGGTGGTCGAACACAAGACTTCTCCAAACTTGGCACTACACATCACAGCCGCCGTCACAAACTCGCTCGGAAAACAGTACTTTTTGTCTCACTAACAGCATCAACTTCTTCACTGAGTGACTCAATCACTCGTGAGAGCTTTCAAGCTTTTGGAATTTTCCACAGAATGTTCTAGACTTTTTTCTGGAGGGGAACTGCTAGAAAAGTGTGAGTATCTGACGATAGGTTTTCTAGCTTCACCTTGGTCGAGAGTGCCAATTATCACGGTTATCTCTCCAAAATGCCGAGGTCGATCTTCCTAAAGTAGGAGAGAATTATACTGAATTACTATAGTTCAGAATACAATCTTCCAAACACACTATTTCAATTCAACTTTGATAAATTACAGATCAGAAAATAGTCCCAAAACTGGATGTGTTAACGAAAAACAAAGTTTTGCCTTCAACCTCGTTCCATGCAGACGTGATACACGAACCTTGAGTGAATGGTAGGAACAGCAGGAATAAGATATTTAGATACGCGGTAGGTTATAACAAACTTGATAAAAACAGAAATACATGCATATGCGAAGATCTGAAAAAGCACAATGAAGAAATAAAATAGATAGCAGAGAAAATCATTTGCAAAGATTCCTTATCAAATACTTTTATGTTAGCCACAGAGAAACGCGAAATGTAGATGGTTTTATTGAAGATTGCCAGAAAACTAATATATTTTATAAGTCTTGCAAAGAGCTGAAATATATTGGCTTTTAATAAAAAATCTTAGAGCCATTTTTCAGAAAATAAAACAATAACAAAAGTCTTTCCAAGTAGGGAGTAGTCTGGGCAGAAGAGATTTCTTTTTAATATTTGAAAGAACATAAAAGTAAAATATTATTTTTCTATTGTTAGGTATGAAAAACCAAATTTTAATTTTTAACCTTAAAATAGTATGAATTTTGAACTTAGATTGTAACTATTTCAGAAACTTAATTTTTTCATAAATAATCTTAACGATTTTGATAAAAGTTCCTTATATTTAAGTCATTTTCATGAATACTAAATGTATATCTTGAATTTTCTGTCTGTACCCTAAAATTTCTCCTTATTCTGGGGTCCTTCGCATAAATGGTAAACCGTAAATGATAGACAAAACGTTTACTACACAAACATGTAAATCTCGTAAAACCAAGATTTAGTAACCAATACATTGTGTGCAGGTTTTGAGTAGATTTCTCAAACAGAAACAAAATTTTCAGTGGATTACAATAAGTTTACCTTACTTGCTGTAAGTACATATAGGGCAAGTAAAAATTCTGAGGAATCTCTAGTAATATAATTTAACTTACGTTTAAGGACATTTACAATTAAGAACAATGCCTCTTGATATTTAGTTGAAGAAACAATAATCCCTATTTCTTTGTACCTCTTTCCCATATAGTTTTTATTCCGGAAGAAACCGCTGGCTGTACTTCAGGGCTTGGGGTGCACTAAACAGCTGCTCTTGTCATTATACTATGATTTTAGTTAATCCTTTACTTTTAAGAACATCATCTTCAGCTACACAGAATCCTTTCACTGCCCCAGAGAGCGCCTCGCCTGGATAGCCTCAAATAATGCTGCAGTGTTCCTTCCAGATAGCTAAAACTCAATGGCACATTCTTCAATCTCCGGTTCACTAAATTGTGAGCTGAGATTATGATTCAGGGCTGAAAGGAAGCTTCCTAATCCGTCCCGGAAATTAGCTCCAGGCAAAAAGCCGTAGTAGTTATCGTCTTAGCTATATTGTACACCATCACAGATGCATTTGAGCTTTTTTCCTACTTATGCCGCATCTAAAATTATATATATAATTCACACACATGTGTTATTAACTCTGGTAGCCGAGGTCCACGATTCAAATCCTGTCAGAGGCATCCTTCCTCATATAACCTTTCTTTTCTGGTACATATCCTGTTGCCCTAAACTTGGACCTGGGAGGTTTCCCTCCCAAACATCCTCTCTGAAGTATTACTTCAATGCATAATCACCAGTGTGATATATCAGCTTAAATTCTATGAAAAAAGAAAGAAGAAAGAAATGTCAATTTTAAAGAAACTACAAAATAAACGGGTCGTGGTACAGTGGGCTGGTTTACCGCCACGGAATGTGTCTGGGTTCGAACCCACCTTACGACCAGTGTATTATTTGTGGTTTACAAGTTATGTTACAACGTTCCACCGGAATTCAAATTATTTCAATAAAATATAAGATATGCATTATATTTATCATGTAAACCGTAAGAAGCAGATAAAATCAGACTTCACAAGTAATGTAAATGTCATTAAAACACAAATTACCTCAATTTACTTTACACATTATTTATTATTGGTTTGAACTTACCCCGTTACTTGTGATACCTCGATTTTTTTTTTCAATTTACGTCCTCCAACTTTAAGTCATATCGGAGGATGAATGGAATAGGTGAAATGATGCTAAAATGAGCCCAGGGTCAATAGAGCTTAGAGTTATCCAACATTCATCTTTCAGGATAAGGGAAACCCCCAGAAAAACCTTTTCCAAGTAACTCACCCTGACCGGTGACTCGATGACTCGGGACCTCCTCAGATACCTCGATACTCACGATATTTACATGCTATCGACATCGAACGATTCTTCAGAAATGTTGCTTGATACTTTTTAGATACTTCGGTGGTAATTCTGCAACACTGGATTACTGGAAAATAGATTAAATATTTGTTTATACCAAGTGCAACAGATTTTTCTGAAATACTATTTAGTACAGCAGGACTCATATATAATAGAAAAAGAAGTAGACTTGTCCCCGACAGAGTGAGAATGCCAGTATTTTTGAACAAAGCTTATAAAAGTGGACTGTTTTGTTTTGAAATGTATAATGTAGAGTTATTGCTTTAAATGTTGTCTCATTAAATATGTTCACCTATAGATAGAGTCAACATGAAAAATTCAATGCCATGGCCGGGATTTGAACCACGGATCTCCTGGTTTCCGTCCAGTCGCTCTAACCCATTGAGCTACCATGGCCAACGTGCCGTCCAGACATTAAATTCTCCATTTGACTCGCATGGTGGCACGTTGGCCATGGTAGATCAGTGGGTTAGAGCGACTGGACGGAAACCAGGAGATCCGTGGTTCAAATCCCGGTTATGACATTGAAATTTTCATGTTGACTCTATCTATCAAAGACCTTAGCCTGTATATGGCAAGTGTGAAGAAATGATTAATTTCCATCAGGTAACTAAAGTGTTCATTTATTTAATTTCAGTGGCATTTCACAGTTCTCCCAACATTATATTTTATATTGAAATTAGAATTAGAAATTACGGTACCGCGTTGAGATGTCATCCCTAGCAAGACATTCTGTATTTTATATCCTAGGCAAGGAAACAGAACGGAATTTCAGTCCATCACATAGCAAAGAGTTCTTAAAAGATTTTACTACCGGTCTGTTAAATCTGCTCTGCTCCGTTCTTCACACTGGAAGTAGGGGAGATGCGCACGGTGTAGGTATCTCATAATTGCCGATAGATAGTAAAAGCTCATGGTGTGTATTTAGACAAACAACTATCTATGTTACCAACGGAAAGTTTTCCCTCCTCTTTGACCGTTGAATCAGAAGCTATTGTTCAGAGAAGTCGTGTACTGAACTGGAGCTGTGCTGTTAATAACTTGCTGACATTGCTGCTGCCTTGTCCGGTGAACAACTAATTAAGTATCTGTACTCATATTATTTGGTATTAAGTAGACTACACAAACACAAAATACAGTGTCGGTTTAAAAGAATCGGGCCGTGCTATGACGTCATATATACGTACGTGTGAGTTGCTCAGTACCGTACGATAGTAAGTTTCCCAGTACCGTACGCGAAGGTATATTTTTATCCCCTGAACTTGCACTGACATTAGATTAATTTTCATTTAATAGATATTCTTGTCAATATGGATACAGGATGCCCTCCACGTTTTACACGCTTCTGGCGTTAACGTGGTGTGTGTGCATGGATCCCTGCTCACGTAGGCTTGCGGGGGAATGAAATGGCGGATTCAGCAGCCAAGACGGCTACCATGAAGCCCAGGTTTCGAGTACCATGTGTGACATCGGAAGATTTTAGGGCCGTGTTGCGGAGAGCTGTGCAAACCTGCTGGCAGGAAGAGTGGTCCGCTCTCCGCAATAATAAACTTAGATCTGTGAAAGAACTTCCGATTCCCTAGGTTACCTCCTGTCATTCATCTCGTCGCGAGGAGGTGAGTTTGGCTCGGTTACGTATTGGGCACTGCTTTTTTACTCATAGTTTTGTTTTTAAAAAGGAGCCTTCTCCACTGTATCCGTTTTGCAACGAAGAGTTATCTGTACGACACGTGCTGCTAGAGTTTTCACCTAGCACACCTTAGGACGTCTCTGCGGCTGCCGGCCAGCTTTTCAGAGATGCCAGCGGACGATGACATAGTGGATTTTTAGATTCTTTTCGAGGTTAGGCTTTAGGATTTAGTGAGTGAAATATTTAGTAGGTTTTCATTGATTCTTTTTTTATGTTCGTTTAGTTTTAATAGGTTTATTTAGAGTTGTATAGTTTTTTAGAAATTTTATATCTAGCTTTTGCCATGACAAATTTTTTTTAAAGGGCGCTGATGACCGCCGTAGTTAAGCGTCCTTATACACATCATCATCATCATCATCATCATCATCATCATCATCATCATCACGTCAATATGGAGGCCAAAAAGAAAGGAAAATGGTTAGAAGAAAATATGAAACAAGCAATAAAGAATGTGATAGAGAGTCAATGAGACTGTGAGTAGCAATATATATTGCTGAAACATTAACATCGACTCTGTATAAGTTGATGTTGCAGGAAAAGGCACAAAAACAGAAGAACAAAGGGACGCAAGACTAACATTAATAAAACTATAAATAGAGAACCTAGCCTTAACTCTGTGCCAACAGAAGCTGGAAATAGTGAAGAGCCTTAGAAGACTAAAAGAAAATTAAATTCTGGAACTAAAACCAGTGTTGGTTGAAGTGTTATAAGAGAGTGTATCATTTGTTTAGAAATCACAGACGAGGCTTGGGTTCAGTGTGTATCGTGCAAGAGTTGGACACATACTGAATGTACAGGGCAACAGAACATTGATTATTATAGATGTGATCACTGTGTTTAAAAGAATGTTTCATTAGTGCTAAGACATTGTTATTTTGTTGTGATAATCTCTGGAGAACGTTTTGAAAAATATATTATCATACTACCTTGTTCTGTTTTTATCTCAAAAACACAATAATTATAAGAATAATTATCTCGTGATTTATTATCCAGTTCCTCTTTCTTTATTTAGAAACATATATTTATTTACGCCTGTCCGGTACTGGGAAACACATTTCGAGATGCGCAGTTATCAGTAATATTTACTTTGGTTATTAAAAGTCAACATGACTCGCGATCATGAATTTTCATTACTAATGCTCTTTCTGTATGTTATTAGCTTCATGATCATAGTAATACGCTACTTGTTCTCCATTGCATTTTCTTTAAATTTTGAAAAAACCTTAGGTGTGTTGATACTGGGCGCATCTCCCCTATGTAATAAAACCATTTCTTCCAAAATTTATCTTAACGGGCAGTACCTAGACGATCAACAGTTTTTAATATTTTCTGTGCTGCAGTAACAGTATCCGGACGTATAGTAAGCGGTGGCCAGTCACATACCTACGAGTCCTTATCACCCCCCGAGGTGTCTGTCGCGAGTGGTTCACCATATTCAATTAGCCATCAAAAAGATGCCATAAAACTACAAGCGCACTGGTTTGTTGTACACCCTGCTATAAAAACTTATGAGCGGTGCTAAAAATGTTTCCAGGCACGAGAGAAACAAGCATAAAGGCTATTAGACGATTTCTGGTTGTAACGGTTGGCTAACCTGATGTCGTCATACGCTGTTGAATTCCAAGCCGCAGTTTAAACGAAAAAAATTAAACAAAAAGATCGGAGGTGAAACTGATCGGCAGAAATAGCTTCCTAGATACTTTTTGTGCAAGATCAGTTTGAAGAATTGTAACTGCTTGTCATTGTTTGCTTTCCAAGCATGAAAACTCCTGTAACACTGGGCATTACACTGCACCCAGGTTTACAACTATGCGTAGCTTTAATATTTGAGATGCCAGATAATGGACAAACAGCCTATAAAATATTTTCTAAAATAATAAACAAAAGGTTGCAGAATATAGCTGAATGTCTTCTCTCGGAAGAACAAAGTGGATTTAGAAGAGGCAGATCCTGTGTAGATAACATTTTTATTGTTAAACAACTAATTGAAAAACATAGGGAGTTTAACAAAGAAACGCATATGGCATTTGTTGACTTTGAAAGAGCCTTCGATTGGGTAAACCGATGCAAAATGTGGCAAATATAGGAAGAACGAGGATACCCACAACAATTAGTAAAAATGATACAATGCTTCCACTTCCAAACAAAAATAAATGTAAGGAACAATGGTAAAATTTCTAAAAGAATTCTTACTAATCAGGGTATCAGACAAGGGTGTACTTTATCACCTACACTTTTTAGTATTTATATTGATGACCTAGCGTGCAAATGGAAGCAGCTAGTGAATGTAGGTTTTAAGATTTCAAATAAAAACTTTTTAAATACTTTATTGTTTGCTGACGACTTAGTTATTATACAAAATAGCGAGTCTGCCCTGCAAAAATCTATTTTTAAACCTAGTGAACTCTGTAAGCAATATAACATGAACATTTCTTTTATAAAATCAAAGTTAATGGCATTCACTGGGAAAGAGTCAATTAGAACAAAAATAGTTATAAATAATCGTTGCGTTGAACAGGTAAGCCATTTTAACTACTTGGGAACTGCTGTTAGTTATGACAAGGAATATGATGTCTACAATAAAATATGCAAACTTCAAAGAGTGTGTGGAACAATAAATAGAACATTTAGAAACAAAATACGTAAAGAAACAAAATTAAAGTTCTACAAAGTTATGGCTGTACCTATACTGACACATGGAAGTGATACTTGGACGTTAACTAAAAGGCAACAGAGTAAAATACAGGCTTCAGAAATGAAATTCTTGATAAGTGTGAAAGGATACACGAAGAGGGACTTAATAAGAAATGAAAATATAAGAGAAGAGCTGGACATCTTTAGTATGAATGATAGGTTAAAAGATATCAAACAAAAATGGAAGGAACATGTTGAAAGAATGCCAGATAATAAACTTACAAAACAAATATTACAGTACCATCCCAAAGGTAGGAGATCGGTGGTCAGACCCAGGAAACGATGGCTGGAGGATTCGAAGGCGGAACAGGCACTTGATTGCCTATGCCATGAAGTGAAGAAGAAGAAGAAGAAGAAGAAGAAGAAGAAGAAGAAGAAGAAGAAGAAGAAGAAGAAGAAGAAGAAGAAGAAGAAGAAGAAGAAGAAGAAGAAGAAGAAGAAGAAGAAGAAGAAGAAGATAATGGACAAAACATCTGACGTATTACATTTGTATGGCTTTCTTTACTCTTATTTATTTTTATATAGCTTCTGCAAACTAATCCTACAAAGTCCATTTTCCAATTTCACATTACTCGAGGTAAATGTTTACAGAAATATATTCGCTCACGGTACAAAGGACAACCCCAAGGGATAGTCAAATTCTTGAAAAGCCTTACGCTTCCCCAAGAATTTCAGAAGAAAAAGAAGAATTCATTACGTGCAACCACGTCTTTATTTCAGGATTATTTAAATCATCTTACCATCACTCCAATGGCAAAACTCTACACTAATCCTAGAGAACTGGTAGTGATAATAAGTTAAAGCGGTGCATGTAACTTTTTGATCATTTTCTGACAAATTTTCACCGACGTCTCCCTTTAAGCAGAAGTGCAGAAAGGGCGAGGGGGGAAAATCCAAGAAATGCACTAATATTTAACGGAATTTTTCTATCTTGGTGTTGTGAAGGGGGATGATTAAGGACTCTATATATGAAGCGGCGAGATCTCATAATGTCACCTATAAATCAAGCGAGCACTCTGCCCGCCTCCAAGCTCCAGCACCGCTCGCTGCCTTGTACTGTAATTAAAAACGACCAATTGCTTTCATACCATCCTGCTGGAGCCGACCGAATGATTAAATCTTAATCACGATCCAAGAGATTGCCGCCGCCACCACCACTACCACTACCACTACTACCAATATTATTATTATTATTATTATTATTATTATTATTATTATTATTATTATTATTATTATTATTATTATTATTATTATTATTATTATTATTATTATTATTATTATTATTATTATTATTATTATTATTATTATTATTATTATTATTATTATTATTATTATTATTATTATTATTATTATTATTATTATTATTATTATTATTATTATTATTATTATTATTATTATTATTATTATTATTATTATTATTATTATTATTATTATTATTATTATTATTATTATTATTATTATTATTATTATTATTATTATTATTATTATTATTATTATTATTATTATTATTATTATTATTATTATTATTATTATTATTATTATTATTATTATTATTATTATTATTATTATTATTATTATTATTATTATTATTATTATTATTATTATTATTATTATTATTATTATTATTATTATTATTATTATTATTATTATTATTATTATTATTATTATTATTATTATTATTATTATTATTATTATTATTATTATTATTATTATTATTATTATTATTATTATTATTATTATTATTATTATTATTATTATTATTATTATTATTATTATTATTATTATTATTATTATTATTATTATTATTATTATTATTATTATTATTATTATTATTATTATTATTATTATTATTATTGTTATATTTTTATTGTTATATTTTTATTGTTATATTTTTATTGTTATATTTTTATTGTTATATTTTTATTGTTATATTTTTATTGTTATATTTTTATTGTTATATTTTTATTGTTATTGGTGTTGTTGTTATTAATTGAATAGAATACGAAGTCCTCCGCGCCATATTGAAAATCCCTAAACTTTGTCACTATCTTTACTGCTTCTTCGGTTCCTCCTTCACTTCTTGCTCCTCCAGCTTCCTTCCCTATTCAATTCGCTCATGATTCTTCCTTGTCATGTTTACACATTCTGCATCTCAGTAAAATTAATACCACTGCTTTTATAGAATTTTAATAGAAATTAAATAAGACATGAAGGGATGGGTTAAGCTCCAAAAATCAACGTAGGCTCGCTGTTGCCGTTGTAAACGTATATACCACGTAAATTTTTGCCCCTTCCTCTGTGGTCGATACATTGTTTCCGATGATAAACATTTTACGCAAAAGATTGAAAAATTTTCATTATTTCTTAAATATTTATTTTATCGAATTTGTGAATAAGTGAAAACTTCAGAAATGTACCTATACTATGTCCGACGAGAGAATAAAGTACCGTAAACAAAACACGGTTTTATATCCGCGTCCACACGCGTTCGGAATGACAGTACTGTTACCGCCTCGTTAACTATAATATTAATATGTATTGATAATATGACTATGCATTTTCAGTACAAAAACACGTATTTACTCAAGCCAACCGCTTAATCGCTTCGTTAAGTATAATATTAATATGTATTAATAATATGAATATGTATTTTCAACACAAAACACGTATTTATTCAAGCCAACCGCTTAATCGCTTCGTTAAGTATAATAGTAATATGTATTAATAATATGAATATGCATTTTCAACACCAAAACACGTATTTGTTCAAGCCAAACGCTTAATCGCTTCGTTAAGTATAATATTAATATGTATTAATAATATGAATATGCATTTTCAACACAAAACACGTATTTATTCAAGCCAAACGCTTAATCGCTTCGTTAAGTATAATATTAATATGTATTAATAATATGAATATGCATTTTCAGCACAAAAACACGTAATTATTCAAGTCAAACGCTTAATCGCTTCGTTAAGTATAATATTAATATGTATTAATAATATGAATATGCATTTTCAACACAAAACACACGTATTTAGTCAAGCCAACCGCTTAATCGCTTTGTTAAGTATAATATTAATATGTATTAATAATATGAATATGCATTTTCAGCACAAAAACACGCATTTATTCAAGTCAACCGCTTAATCGCTTCGTTAAGTATAATATTAATATGTATTAATAATATGAATATGCATTTTCAACACAAAAACACGTATTTATTCAAGCCAACCGCTTAATCGCTTCGTTAAGTATAATATTTATACGTATTAATAATATGAATATGCATTTTCAGTACAAAAACACGTATTTATTCAAGCTAACCGCTTAATCGCTTCGTTAAGTATAATATTTATACGTATTAATAATATGAATATGCATTTTCAACACAAAAACACGTATTTATTCGAGCCAAACGCTTAATCGCTTCGTTAAGTATAATATTAATATAAATTTTCGATACTAAAGATACGTTTTTCGCGCTAAGTATCACGCAGCACACTATTAATATCCATAGAAATTAACTCTTACTTAAATATTTTTCGTACCCTTTAGCACGAGACTTGACCATTACCACCTTAACATGTCTCTCGTGGAAAATTATATTTTTACTCTGTAGCCATATTATGATGTCACTTGTTGGTATACGTTCTAACCTCACATTGGGGTAGGGGGCATTGTGTATCACTAACGCTATTTGGTTGTAATTTGGGGAGAATCTTTTCAAACCAGGATTTGGAAACGTCATCATTCATTTCTTCATGATAGTCTTCCGTTGTTTTGGAGATGAGCACAAGCTTGCCACCCTCGACAAAGCCATCATCACTTCATATGTGCAAAACTATAAGACGTTTACCACTCTCCGTAGCATTTCTAAGTCCTGCACTTAAACCAGATCGAAATGCATGTTTTTATTTTATTTTACTGTGGTGTCAGTCCATACTTTGCTTGTCGTGTGCCCCTCGTTAACCCACGTCTCCTCTAAATAACAAACTTCCCGTGTTTTATGAAGTTCCTTCAATATGCACGCGCAGCATGATTTACTTTAATTAACAACTAACTTAACTATCTATTAGTATATGTTGTTTATAGTTGAAATATGCTTAGTACGCACTTGTGCGCTTTAGCAAAACGAACTCAAGACTCCAACCTCAATAGCAGTACGTTTTCAAGGGACTATTTACACGGCGGAAGCATCATGGAAATTGTGAAGAAGGCGCGCTACGATCAACGGTCACTTGCTTTTGTTTACATTTATTTTATTCTCCTGTAAGCAGTAGAAAACCGTTTGGTTTATAATTGTGCACCCTATGTAACACTGGAGGGTCAACATCGAAATAATTTTCAGCCCACATTTTAATCGTGTTAGAGCTGAAGGCATACATACGTGCAGTTTGTTTAAAAGGGATACGTGCGAAAGTGTCTCACTTTGCGGTCGCCTGGGATCGAATCCGGGCCGCCTTGGTGAGAGCCAAGCGGTCTAACCACTGAGCCACGGCGCGGCCTAGTAGCTCTTTACAAAACCTTTTGTAGTTTTGGTCCAATGTTGTAGCATAAATGTGACCTTTTTCAAGTGGACACCAGTAGTGTTATTAATGTATATGTATTTATTTATTTATTTGTTTATTTATTTTTTACTTCATCGTATTTGGCTACACATAGGTGTGGTTATTGATTTGTCTAAACAAATATGTATATAAAAATGTAGCCACAAGATTTGACGTTGTATTATGTTTTGCATGATCATGGACCACTTAGGTCTAAAGTACTAAACGCTGCAATAAACTGCGATGTTTAAATGTTTATTAGCACGCGTGACTTTGTTAATCTTCCTGTCAAGATTGGCTGAACCAAGTGCTGTGTAAGTTAGTGTATAGTATACTTAAGTTCCAACTAGAAATTACATTATGTAGCACAATTTCTGCTACCAATTGGTCATGGAGTAAAAAAGTAGATAAGGTCTATTGGTCAATTCTGTGGAAAAGGTACAAAACAAAGGCATGTAACTAAATAAATAGCTGAGCTCAAGAAGCCATTAAAAGCTTTATTTCTTCCTTGTGTAGCGGGTTTGTATTGACGTCGAGGAATTCCTCAAAATACCTGAAACGTGTAGGGCAGTAAGTTTATTGCTTGCTTTGAGAGGACCATGTAAGGAACTGGTTGAATTTTTGACTAATGCAAGTTCTGTGTGAACAGTCGTTTATTAAAAAAACATAAGATAGCTGATAGACGCCTAAAAAGTTGGGACTGCTCGCTCATATAAGAGTGGACGCTGCACTTGGATATTTCCACGATATTTATTGCATGTTCTGCCAATGATATATTACTAAGAGTCTTGTCTACTGAAAATATGTGGTGGAACATGTAGCAACTGCGGCCATTTTCGGAAACAAGGCATTTTACCTTGCAAGTTGGTTGTATAATGTGAAATATAGCACAAACCGCCCGAGAGAGCTCTGCGCGCACACGCCGGAGATGGAGGCAAAAGAGGACAAGACAAGAGCGATCCAAAAGAGAGGGAAAATACAAAAAGAAATAAGAAATAAAAGCTTACAATAGTTCAACTAGTGTAATGTCTTAAGAGGAACGCTTAGGCACCGAGCATTTCCGAGGCCGTTGTTGCGTCAAAGAGCGTATTATCGATGTTGTAGGCTCCAGCTGAAACCTGACATTTTGCTAAGATTCTAGGTAGGCCATGAAAAACCGACGTATGCTGAAAACTTATGCAAATTCGCGTTCCACTGCGTTTTAATGAAATTATGCAACTTATCAGGCATATAATGTAATGTAGCCTAAATTAAACTATCTAAACTAAGATAATTTAGCTTAATCTAACCTAACACTACCTAAACTGAGCTAGCCTGATCAAGTTAAATATAACCTAACCTAATATAACCTTACTCTAAGTCACTAGCCTAAATCAACCCAACTGAACTAAACTAGCCAGTACTAATCTACAAAAAATAACTTAAACTAACATAATGTAGCTCTAAGTAACCTAACCTAATCTAACTCTAACCAAGTTAAAACTAGCCTAACATAATTATAAATCACGTGCTTAAAATAACCTAACCTAACTATGACTAATCTAACTATTAATAATAAGATAAACGAAAAGAACAACATATTCTTAAGACTAGTAGAAACAAAATATAAAAAATATATAAATACTTTTAAATTTCTTATTGAAACCATTTCTAAAATTATATACTTTGAATAAAACCTAATCCAGCATAAGCTTACCTTGATAGTCAATATGAAAAATTCAATGTCATGGCCGGGATTTGAACCACGGATCTCCTGGCTTTCGTCCAGTCGCTCTAACCCATTGAGCTACCATGACCAACGTGCTGACTTACATTAAATTCCCCATTTGACTCGTGTATTTCCCTGGTAAACCACTAGGGGCTCTCGCATTCAAGATACACTGTTTGCCCACCTCGGTAGCGTGGATGGTAGCGCGTCTGCCTCACGTTCAAGAGGTCCCGAGTTCGAATCTTGGTCAGGGTGAGTTACCTGGATGAGGTTTTTCCGGGGTTTTCCGTTATCCTTAAAGACAAATGTCAGGTATCTCTAAGCTCCATGGACCCTGAAGTCATTTGATCATCATTTCAGGCAATTCATGCACCGTCCGATATGACCTAACGTTGGAGGACATAAAAAACACACAAAAATATTACTGACTGTGGCGACTTACTATCGTAAGTCCGTGGTTCAAATCCCGGCCAGGGCATTGAATTTTTCATGTTGACTCTATCTATCAAAGACCTTAGCCTATATATGGCTAGTATAAAGAAATGACTAATTTCCATCAATTAACTAAAATAATAAGAGTTAAATGATGAAGCCTGGGACTCAAGTACTTACGATAGTAAGTCGCCACAAACGGTTTATCTCGAATGCGAGAGCCCGTAGTGGTCTACCGGGAAAATATATGAGTCAAATGGAGAATTTAGTGTCATGACGGCAAATTTTCCATGGTAGCTCAATGGGTAAGAGCGACTGGACGGAAACCAGGAGATCCGGGGTTCAAAACCCGGTCATGGCATTGAATTTTTCATGTTGACTCTTATCTATCAAAGAGCTTAGCCTATATACGGCTAGTATGAAGAAATTATTAATTTCCATAAATAAATTAAAATAAGCTTACCTTACTTAACTATCGTTATTTTACCTTACTAAACTTACCTAGCCTAAGGTAACATTTCTAACTAACCTATGCCTAACTAGTGTATCTAAATTAACCTAGCCTAAACCTATCCTACCCAAACTATGACATTGAACCCGGGGGAACCTACAAGCGTCCCAGACTGACCTTAGGCCCAGCATAAGCTGAATAGTCTCCTGTAATTAACAACATATCCTCTCATGCATCATACAACATGTGATACTTCATAAAACAGAAACCATCATTTACCCACCGTCTATTATTATAAATTCATCATGTCAGTAAGGGACAGAGTCCAGAATGGTAAAACATCGAAGGATTCTGGTCTTCGGAGAAGGATGACGACGTCTCTATGCTGATAGCCAAACTAAACCAATCAAGGCCAACCTAAATAACCCAACTTAACCTAACTTTATCTTTGACCAGATGGAGTATACATTAAGATGCATATGCTAAGGAAATTTATAATGTGGATAATTCTGCTTGAATGAGTCTTTACTCGATATTCTCCTTGGCCCAATTTCTGTTCTAGCTTTTGTTTACACCTCATTACAGGAAAATTCCAAGGAGTTATCATAATCTTAGTCCTGTATTGTTACCATTCCGAACTTCATTTCCCAGTTACCATTTAATTTCATGTTATCAATACACTGTATACAATGCCGCATGTAGTAAGATCGCTTAGCACTACTGCTTATGGGAAATATGATTGAATTCTTCTAAGATAAAAGAAAAAAAAACTTCATTTTGTATTAAAGCAGCTCAAGAAAATGTTCATTCTTTTGCTTTATCTTAAAGTTTAATGTACCATTTCTAATCTGGTTTACATGAAAGAAAGGATCAACAGGATACCCAGTTATTTCGTTACTATAGGTAATTGTAGCACAATTAGCGTGTTGGTAGCTCGTCTCCCTCAATTCAAGAGGTCCCGAGTTCGAATCCCGATCTTGATAAGTTACCTCAATAGGTTTTCTTTTTTTCCTTCCAGTCTGCAGAGCTTTAAACTTCATTCAGTTGCAGAAACGTTTTCCACTCCAGACGGAAATCAAATCAAAACCTCCTGGTTGGAGAAGCCAGAATTCACTTCTCGGGCACACAGGCAACATTTTACGTGTCTTTATATATTACTAGATACTTATTCTTTTTCAGATCTGTGCTGCAGATTTTATAATTCCCATATTGATGTTAGTTTAGTATACAAATGCACCTTCTTATTTACTTATTGCTATAATTTTTATATATAAGCATTACAAGTAAAACTACGTTCTAGCACCGTCCATAAACGAGACATTTTCGTGCTCAGGGCGAGGACTATATACAATCAATTAAGTATATGTGGCATACACATAAGTAGACAAAAGGTACAAATCTAACAAACGTATTAATTAGTAAAGAAGCAAAGTTACTATACATTATGAAGACTGTCCAAATATGGAATAAAAGTTATTATTTCTAAATGAGTGAAATGCAGATTCTTAGACACACAAGTTTAGAAGTAATTATACCACTAATTATTAACTGTAAAAGGACTATAAACATAATTTTCATCATTCAAAATCTTTAATTGTGTTGCTTTTTATTGTGTAACAAAATATCCTTAATTTGATGTGGGTATAATATTTCTAGTCCGTATCTTAATATTTTCTATCCTTCTTCTAGCCTTGGCTAGACCTCTCGACTCTCACCAAGATGGCCCGGGTTAGATTCCAGGCGACCGCAAAGTAAGATTTGGCGCTGGGGTGAATTTTCTCCGGGATCTCCGGTTTCCCCCGTCATCTCATTCCACACGCAGTGCCGCATGTAGTAAAAGCGGGCGTTAAACACTACACATTTCCAACTCCCTTCATTGGTGTCCAGATTTCAGCCAGTCTATCATTAACAGTTCCTAATATTTCCATATCATGTTCATCTATGTTTCTGTTTTTGCTTTAAATTCAAACATAGTAATAATTCACTGACTGGTAATTGTTGAACCCTATAGAAATCTATTAATATATTTCCATGCTTTCAATTAGTAGTCCTCCATCACTTCAGATCCATAACTGCAACATACCTTCTGCATTTATAGTGATCTGGGGGAATTGCAAAGCTTTCGATCTGTCCACTTAACCAGACATTACTATCTCTCCATAGTTCTAGTTCTATGCCCATCAGGGAAACAAAAACTTTCAACCTATTCAATAGATATAATAGCTGTTGAGTACCTATTACTGGAAGGCGTGGGGAATATTTTATGGAATACGAGAAATAAATTCAAGTGATCAATGAACAGGTTTAATAGTTTAAAATATTGATTCTGTAATTGCTGTGGGTTGCAAATTGAATGGCTGGAACAATTTGTCAAATGCTCAAATTGTTTTAATAACTTATTTTTGAAAGTATTTGAGCTAGGGACAGAAAAAGATGCCACAATATTAGTCTATCACACTATAACAAGTGATAAAAGCTTCATCTTCGTAGCATGAAAGTCTTTCGAGAAAAATCAACATAAATATTGCAAATTGTAACTTACATAAAAGATAACAATGTTTTAGAACATGTCTGGACTACATACAGTTGTAAAGTCTCTGACTCAAATAATTTCAATTTTAGACATAGAAATTATGGAAATTTTAAAAGAGAAACCTTCTAGCTTCTACCAAAAACACTGGGGAACAAAAAAATAATTTTTGAATATTTCCAGCACTTCATGAGGCAATTTTTACTAATTTTGGGTTGAGGAAAACAAATATGACAATAAAAAAATTTTATTAGCTCTAGTTTCTATGATATGCACAAGGTGGAAGTGTTACATATTAACGGATTGAGAGAAAACAACAATGAAAGTGCATTTGATTTTTTTAACTGTTAATTACATGCTAAGAGTTCTAAATTGCTGGAACAATACTTTGCAGATAGTCGTGTCTGAAGAGAATCATGTGGTGACCTATTGACTTCGCCGTCTTTTAGCTTGCCTCTTGTGATGGAGTTCCGCAGAATCCCTATACAGTAATCCGCAAGCATTACTTCATTACAACGGCCCTGATATCTTTGTTCCATAACAGAAATGTCCTGATGGAATCTCTCCCCATGTTCATCACTAACAGCTCCACAACTAGGAGGGAAAAAATCTAGGTGGGAGTGAAGAAAATGGATCTTAATCGACATGTTGCATCCAAGGTTACGCTATTTTTGCAGGAACACTGTCACCAATGCCTGTAGTTGCCATCTCTTTTGTTGCCTAAAAATCCTTGAACAACACCCTTGAAGGTTTCCCAAGCTTTGTTTACTTTCCTCTCCAAAATTTAATCAAATGCAAGATCATGTACAAGTTCTCTTATTTGTGATCCGACTAAAATGCCTTCCTTAAGTTTTGCATCACCTAATTTCCAAAATTTCTCTGATTGTTTAGTTATTTGACAGGTGTGCCAACTACCAAAAAATCCCCAAAATTTGAAATATTCACTCTAAAAAATGAAATGTCACTTTATCTTCAAAACAAGAGCTAATCTAACATTTTATGGTGATTTTTCAATTCAACAGATGGAAATGCATTTAAATTCACTATTTTTAAGCCCGAAACATTTCCATTGTTGCCCAGTGTAATTTGTGAATAGAATGAGAGAAAGCTCACAAGGAATCAATTTATTTGTACATCAGTTTAGCTTTGGGAAGATCTCCCGTTGCAGAGTTCTAACAACTCGTCATGCACCGCAACGTCTGCACGTTCCTCTTAACTTGGTTCAGCAAACCGACTACCTACAAACCTGAAGACATCTCGCGAATCAAAGACCAACAAAAAGTTATTTGTCAATTAAAATATGTGATTCTTTTATAAGGAGAATTGAAGGTAAGAGCTTCCCTGCTCTCTCGCTCTTTCTCTTTCGCTGGAGTAATGGAGAGGGAGAGAGAGAAATAGCGGTGTGTATAAAAGAGACAAGAAGCCGATCTCTTTCTAAAGCACTCGACAATCTCCATGACAGAAGCGACCCGGCAAGGCGGCATGCCTCCTCATGTCAGAGCCTTCCACAGATCCATCATCCCTCTCCCTGTCTGCCGGAGCAGGACCTGCTGCACACGACTGCGCTTTCGTCATAGAAATGCAAGCAAACTACTGCACTCTGCTCTTTTGTCTCTTTACCTGCCAGCTAGTAGGCGAGAAGCTCCTTACAAATAAAAAATACAAGGAATGTGGTATAATTTATATTCATTATACAGAGTAATTTATATATAACTGACATTTCTTTCTTTAATTATTCCTTTGGAAATTCAAATTTTAGCCCCAAATTAAGCACAGTGTTCTGGAGTTTCAATTCTCTGTCACTAGATGCGCAAATGTTTGTTTTATTCCTAATTGCAATTGTTGGCAGCTGTTTTCGTGTTTTGTTCTAGCCAAGGTGAAAATGCAGTACACAGTAAATCAAGGACTCTTCCTTGTGAAGCAATATTGGGTTACGAATTGAATCATAGCTACTTAAAGGGCATGCCAGAGATAATTTGATGTTCGCAATCCTCCCAGAAGAAATACAATACTGAGACTGATAAACTGTAAACAACTGGACCTTTGGTGAGTGAACAAGACAAGCATCGTTCGTCTAGGCTTCCCACGGTTGTTGTTGACGTAAGAGTACGACTGGAGCAGTCACACACAAAACCATTAAGATATTTGTCGCAGGAGACACGGTGCACCTACTCAATGTGTCAGAGAGCTGCGAAAAGTGCAGCCCATATAGGGCTATGGTTGTTCATCAACTACAAGAACCAGATAAGGATAAAAGATTGAATTATTGTATTTGTTTTTAGACGTCCACTGTGCAAAATCCTACCATATTGTCCATTACATGGTTCACAGATGAAGCATGGTTGCATTTATCGTGAACTCACAGAACTAATGCCATTGGGCCACCGAAAATCCAAATGTCATCCATGAAGTACCTACAGTACGCGCCTGTTTTCTTGAGCGCTAGATTTACAGTGTGGTGCGGGCAGAGGGGAAGAAGCGAGAGCTAACGCTCTTTTGTTTCTGTAGTGTGGTCAAACTTGAAATACACAGTTCAGCAAAATAGAGTGTAACATAACCGAAGATATCACAAGTAACGTTGCATCCTCAGAAAACATTCTTTAGTTTTGCCCAGGCCAGCTCAATTACATTCAGATCACAGTTATATGGAGGTGTCCACTTTCGAGAACCATAACATCCACAAATGTTCATGCAAATATAAAACATTTTCAAGTAAATGCTGATGTACACTCGTAACAAGGATAAACTGGCAATTCGAGCGCACCAAACGAGCCTTTATGAAGGAAGCTTTAACTACAAAGTGATAATGTTATATAATAAACTTCCAAATTCATTTAAACAAGCTGCATCATTAAAACACTTTAAGAATAAGGTTAAGGAATGTTTGAATGCACACTGTTTTAATACGGTTAATGAGTTTTTAGAACTATAACCATGTAAATGAGTACTGGGAGCATAGTGCATTCACAAACCTGTAATATTCATATTATGACATTTCTTGTAGCAAATTAGTCTATACATATATCACATGAAGCCATAGAAAAGCTGCTTACGTATATGTTGACAAGGACGAACTAAAATTCTAATTGTAACATACGATTGTTGTAAACTGGTTAGCTAATTAACCTCGAAATTGATCAAAACGAAATATGGCGGACATGATAAAGCTTAGCGTATTAGCAACTAGATGTCAGTGTATAGTGCATTTCAAAAGTTAAGGTTGTCATCTATGTTTACGGAGTTAAACGAAACTTACCGAATGAGGACTTGGAACCCGATCGCTCTTCTTATCGCGCGGATATTGTATGCACCCAGTTAAAATCGGAGTTGGTGCGCAGTATCCGCACAGAGAATTGTGGGACCAACTGTTTTTAACCAGACTATGAACACTGCACAGTATTGACTGATTTTCATGGAGTTTGTTGAGCAACTGCGTGATGTAGAGCTGAGTTAAGGATATTTTCAGCAAGATGGCGCTACATGTCATACATCAAATGAGTCCATGGAACTAATTGCAGGTTTCTTTGACGATCATATCATTTCCAGAAACCTGTGGCCACCGAGATCTCCGTTTTGACTTCTTTCTATGGAGTTACTTAAAAGACATGGTTTACGTCACACGTCCCCAGACACTGGAAGATCTGAAGCACATCATGACACAGGATATTCAAGCTATTGACAACAGAGTCAATGGGAAACGAAACGAGTAATTTGTGTGAATGCCCTCTGTAGCTCTTCTCATTCTGGACGACATTTGTATACGTGGTAAACGTAAGAGACTGATAAAATCTCACTACCAAAAGATGTACATTTCATTGAAGCACACATTTAAAAACACCTCATACATTACTCAAATAGGAAGAAGTTACTAGAATTCTTTCTTTCTTTCTTTCTTTCTTTCTTTCTTTCTTTCTTTCTTTCTTTCTTTCTTTCTTTCTTTCTTTCTTTCTTTCTTTCTTTCTTTCTTTCTTTCTTTCTTTCTTTCTTTCTTTCTTTCTTTCTTTCTTTCTTTCTTTCTTTCTTTCTTTCTTTCTTTCTTTCTTTCTTTCTTTCTTTCTTTCTTTCTTTCTTTCTTTCTTTCTTTCTGCCTTTCTTTCTTTCTTCCTTTCTTTCTTCCTTCCTTCCTTCCTTCTTTCTTTCTTTCTTTCTTTCTTTCTTTCTTTCTTTCTTTCTTTCTTTCTTTCTTTCCTTTGGTGATGCAAATGACACAGAATTTCAAAGCCACCAATTGCTATTAGCTTTTAAAAGATTCAACTATTGTTTAAACTTATTGTAATGTACTAATATTTAGCTATAAGAAAATATGTAATAAAAGAATTTGTTCAGTTATTCATCTCAATTATCACAGAGTATATGAAACAATAAACGTTCGATGGAATAGATGATACAAAAGTGAGTAGAGAAACTCATGTGAGTGAAACACATCACATATTTGTGTTTCATATACCGTAGTTACTTTGTAGTTTAGATACGTATTCTAGGGCTTTATCCTGTCGAAATACTTTTGAACTTATTGGTGATTATCCTAAAAGTTTTAATACTTTAGTTTTCATTTTCGAGAGTTTAAAGTGGCACTTCAAGATTCCATGTCAAAATTCGGAGTTAATCCGGAGGACTGGATGCGGTGAACTGATACTAAGGGTGGTTGGACCTGAGGGAATTTGGCGGATGTAATTATTCTTCCGAGGGATATCCCAGAAATGTGCCCATGACCTCCAGACGCTATCGCCCGAGACATCCTGTTCGATGATATTTTAAAATGTGCATAGGTAAGAGAAAGGCTGTTTGTTTTGTATGATGTTTGTCTTTGTTTAATAAAGAAGTGAATACAATAATTTGACAGATAATGATGGAGGGAATCTTGACAAAAAGGTTCGCCAAGAACTGCAAAAGTGAATCTGTTGATAGAAGCAAGACAACGTGCCAGTCCGGTCACATTTCTTTCTTTGCCATAAAAAACAGAAGTAGAGGAAGAATAAGAATTCTAAATGATCCCATTAAGAAGGGAGGCATTGAAATACGGAAACACATCCAGACAAAGCAGACAACTAATGCAATTCTTAAAGACGAATGTTTTGCCTAAACAAAACAAAAATGCTTTTTTCTTAAAGAAATAAAAAAAGAAGAGAAACACTGTGTCGCTCTTTGCTTTTCTGGCTACTTTATGAGCCGTGTTTGGCAATTTCGTTAAGGTAATTTTTTTCTCCCCTACTACCTTCTTCCAATGAATGCGATGTTAAAGGTGTTTCAAAGACAATGCCCCGGTATGTACGGCTTTAGGAAAAACATTTACATTCTGGTATTTTTTGGTAGCGGATGGCGATTTTAGAAACAGGAGGAAAAAATCCATTTTCTGCGAGGAACGCTGGTTAGGTGTCCAGGTACAATGTCGCTGGTATTTTAAATTGAGGAGGATTGTGTCAATAAACACAGAAATGGTTGGGAAGGGATATAAAATTGCAGAGAGGGGCCGCCGGTTTTCAATGAAAACCAATTGTTCTGATCTACTTGTTAGGAAGGATTTAAGAGTTTGTGGATACATGTAGGTGGTTGTTCACAATGAAATGAAGGGGAAATTATGTGACAAGAGGCGGCAGTGCTACTTTCTTAAAGGGGGCTTCTGTCTAGGAGGCCACGAGATCGGCTCTTCTGTGCCTGTAATTTATGTTTCATTTTGTTTGCTCGGCATTGAACTGGAATGTGCGCAGCGGATTTATGACGTTCTTTGCGGGTTAAATATTGTATTAGTGCTGAGATTGGCAACTGTGAACCTTTTATCATCTGACCCATTGTATTGTCAGTTAAATTATAACTCAACTATGAAGCATCCTTATTAACTTTGTTTATTACCTTCTGGTATCGGTTTGTATCCCTGTATTTAACGGCAAATGCCAATTAAAAACTAGCATATTTAAAATGATTAATAATTCCTTACTTATATTCACAGCCTTAATTGGAATATGTCAGTGCTTAGACTGGTGTGGTATACTTCAATAGTAAATAGTTACGAGGGCTGTACAATAAAGAATGATTACAATCTGTTTTGACAACGTACCTTTACTTATTCTCATTTTGATGGTCCTTCTCAAAATAGTCTCCCCTGAATGCGAAGCACTTGTCCCAGCGTTTCTGCCAGTCTTCAAAGACATGCTGGAAAACATTTTTGAGAGATCCTTCAAAATCCCCTCCGCAGCCTTCACCACTGCTTCTGATGATCGATAATGCCTCCCACGAAGACGTTTCTTTAAGTCAGTGAATAGAAAAAAGTCACATAGGGCTAAATCCGGACTACAGGGAGGGTGAGGGTTGTACTTCACTTTGATTTTTGCAAGATATTCAGCAACAACAGTTGCAATATGCCACCGCGCATTATCGTGGTGCAGCATCCAGCCTGCTTCACGGAAATGTGGTCTTTTGCGCCTAATATGGTCTTGCAATGTTTTCAGGACTTCCCTGTAGCATTGTCCAGTTACTGATGTGTGTGCAGGTACAAAATGCTGATAAACCATTCCATGAATATCAAAGAATGACATGACCATAAGTTTCCCAGCAGAAGTAACCACTTTTGCTTTCTGGGGGATTGGTTAGATGATTTCCACACTGAGCTTTGCTGTTTGCTCTCAGGATCAAAATGATGTAGCCAAGTTTCATCAGCAGTGATTACGTTTGAAAGAAACTCCGGATCGTCCTCTAACATCAGCTCTAACTGCATGTAATGTCCTTTTGTTCGGGAATCAACAGTCCTGGAACACATCGCACACAAACACGTCCCATGAGTAATGTTTCTGTCACCAACGTGTGGGTGGCAACCAATGATATGTTCAGTATTTCAGAAGGTGAACTTAAGGTAATTCGTCGATCCTTTCTCATTGTGGCGGTGGTAGTGTTGATGTTTTCTTCCGTAGGAGCTGTAACTGTAGCACCGGCTCCACCTTCCTCTGAAATTGACTGTCTCCCCTCTTTAAACATTTTAAACCACCTTCGAGCTGTACTGTAGGGAAGAACAAACTCTCCATAGGCCTCCTGTAACATTGTATAGGCCTCAACTGAAGATTTGTTGAGACGAAAGCAGAATTTCATAGCCGCATATTGTTCCTCGCGTGTTATCTCCATTACAGCGGTAGGCGATACTGAGCATATTTGAACTTGCCTGGTTCTCACTGGCGGGAACCAGGAGTACGAACAATGAAGCTACTACGGCGTGTTTGTTTCACATTAAGCTAACTGAATATAATAAGATTGAATTTTAGTGCGAAAAATTATGACCGTAAAAAAATTATGATCATTCTTTATTGGACAGCCTTCGTATTTTCAGTGTTAGAATTTTCTAGATGTACTATCTTTAAAAGGCCAGCATTGTCTTCTATCTTGAATTAGGTGTTCGCCGTTTCCGATTTCACATCTTTTCAGCCAGCGCTTTCTCGGTCTTCCTGGCCATGTTATTCCTCTAAATTGATACATCATTGCCATCTTGGGTCCTCTATCCTCTAGCATTCTTTCGAGATGCTCTATCCAGTTGTCCCTATTTCTTATACCGGCGTGTCCGTAAAATAAGGTCTCCAATTTTATTTAATACAGAAAACATGTTTATTGTCAATGAATATTACATTGATGTAAAGGCGGAACTTACAGCTATTTTTAACGTAATCACCATTACGATCGATGCTCTTTTGCATGGGCTGTGGCAGTTTTTGTATACACTTGTCATAGCACTCTCCCGCCAAGTTGCGCAGGTAGCACTCAACCTCGTTTTTCAAATTATCGTCGGTCTGGAAATGTGTTCCACACAGGTGTGACTTCAACTCAAAAAACAGATAATAATCACTAGGTGCTAAGTCTGGTCTGTAGGGGGATGGGTGAGGATGTCTCATCTGATGTCCCAACCTCGCGCACACCTTGCGATAATGCAAAAATTCGGTCAAAATCTTGTCAATTTTAGTCTTACTGACTTCAGGGATAAGTTCGCACAGCTCGCGAACTGTCACACGTCGATCTTTAAGCATTTCTTGCTCCACTTTTGCAACTGTTTCGGCGGAAACCGAAGGTCGACCAGAACGCTGTTCGTCATGGACGTCTGTACGTCCGTCTTTGAACTCTCTGACCCACTTTCGCACGTTTTTGACGTCTATACATTTTTGCACAAAGACTTCGCATAACTGATGATGAATTTCAATGGGGGTAGTATCCTTGGCACTCAAAATCGGATCACTGCATGCAACTCGCACTTGGCGGCGGAAGTGATAGGAAGCTCCATTGCAAACAGCTGCCCAGCCAAGACTAATGGTTGCAACGGGTTTGTTGTTTTGGGGATTTGAAGGGGTGAAACCAAGCTACATGCCAGTGTTGCCGAATCTCACGTAATAGCGTTCCTCACGGCTCCAGCGCCTTGGAGACGTTATTTTACACACACGCCTCATATTTGTTGAAGAAGTGGTTGTATTTTAAGTTTCTCTCTGATATTCTCATTTATAATGTGTTCTTAGACCTTAAGAAGGACATTTCCGCTGTTAGAATTTTGCTTTTCTTCTGTTTCATTTAGGATCCAGGCCTCACTTCTATGCATTGCCACTGGAAGTGTCATTGTTGAATAAAATCTTATCTGCGTATCATTTCTTACTTCGTTCCTCGGTGCCCGTCTAATTGTTCCACAATTATGTTGAAATTTATACATTTTCTTATTTATATCTTGTTCTTCTTCATACCTTATATCACAGTCCAAGTTCTGGAAGCCTGAAACCTGTTTCAACACTTTATCTTCTGCTATAATATTTGTTCTTAGAGGGTTTGTTTGAAAATTTTTAAACTATTTATTCAAATATATTTAAAAGTCGTGTGTATGTAGATTTCTACATCGTTCCAACGGTTTTCAGCAAATTTGGTACATATAACCTTTGACACAAAGCGAGAGATACTGTCTGCTTTAAATTCGGAAACCCGCTACATTTTTAGACAATTATTTAATCTTATATAATTCCTGCAATAGCTGGTGGCATCATCCAGCGCATGTTTATAAAAATTGAGGGCATAATTTCAAGTATGCATTCCTCATATGTAGACAATAACAAGAGTTCATTACATGTGTCTGGAAATACATTAAAATATAATAAAAAGAGAGAAATTAACTCAATTTGAAACGGAATAAAACAACGGCTGTTCTATCTCTAAATACTCAGCTCAGGGTCATGGTTAATTGCTGAGACATTGCGAAAACAATGTCCAGTCATATCCGACGATGAATTGATTGGTACATAGAGGTTGGAGTTTCCCGACGTTCATCATTCAGGACAAAGGAAAACCCTGGAGGAAAAGTCTTATTCTACAACTCACACTGACCCAGTTCGAACTCGAAACTGAACATAAGGTAGACACTCTACCACTTACGCTACAGTTTTGGGCTTTAGGTGTCTTAAAAGTGACAGCCCCATGTCAGTACATAAAAGAAATCCTGCGGAAGGAAATTTCGTCACACGGCAGCGCTGGCATGATCCTAACAATTGCCAACGTCGGCAATAAAATATTTATTAAATATTTACTTATTCAGCGTTGGTCACCTAACACAGATACACTTAAATCCTCTAACTTAACTCTTAAGGGTATGTATGACTGAAATTTCATGAAAATCGTGAAAATAACGACTTTTTTATTTTAATTCTATAAAATAATTTAGACATTCCAGAATGTGAAAAATGCATAATTTGCCTCCGAACGCCATTTTTAAATGCTTATTTAAATGTCGGTGGCCTTTAAACTCTGTCAGAGTCACGCCCTCTTTTGCCTACATCCACATTCTTTGTCTGTTTTCCGTTCTTAAATTTTCAATTCAAGAAAAGAAAAATAAGGCTTTCAGACAAAATTGTTCCTAAAATGTTGCCAATATATCAGAGGCTGGCTTCTAGAACATTACTAGAGAGCTGCAAAACAGGAAAAACACAGAATGCCAATGAATCTTTGCATCATGTCATATGGAATAAGTGCCCAAAGGAAGTTTTCATATCAAAACAAAAATTGGATCTTGCTGTTATTAAAAGCATCAGTGAGTTTAACATGGGTAGTCTTAAGTCATTGGAGCTGCAGCGAAATATCAGAGGTGAAAGTGTAGTAGACTCAGCAAGGAAAACTTCGGTGCAGCGAGATCAGACTCGTATCCTGCAAAGCAAGAAGCGAAGTTGTGCAGAAGAAAAGCAACATCTAAAGAAGAAAAAGGTGGAAAAAGCAGCAACAGAGGAGAGGAAAAAGAAATCTGAGGGTCCAACCTATCAGCCTGGTGGAATTTAATGTGAGTTATGCAATCAAATCTTTAATCGCTATTTTCTCAATGTTCATATTTTCAGCATTTTTCTTCCTGTAAAATGCTCCTTGCGATGCAGTTTTTGTACTACATTCATGAAATTTCCTACACAGGTTCAGAATATCATGGGGAATGGAAATTGCCCTAGGTTTTATTGTGAAATGTATATAAGCATATATTTTTAATTTTCAAGCACAAAATTTACAGTTTTTAGACAAAAAAAGAATATTTGTAAATTAAAAAATTTGTGTGAACTAAACTAAAGGAGACACAGAAAAACCCAGAGCAATTTCAAAAAGTATGTGTATTATGAACATAGGGTTAAAATATTAGACCAAAATTCAAAATATGTTGTCGCAAGGGACTTTTTTAGTGACGTAACAAAAAACATACAAAATTTATCATATTTTCTAAACTGCTGGAGAAAAATGGTTTAAATTTAGGTTGTAACATGTTTACATTATACTACACCTATGGTGTAAATTTGAAAAAGCTAGCATTATTAGTTCAGAATTTGAAAATTTCAGTCATACATACCCTTAAACGATAGTCAAATCTTTTAAAAGCTGGTCGCTATGCTGTATGATTAAAACTTAATTTTAATTGATTAACGAGAAGGGAAAAAATCTAATAACTACTTCCCATTTGAGAATAAACATTTAAAAATTCAAACCAATGAAAATTAATATGTCGCAAATGTTTAACTTTGCATAAAATTATTTTGTATAACTAAATGCTTTAACCAAGTTTCTTTTTTGTGTAGTAAGATTCTGTCTCTCTCTGACGTTTAACAGTTATGAAAAAGCAATCCAGAACGAGAAGAACGTCTGGGAATATTCTCAGAAAATTCAAGACATACATTTAATTTTTCATCAAAATATCTTATAATGTGATATTTTAATGACCATCTTCAAATAATCATACTCAAGGAAATCAAAATTCTCGAAAAATTTGTATATAAAGAGTATCGTGTCGCATGTATTGAAGATACTGAACTGAAATAGCAAGGTAGATTGGAACGACATTTAAACAGGTACGATAGCTGAAGTGGAGAAGAAAGGACGAGATGGCCCCTAATTTATAAAATCTGTTACAATGGGTGGTGTGGTACATATATCTTGTTTCCTGAGCACGAATGGTCGCATTTGTTTCATCATCATTCTAACGATATAACGATTGAACACCGCCTGTGTGCCATCTCCCCTCCGAAATCCATTTCGGCCTTCATTTTTTCTCTTTCCTTCCATCCATTTTTTTATTATTTTTATTAAATTGTCCTTATTATTTTCCCTACTCTGAAATAAGACATAACGTGTGGTCATCTTCTCCCCCAACAAAGTGGACGGCATACTTCCATCTCCGCTCTACAGATCAAAAGTGTCCCAAGTCTGACTTCCTTCCTTTGGGCGTGCTGTAGTTGTATCGACTGTGTAAGCTTATGACGTAGCAATAAAGTAGGGCAGTAAAGAGAGCCTCCAGAGTTTTGTATATAAAATGTATTTACTGAGAAGGTAATTTAATTTAAATATATTTCAAAAAGATAAAAATTATGACACATTGAGGAATATAACCGTAAAGCACAAAATAAATATTGAAAACAAAAGCCTGGAGCAACTCACGAACTTCAACTATTTGGACTGCAAGTAAACTCTCATTTAGAGAATAAGATAAACAATTTTCAGCAGATATACGTAACCACAACTTGAACTTTGAAGAACAAAAGAAGGAAAAAAACTAAATTAAATGTTGTTAAATTATGGCAGTCCCAGCACTCACTTATAGAAATGTTAAAACAAAGAGAGGAAAATGACAAAGCAGTAGACATGAGGTTTCTTAAGAACAGTTAAAGAATGCACCAGTTGATATTTTTTAAAGAAATTAAATAATTAGAGAGGAAATACCCATATATAAATTAAAAGATAAAATAAGAAATGATATAAAAGAAAAAAACACGTGAATAGATCGGGTGAAGAAAGAATATCAGTTTTAACAAGAAGATATAATCCTTGTGGCAGAAAGGATACCTATACATTACTGTTATAGAACACAAATTAGGCCTGTCGTGTATAGAAGAAAACAAAGTACACACCCCTCTCACATGTCAAATGAAGCTGCTCTAGGAGTTATGCTGTTTTTCTTTTAAAGCTGTGAAAGGAGTCCTGGCCGAAATGTCTGTAGGGGTCCATAAGCGTCATGAACCAACGCTCGATTTGCATTTCTCTCCTGCCCTGTTATCGTAACACCCTGGATTAGAGTTAATAAACCGACTGAGAATATTAGAGATGGCGCTGCCAAGATTACGTACAGCAGGCACTTCCTTCCGGAAATTTCATCACATACAATTAATATAAACGTTTTGAGAGAGGAAGGGTGCCATGACAGATAAAGGCTTTGTTTTGCTATTGCTACTGATACCGCCGATGGGGTCATCTCAGTGTTCAGAATAGAAGGGTTTGTAGCCATGTTTTACCTACACTTCTTATAGAGTAAGTACTTAATTAGTTTGGAAATACACGTTTAAGGCGCATCAGGATAATGCTTGTTTCATATTTATAACTATTATTGTATTTATGTTGAGAAGAGAGGATATATAGTTAGTTAGTTACTAACACTCCCCACATGGCAACCTTGGCCTTCGGGGTAACCTCACCCCACCAAGTGATGACCGGACCCATTTCTCAGGTGGAGGCACCCAGAGGGCGGTGTCCATTACCTCCGATGATAGGGTGATAGTGAAGATGGCGGTGAGGTGAGAGGACCTACAGTTTTTACCGTGGACTCCGAACCACGTTGGGCATAGGGGATACTTCACGTGTGCTAGACAGAGGTGAAGGCGTGGATAGGGCCGACTTAAAATCGCCAACCCCAGAGCCGGGAATCGAACTCGGGACCCTTAGAACGGGAGCCGCGAACGAAACCACCACGCTACCCCGGCGCCCTAGAGAGGATATATTAAATCCATTAAAAAGTACTTCTAATGTCTTACACTTGATCTAGATACGACAGAATAACAAAAGAAGGATGAATGTTGCAGTAGTCCCTGCTGTAGATTCAACGGGGGAGCAAAACTTTCAACATCGTCTACATCAAAAAAGGTTCGTATTCGATGAGTTTGAAAAATGTGTTGTGTACAGAACTTCCCTCCAGTTTTACGAACAAAGAAAGAAAGAAATTGCTACAGTACGTAAATTCAGGAATACCGTTAAGGAAATTTCTCTTTTGAAGGCAGAAAGACACATTTTGGAGAATACTTAAAGGTTTGAGATGTCGTTTTCGCATGAAAATATGTACATCGTCCTAAGTACGCTATGCTGATGTTTTGACAGACCAGAGGAGGACAGCTTCGAGAGCTGTGACGCATTTCAGCCGGGAGCGAGGCCTGCAGTGCGTGTGACGTCAGGCAAGAGCCGTGTAGTACCAAGTTGCCTATATAAATGGCACTGTGAGTACTGGGTGCTAAGTACTGCATCCTCCCCTTCAACCCGAAGGTACTTCGGTAACCTCTAAATTAACTCCCAATCAAAAAACCTACATCACCTTCATCCTTCAATTCTAATCCTACCTGCGGTAAAACATTAATGGGTGGGCACGCAGCAAAAACCTTCTGCCTGTATACAGCCAGCCAGCACGAGCGGGCGAGCATCTGAAGGTTCAGTCAGGTTTAGCACACTGGATGACAACAATGTAGCTGCCACGTACCAAATGGAACTCTTAAATTTCCAATGTGACGATTTATTGAAGGACAAATATGCACACAAGAAAGACTTGGCTGATTTTTACAAGAATGTCCCCCAAACCAGATTTTTGAGCTTGTATTCACTTGCCGCACGGCATTGTGTATGTTTGGCTCGATATATGTGTACGAACATTTTTTTCTGTTATGAAATTAGCTAAGTCCAAACCCCGAAGTACCTTGTTGTATCACAATCTAACATTCAGCCTTCGATTACAAATTTCCCAGACATTACGTCCTGGCATTGATGAACTAGTTAAAAGAAAAACGTAACAGAAAGTGTCGGAAAATGTCCACGTAATTTTGTTCTGAGTGGGTCCACTCTAATTGGCAGAGAAAATTACTTTATGTTTTATTTTATTACCTTTGTAACCTGCCTGACCTTCAGATAAACTATGAGTTGAAGTTTTATATATTTTCTCATATCACAGAGCCAAAATATATTTGTTTATAAACTGTGTACAATTGTGTAATTAAAGTAGTCAGTATTAATATTACAACACCCAAGATGTAAGTTTTACATATTATTAATACCCGATACGTTTCCTGTCCTTCCTACGCTATCGGAACCCCAACACATCAAACTGTTTCCTTCCTCTTGGACAGCAGAAATCAGCGCGGTGACGTCACACGCTAACGTGCCTTTCGTTCGGGGGCATATTTAGCCGTGAGAGCTAACTGAGCTGACGTCACACCGTCACTACCTATCTTCCCCTGTGACAGACTGTACTGTACCATACTCCCTCCCTCACTGCCTTCTAAATCAACCCGTACTACATCTATGATGCCCCTAAACAAGATCGCTCATTCTTCAGACAGGTAATATAAGCTTAGATTTGTGGTTATTTGAGTTACTCTTGATGTCTTGGAAAATAAAGATTTGTGTAACTAATCAAATCTGTTTTATTTGAAGTTTTTCTTGCACAGAACAAAACATAAGTGGTAAGGACAAAAGAAATAGCATAGAGAGAAAGAAAAGAAAAGTTCAGGATAGCAAACATGATTCCAATCTTCGGAGGCTTACTAGCCATAGATTTAAGTGTTCAGTTTAATACATTTGACTTTAGGCCATTTCTTCTTGGTTCATTCGATATATTCTTTATATTTGTTTCCTTTCATTTCTTTTTCTTCTTACTGCTGCTACTAATACTGCAACAGCTGCTACCACTACCAGGTACTTTTCTTGGTTCGACGGAAATGCTCTATGAAAAAAGTTTCTGCTTTGCTATCATCATCATCATCATTGTTACTTCTTCTTACTACTTATACAATTAAACAAGTACTTATTTTTACAAGTGTAAGTTTAATTGCTGAAAGGAATTAAGGCTGCAGTTATTTTAAATTATGCAAAACAATACACAATGCCTCCTTCTATAATCACAAGTAAGTTTCTTAAACAGTTTTGGTTTCAATTGCAAAACTGCTCTCGCTCGCCGAACTCAGCAAAATCATCGAAAAAGAGCATGGGTCAGGTAAGCAAGTGTGGGTAATGGCGCCAATATCTGATCCATCCTGCACGGTCCAAAATGTACACAAGCTTGCGTTGGTACTCATTCCTTATAGTTAAATTATTTACCAATGTGTAACTGTCCAGACACGTCATGCTGTTTATGTTAATTTCCTTTGTCACAATTGTAATGCACATCTAGAACAGTAAAGTGTTGAGGCCAAAGGACCGGTGGAATGAAATAAGAAGAGCTGAACAGTCGAAGTTAAATATAAAAGCTGGTGAGAACAAAATAACAGTTGTTCAGCAACATTAATATTCAGTATTTGAGGGAATGTTTTGTGTAATGTCGAGATGCTGTGAGGACGGAAGACAATGCAGGGTGTGTCTCATTTGGACCATGACAAGGTCGCCTCAAACTGTCCACCTGTTTCTAATTTAGCGAGGCCGACACACCGACCTTCCTCCACAGACATACTGGCCCTCGCCTCCTGTTTCATCACGGGACAGTTTCTGTTTGGTGTAAACTTGGAAATAGCACTATCTTAGAAGTCGATTAAGTGGTCGCTAAGGGCTAGAGCGTGGCAGCTCTGGTTCTCCGGTTCGATCCTATCCATAGGCGTCGGTACTATTTTAGTGCTTAATTCGCTGGACTCCTCTGTCTAAATGCTACAACCCTGATGAGCATTCTCCAATCCTCACATCTACAACTACCAGCTAAAGTAGCCTACTCTCCTATTTCACTTTTACAGCAATTTAGCACTATAATTTTTATATATATTTAATAAAAGCTATCCAAGCTAATCGAAATGAACGTTTCGTTATAGGGGTATAGAAGTCGCTACATGTTGGCTTTGAAATCCCATGCTTTTTTTCCTGACATCACGCTAGAGAAATGAATATTGGCAGCTCTTGAAAGTTAACAAAGAATTGAACAATTTAAAGCAGTAATTGCGTATATCTGAGATGTGGCTGAAAGTTATTTGAAAGAAGTTATGTTCATTAAACACATAAATATTTTCTGTGTAGGTAATGTCCGTGTATATCATTTTTACCTAAGATATAAAATTGTATATCATTTCTGCAGAGTGAAATGGATTCAGAAAATTGAAGATACGAATTTCATTTTTCACGTAAATATCTTAAATATATATGTCTTATTACTCGAATTGGTTATCTATTTCTTAGAAAATAATGATATATTTTTTCCAAAGGGTTGGTCACTCGGGCTGAGGGGAATTTTTTTAAAACCCATATGTCATATTTGTGGCGTGTCTTCTAGAAGTATCAAGTAGAAGCAGTTTGACGTTTACGTGAATTTGATCAGATATTCTCTTGCTGACACGACACACTGCATAATCTTTATATTAAACCAGACTTATATAAGACCTGAAAACGTGAAAGAGAAAATGTTTTATTTATTTATTTATTTATTTACTTATTTATTTATTTATTTATTTATTTATTTATTTATTTATTTATTTATCTATCTATCTATCTGTCTGTCTGTCTGTCTGTCTGTCTGTCTGTCTGTCTGTCTGTCTGTCTGTCTGTCTGTCTGTCTGTCTGTCTGTCTGTCTGTCTGTCTGTCTGTCTGTCTGTCTGTCTGTCTGTCTGTCTGTCTGTCTGTCTGTCTGTCTGTCTGTCTGTCTGTCTGTCTGTCTGTCTGTCTGTCTGTCTGTCTGTCTGTCTGTCTGTCTGTCTGTCTGTCTGTCTGTCTGTCTGTCTGTCTGTCTGTCTGTCTGTCTGTCTGTCTGTCTGTCTGTCTGTCTGTCTGTCTGTCTGTCTGTCTGTCTATCTATCTATCTATCTATCTATCTATCTATCTATCTATCTATCTATCTATCTATCTATCTATCTATCTATCTATCTATCTATCTATCTATCTATTTATTTATTTATTTATTTATTTATTTTTTGTAATTTACGTGCTCCAACGCTATGTCATATCAGACGGTGAATGAATTGGGTGAAATGATGCTCAAATGTGTCCAGGGTCCATGGAGCTTAGAGTTACCCGACGTTCGTCTTGAAGGATAAAGGGAAACCCCGAAAGAAACTCTATCCAGGTAATCGTGACCGATATTCAAACTATGGTCCTCTTCAACGTGATGGAGACACGCTACCATCTACGCTACCGAGGCGGGCTCTAAATGAATCCTTGTCAGCCTCCTTTCTCTTGAATCCTGAAGGTCCAAGAAAGGCAAATCACAAGAACAAGACGTCTTATCAGAATCATTTAATAGTTTTAGAACCTATATGAACATTTCTAAAAATGCTTAGATGAGGCTTATTGAAAAATATGTTAATATACTAAAATAATAATTAATTATTGCTGATTCATTAGATGTTCATTACGTAAATTGTTCTTTTTCACTTCAGGGATTAGGCATTTCCGCCTGTTCTGTCTTCGCATTCCATCAACTATTCCCATCTTTTTCTAGGGCGTCCTACATACCTTCTTCCACTGGTACTCTTTCTTCGTCCATTCTGCTCATATGTTCTCTCCAGTTCTATATATTTTCTTCTATTTTGCCCTGTAATTTATATATGCCTAGTTCCTCTTGAATAGTTTCATTACTTATTAAATCTCGTCTAGTACATTGTTTCACTCTTCTTAAGAACTTCATTTCTGCTGCCTGTATCCTACTTTTATCTCTCAGGACTCACTTCCATACATGAACACTAGAACTGCCATCGTTTTATAAAAATTTTACTTTGTTTCTTTCCTTGCTTTGTATTTCAATGTTCTTGGTATAGTTCCAAATATCTGCTGAAGTTTGTTTCTTTTCTTTTCTATGTCTTTATCTAAATCAAAACTTCCATAACAACCCAACTAATTGAAACTCGAAAGCTGTTTCAGGCATTTGTTTTTCAATGCTTATTTTTGATCTTACAGGATATTTTCCTTGATGTGCCATTATCTTAGTTTTCTTTGTGGATATATTAAGATTGTATGCTTTTCCCAATGAAGGCTTTCTTCATTTTCTTGTATTATTGCTACATCAGCATAGAGTGTCACATTTAAGTATGTATTTCTATTTAGTTGTATTGCTTCATTCACTTGTTTTTTTTTTTTCAAGTTTTTATCAAATCGTCCAAGTATATATTGAATAGTGTGGTAGAAAGGCTACACCCCTGTGTTCTCTTTTTGTCGTGCCTTTATTTATGATAAGTTTGTCTCTATATAAGCTTTTAATTATTTCTACTTTAAGAAGGGGGTATCGCCTTTTGTCCATTATCTTCCATAATCTATTTCTATTTCTAGAATCAAATGCTTTTACTAAGTGTACAAATGCTATCTTTGCATAGATTCCATTGCTCAAAGAAGAACATGATACGCGAGGAGCAGCTCGGGATTCCCCTGTGACCCCACAGCTCGACAAAAGTCGTGCAGCAGTAGCCTTCCGTGTTCCGGTGACCATGTGCAGAATCATGCGCTAATAGAATATGCAAGAGTTCAAAATTTGTTCACGGTCACGCTCGAGCCCTTTACGGGCATACCACACGCATGGTGTGACTAGTGCGGCAAACTAAATCACTGTAGGTAGAGATTAGATAATACTCCGTGACATTTAATACCCACACAATATTAACCTTTAAAGAACAGAAAAAAAATTGTTAATTCTCTTGTAGATAAGGGAAGGATTTCAACACACCTTTAAATAAACCAGGTCTGCAGTGCTTGTCTACAGTATATCCATATTCTAAATTTGCTGTAATTTAAATTGCAATTTATAATTTCAGCAGTGTTATTCCAAATTTCTCTTGAGTATTACTTAAATTTCATCAGGTAAGAAGCAAAAAGAGCCACCAGCATAAATTTTCTTTTTATTTGTGTAAGTATTGCTCCTAGCTTCTAATCCATGTTGCCACCTCATTTCTACTTTTCTGATATTTGCTGCTTAGCAAATTTGAATTAAATAAAAATCTTGAATACATCTTGACCAGATTATTTGCATATTTCCAATCATGTGATGAATAATGCAAATATTTGGCGACTTATAAAGGATTAGTTACCGTAAACAAGAGAATGGTGAAGCTAAATCTTAGAACACCAGTTCATAGATATACATATTGCATTGAGGTTTTAGCACAAAACAATTAATAATTATAATGTTCCGGTTTCTAAATTATGTTTGGTTCTTCAAACGAAAGGACGTTTTCGAAATAATAGGTATCAACAAACTGATAAACCGGACGTGGCAGACCATTTTTGGCCATTTAACTATGAAATAAATCCAGAAGTTAAATTACTAAAGCAATTCAATATTTTGATGGATCTAATGGTTTGGGAAAAATATTTATTTCAAACAATAGAAATTGCGTAGTGTAGCAGGATTATGGTGATGATGGCATGATGGTGCTGTCGAAGCCTACGGTCAACAGTACAGAGGTGGCCAAATTATTAGACTAAAGCTCTGAAAATTATCTTTTCCCAGTCATCAGAAGTCCAATGTTTAAGTCCTTTTGCCCAGTCAAGCATATTTCTTGCCATATCTGGTGTGAGCTTTGCTTTTTGCTGGGTCTTCGAGCTTTCAACTTCCATCGAACAGGGTTCTCCTGATAGTTCTTGCTGATACTTCTCAGCTTCTAGTTACTAAAGTATTTCTCAAGTCTCTACACGTGGCTTTTCGGTTTCTGCGTGCTACAGTCATAACTTTTCTTACACTTCTAGGGCTCACTTGCTTTTTCTACCGCATTTTCCGCTTCGCTGTGCCCGATATATCTTTTAGTTTTCGTCCATTTGTTTAATTTTGCATACAGGCTTTTGTGATATTTCGAGTCTCTGTGCTATTTCATTTTGTGTATACCGTCCTTGTGCTATTAGTACCCTTGTAATACCAATTTTCCTAGGTGATAATTCACTTTTCCTCCCCATAACCTCAAATTTCCATTAACATTAAATCTCAAATATTCTCTAGTCTTTCTAGGTCCTCTCTAGTCTTTCAGCCACGAGTTGCTTCTTCTTCCCGATCTGAATCTTTGGTTTACATTCGCACTCAGATGTATCGATGTATATAAAGAATATCCGGATCTGCTTCAGTCTGAGCTGTGGTCAGTCAGACGTGGTCGCGAGTGAAAAGGATAACCTTTCTAAATAAACTTCGAAACCAGTAAATTCTTTATACTTCAAAAATATAAGATGTTCAATTTAATTTGTGTTGGAGTGGTGGATATTTTAATAAACTAGGCAATTTGTGGTTTTACTTAGCTTTATTTTAGATTTTATATTAGCACAGACACACAACTATAACAACAGAACAAGAATGCCATAAACAAAATTGAACAAAAGAAGGACGCATATGTTTATACAAAACCTTAATAGGTGGTGCTAGGTGTATCATTACGAAGATCAAGAATATAAAATTTACTACATAATACAACAATTTGTATTATTTATACATTTTTTCGTATAAAACTTGACAATAATACTGCATACCTTGATTACAATTAACAGAAAACTAATATTAACGGTTTTTTACAAGGTATCTTAGTGGCACTGAATTTAAGTCTGTTCACCATACGGTTCTTCCATCAAAAGACCCTTTCTGTCCTAGTTGTTTTACCAAAATTATTGACTTCGCCTTCCCTAGTTGCCATCACTACCAATCAAACTTAATTCTCACTGGTTCACGTCACACATTACATAATCTCATTTTTAAAACCGCCAATCACAAAACATTCACAACATATCACTTACATGTTGCGTTATCTCATGGCCTACTGAATTTAAACAGTTTCCTTTCTTATTCATGTCCATATTGATTCTTAAAACACATATTTAAACATTTTTCAAATCTCTGGGCCTAAACCTAGTAAATTTTTAAATACTACCAATCCAATCTCTATTTAAGATTGTTTAATTTTCAGTATAGTAATAAATGCAAAAATAATACATCTGGTCGCATTAATGATGAAAACGGGGAAAAAAATGGTCATTGAAAATGCAGAAAAGAATTTTGCAAAACTAGTCTCTTGAATTCTGTGAGAATTTCATAAGTTTTCTTAAAAGATAAGTCAAGTTTATGACAAATAATTATATTTTATGTAGTCTTTGATGCTTCCATGTACGCAGGTGGCGCTACGGTAATGTGTAGTCACGCGAGATGACACTTTCGGTAACGGCATACTCTTTCGTGGTTCCCTTTCGTCATATGAATGCTGTGGTGCTTCATTTCTTCTCTCAGCACTTGTTAGGGACCTCCCTGGGCTTCACTTCATCCCTTCCTCTTGGATGGTGTTAGTTGCAATAGAGTTCAGTCCCCGTGTTGTGTGCCGTACCCTATTTAGTATTCATAAGTTTTTGTTAATCAGCTGTGTACAACAGCAGACAGTAGATATGGCGACCTTGGCTTACCTTGACAACGGACGTGGGCTGCACGACACATAAACTAGCATTAACAATTAGTACTAGCCACTTTACATTGTAATACTGCAGATAGCATCACGGCTACAATTGATGGTGCCTTCCACTGAAGTAAACTATGACAGTCTGACTCAGGAATTTCATGTGTACTCGCATACTTAACAATGTCACTTCTATTCCTTCTTAAGAGAACATGATAAACCTAAACAAACTTCATCTTTATTATCTCTACTATGTTCTCATAATAAGTAGAACGAAGTATTTTATCCCATTCAAAATCGATACTAAACTTTATTGCGTAACTGAAAAAAATAAAACAAAAAGAGAATTTGTACTGCAGTTCAGCGTCCCCGAGGATACATACAAAGATAAAACAGTTCTCCATCCCAAATTATATTAGCTGAAAAAAAAAAAATGAAAAATTATAATTTTCTCTAAAAAAGTTCTAAAGTCTTGATTTAAATTATCATCTACATTTTAATTTACTTCCTCCAGCTTTAAGTCACATCACACGATGAATGAAATGATCAAATTACTCCCGGGTCCACAAAACTTAAGAGTTAAGACATTCATCTTTCAGGATAAGGGAAAACCTCCAACGTTGTCATATCGGACGATGAATAAAATGATGTTCAAATAAGTACAGGGCACATAGAGCTTAGAGCTACCAGACACTCATCTTTCAGGATAAGGGAAAACCTCCAGCGTTAAGTCATATGGGACGATGAATAAAATGATGTTCAAATGAGTACAGGGTACATAGAGCTTAGAGTTACCAGACATTCATCTTTCAGTATAAGGGAAAACCTCCAAGGTTAAGTCATATCGGACGATGAATGAAATGATGTTCAAATGAGTACAGTGTACATAGAGCTTAGAGTTACCAGACATTCATCTTTCAGGATAAGAGAAAACATCCAACGTTAAGTCATATCGGACGATTAATGAAATGATGTTCAAATAAGTACAGGGTACATAGAGCTTAGAGTTACCAGACATTCATCTTTCAGGATAAGGGAAAATCTCCAACGTTAAGTCATATCAGACGATGAATGAAATGATGTTCAAATGAGTACAGGGTACATAGAGGTTAGAGTTACCAGACATTCATATTTCAGGATAAGGGAAAATCTCCAACGTTAAGTCATATCAGACGATGAATGAAATGATATTCAAATGAGTACAGGGTACATAGAGCTTAGAGTTACCAGACATTCATATTTCAGGATAAGAGAAAACCTCCAACGTTAAGTCATATCGCACGATGAATGAAATGATATTCAAATGAGTACAGGGTACATAGAGCTTAGAGGTACCTGTCATTCATCTTTCAGGATAAGAGAAAACCTCCAACGTTAAGTCATATCGGGCGATGAATGAAATGATGTTCAAATGAGTACAGGGTACATAGAGCTTAGAGTTAACAGACATTAATCTTTCAGGATAAGAGAAAACCTCCAACGTTAAGTCATATCGGGCGATGAATGAAATGATGTTCAAATGAGTACAGGGTACATAGAGCTTAGAGTTAACAGACATTAATCTTTCAGGATAAGAGAAAACCTCCAACGTTAAGTCATATAGGGCGATGAATGAAATGATGTTCAAATGAGTACAGGGTACATAGAGCTTAGAGTTACCAGACATTCATCTCTCAGGATAAGAGAAAACCTCCAACGTTAAGTCATTTCGGACAATGAATGAAATGATGTTCAAATGAGTACAGGGTACATAGAGCTTAGAGTTACCAGACATTCATCTTTCAGTGCGTGATTTGTTTCCGTTGTTACTAAAACGCATCCCAGAAAAATATATATTTTTATGATGCTGTCAATTCGCAAGGTAACTCGTCGCTGTAGTGAAGTGGTAGTGTGTCTGCCTCACATTCAAAAGGTTCCCAGTTCGAATCTGGATATGGAGAAAGAATCCCAACATCGCATTACCGCGAAGGAATTTTTTTACATGACGTTATATTTACTGACATAAGGCTGTAACTGTTTACACACTTAAGAACTTTAGGTCTAGTACAGATTTCAACCCGCGTCTATCAACGGAGGCATCCAGACCTCAATTAACCCAGAGCTTAGATTTAATTGCGAGTCTACTACACATTATAAGTTGAAAGTCGATCTCAAATCTTCGGAAAATTCACGCTATTTTGGGACACCGTGCTTGGCAGACTATTCTTCTGTTACGTAATGAAACTTATCAGTTAAGTACAGGGTAAACAATAAAATAAATGAAAGTGCGAAGACAGATTTCCGTTTTGTGCAAGTAGCGATAGCCTATTACAGCTGTGTCCTTGAAGACACTACTTGGTGAACGTACTGTAGCCAAACCAATGCAGTCAATTTATGTTAGTTTGGTATTATAATTACATTGGTTTATTTAGTCGCGTTTTCGAATGCAAAGCCTTTCAAAGCCGTCTAAATAGGTTTTCGAAGAGACCGGAGCTCTTTTTAGAAGGTATATTTAATGCACAATATAGTTGGAGGAAGATCCGTATTTGTAGAGCTTGGGAGAGAAGCTCATTATTGCCAGATGTTTGGCCTTTGTAACCAGACATATCTCTCGTGGTGGCTATTTTGTTTCCCCGAGAAAGATACATTAGATGGAGTTTTGATAACATGCAGTCCTCGTTGCACGTGGCAGCGGCACTTGGGTAAGGAAACAAAGGTGAGCATGCTAGATTAAACTGAGGGATAGCGTCTGCAGACTTTACATTGTCGTGGCAGACAGCTGTTAGCATATAGCAATACTAGTAATTGGAATCTCAACATAAAATATACTACATACTGTCAAATATTTGGGAGACGACGTCAAAACAGTTTTTACTATACAAAATGACTCTTAAATCTATATTCGACCCTATCATAAGATTACTGGAGGGTTTCGTATTTGGTTCACATCCAGTGTGGATAGTTATCTCAATATCCAGTACGTAAACCAAAGACTTTCAATATCTGCAGACAAAGAAGAGCGTTGGGTTCAAATCAGGAGATCTAGGAGGCCATTTCGGCCTGGATGGCTCAGGTAGGCGCTGGAATATTGATACCAAGGTTGAAACGTTTAATTTTTGCAAAAAGCGTAAGGGATTGAAGCTGGTTAATTATTCTCACCTTTTCTGTCGATCTTGAAGAATTCTTGTATATGTATGCCTCGGCCCTATCAGGAATGAGTCCTCTCTCTCTCTCTCTCTCTCTCTCTCTCTCTCTCTCTCTCTCTCTCTCTCTCTCTCTCTCTCTCTCTCTCTCTCTCTCTCTCTCTCTGGCCTTAGTATCGGAGCGAGAATAATTTGTATAAAATAATAACAACTTTTCTCTTCTTTAAAATATTGGAATTTATTCAACAAAAAAAATTGTTTTTCCTTGTTCCATTTACACTGCTATGGTCATATCGGCGGCCGTTCTCCTTTTGAAGCATACTGGTTTTGGAGCATTTTGTGTTAACTCGTTATCTTTGGTTTTTAATCATTAGATCACGCACACATTCACACTCTCATTCATACTTCCAGACTCTGGGGAAGATGGGGAATTATCTTGGTGGAGAAAAATCCCCACCCCACCGCCGGGAATCGAGCCCGGGACCCCTAGCACGGCAGGCAGGTGCTCTACGGACTGAGCTACGGGGCCAGCCAAAAAAAGTATTATATCCTATCACAATGTTAAATTCTGTAGATTATGTACTTTTATAAAGTGATCAACACGGCATCTTTGCACCTCTAGTTTCTGCAGACTTGCCGATCGGCACCACAAAAACACGTCTTTACACTTCGATGATCTCATGTAGAGTGACCTAATGCCCTTTTTCACATTTCTATCTAGACATCTCACTTCTATCAGGTCCAAGCATCTACTAACCTCATTCCCTCTGGGAAGTATTGATTTTTCTCACTGTTGCCCTTGACAACTATTTCATTGCATTTAAAATCTGCGTTACCTACTATATATATATATATATATATATATATATATATATATATATATATATATATGTTTAAATCTATTCATATGGGCTCTGAAATTGTCTTTGCCTAATTTTATTGTTGTCTCTAAAGCTTGAGTCTGAAGCAATATTGCAGAAATGGGAATACCTTTATCTCATAACTCATTTAACTCATAAATCTGAGTTTTCCCTAGTTTAAACAGCACAATTAATTCTTTAGCTGGACATTTGTTCTTTCCGTGTTTTTCAATAACCTTGTTTTTTCCTCCAATGATAATGTCTCATGTTTAGAACCCATTATACATTATTTGTGTACGCACAATCTATGTTTTTAAAAATCACCAAGATTCACAGCTTTTTCCACTCGTACTCGATCACTTATAACGAGACCGAGAGTGAACACATTACAAAACAGCTGTAGCCGTACCATGTGTGCAGGAAGCCAGTTGTGAGAGCTAATGGTTTGTTTTACCTTTTCCTCGATGGATTATACTTCATAGAACTTCGTTGCAAGTACAGTTGCACTTAAAATCATTGGACTTTTTAAAGTGCGTACGTTGTAACCCATGTGACATAAAGTAATCTGTTTTAATCAAGTTATTTATGCAAACGGTTGCCGAAAAATATTTCCGTTTTCGCGTTAGGCATAATAGAGTATAATTTTATATGAGAAATAACTCCGTTCCAAAATTTATTTTCCGTTTTAATATATATTACTCGGAGCTTAATTTCGATACCTTTATTTTTCTTATTGGCTATATTTTCCCATTGTTGAAGGTGTATATTCTTATTGGCTTTACTGCTATATCACATAGCTTCCCTTTCCACGTAACAGGACAGCTGCCTTAGAAAGCCCTGCATTGAGACTTTTTTTATTAAATTTATTTAAGGTCTCTTCAACTTCTTAGTTCATATCGTGACCATCTTAACAATATAGTACAATTTGTAAAAATTACATTGAGGAATAACTTTGAGTTGGGTTAATCGTTTGAGAAGACATTTTAGGTTAGTTAGTTTGTTGCAGGGTTTTTGTTGAATTCCAAGCGGCCCGAGTCGAACCCGGACCGGGTATGGAGAAATCCTTCAAAACCTCTTGTAATCTCACTCGTAGTACAAGAACAACAGATAATATACGCTTTAAAATTCTTAAAATATGGAGGAATAGACAAAGCTTGCACCATTCAAACAATCGTCCAAGGCCTCCTGTGCATTGAGACTTGTTATAGAAGAAATAGGACAAAATGAGTATTTTTCTAAGAAATGAGTATGTTAATCATTCTGTAGTGTAACGGAGATGTTCATTAGTAAATGCTGCTAAAAGTGCTTTGTCATCTTCAACATTCATTGCACGCATGCTTTTCAAATAAGGTTTTTTTGTGGCAAAAAATATGTTGATTTTAATAAAAATGAGAGTTTTAAATCGGAGTGCAGAAAAACTTTCATTCTGAGAAATCTGTTTGCTCAATTTATAAACTGAACGTACAGTATTAGATCTATTAAATTGTTGCTATTAAATTTTTTAAGCAACTTCTTGAATTATTAATCTTTAGAAAAATAAGAGTGACGAGTACATTTTATAATACATATTTAATGAACATCTTAAATTTCGTTCAAAGCCCATTTCCAACTACACCTTACAATTTTAACTCCATTTGATTCCAAAATTTTAAAAGTAAACTTCACTCCCAATTCCCCCTAAAGAAGTATCTTAATAAATTATATATTATAAAATAAGTTCTGAGGAGAACAGAGCACAAAATTATGACTTCGTTTTGTAGGAAAGTTATTTTACTAGCTAAGGCATGAATGCTCCAAAGTAAAATATAATAACTTTTAGTTTTGCGTAATAGTTTTGAGTTATAGTATTTTATTTGCCGGTTAGCCAAAACATGGGTTATTGAGCATCCATCTCAAGCAGATACCAAGGCACGCTGAGTAGCCCTAAGTAGTTGAACTGTCTGCATTCAAACATGAGACCTTTCCTTGTATGATTCCTCCAGGCAATTCCAGTAAAGTTTATCATATCCGTTGATCTTATTGGGCAAGATAATCTCCGTGACCTGTGTGCAACCTTGGGTATTGCAAACCTCTATTAACAAATCGGAATTGCCGAAACTTCATAAGAGGAGCTAAACCAATAATACAGTTAGATAGTCCAACTTTATACATTTTCGATTTTTATTAATTACTTTTAATTGGATCAATGGATAGTTTACCACAGAAACTCGATATGACGGGTGTGACAGCGTCTTCAAAGCTGTGTTTGCTGCCGATTGGGAACTTGAATTCTATGGGCAGTAAACAATATACAGTTATTGGTGTTGATAACTGGATAGAACTCGAGCTACCATCTATTGTTTGACATATCCATATTTATCTATATCAAGAAATCTGATTCTACGAAAGATTGGAGACAAATTATTAATATTTTAGTATCTGTTGAACATACTGTTTAGTTAAAATAAGACCTGAAGATTTCCTGGCGACGAATAATTCTCGCCAAATACAACATCAGGATCATCCACAAGCCACCGCCGAAGATTAAACATCTGTTGAGACAAGTGAAAGACAACTTCCAAGTTCATTAATCATATTTACATATTCTAAATCCGTTGCACTTAATTCTGCAAAAATAGTTCAAGTATTTTATAGGTAGAATTAGTGCAATTACTACATTGAAAATTAAAAAAATAATGGCAATTAGAAAAAAACGTAATGAAAATGGTAAACGGGAAGATCTAATAGGATCAAATCCACATTCAAATGGCGCGCATTCCCTGTGAACCACAGCTACCAGAATATTCGAACATGAACGGAGCATTCGTTTAATGCAACCTGAGAAGTCTGGACTGACAGAGCATTGTTTTGATAACGACCATAGAGCCAACTTTCGGGAGACGACCATCTTGGCAATATGCAACAGTTACTGGGAGCGGAGAATTAAGGAGGCTTTGGCCATTTCCTGCGAGAGGAGCACGCTTAATCGTGATGCAGCTCCTCTTAGAAACCGACCTTAAAAATGGAAATCAATCGGCTTAAGAAGCACAGATCTATACAACTTGATAATCAAATTGAATAGTTACGTTCCTCTGACCTAATTAGTTTGACCTGTCGTTTAATTTACTACAGTCTTTTGTTCAATGACGCGAGTATTCGTAGTGTTTTGTCTTTGTTGATTTTTTTGTGTTATTCTATTTAGTAGTTATAAGAATAGAAACAAATTGATTCAACCACCACTGGGCAGGTAGTTTGTTTTGTCATGGCAACTTAATATTGAAAACGGTATTTTATTGATAATTATAGCTTTTTATTGGTTTTTCCCCATTTGGGTTTATTTATTTTATTTTTTATTTTATTTATCTATTGATTTTTTAATTTTGAGTAATTTATCTCTGACTATTACTATGAATTAGTTTTTATAATGGCTCTGATGACCAAGCAGTTGAGCAGCCTTATATTTGAATCATCATCAACATCATCATCATCATCATCATCATCATCATCATCCTCATCATCATCTATTTGGTACTTATAGCATTTCTTTAAAATATCCTGATAATGGGAGAGATGTACGCTCCAAACGTGGATTTCTAGTCATCTTTTCGCCTGGTTTGTTTCCTTAGAATATCTTGAACATACTACTTCGGTGTTATTGTATTAATCAATCATATTAGTGGTTTGTTTATTATCCCATTAGGTGAGACAAAACAAACGTGTTTTCTATATAAACTAACTCTTTAATAATTTCTTTAAAACCCAAATAAATTATACTTAATCAAATCTAACGTAATTCTCATAATATGACGCTAGCACAAATGGAAATTCACAATTTCAAAAACAATAACATTAGTTAATAAATGAGTACCAAAGATAAATATTTTAAACATTACCAATCACAATTAATATAGCTCACTGGCAGAATAGCTGCCAATTCACTTAATCTGTTCCAGTTTATGCATGTAATTCAGCTGTCGAATATGATGGCATGGCCTGGTAAGCCCACCTCTGTAGCATATACGGTAGCGTGTCTCCCTCACATTCGCTCGAGTTCGAATCTGGACCAGGGTGAGTTACTCGCATGTGGATAAGGTTTTTTCCGGTTTTTTGCTTTATTCTGAAAGAAGAATGTCTGGTAACTCTAAGTTCTACGGATGCTGAAGTCGTTTCCATTCATCGTCCGATATGACGTATGTTGGAAGATATTTATAAAAAAAAAATGAACTCGTAACAAGATATTAAGCATTTTGACTATACATTTCCCTATAGATCCACCTGATTCTATTATAAAGAAGTTCTGCAATGTGCATCGTTCAATATCTCATTCCGGGAATGAACTATGTGAAGGAATTACTGGAAAAACGTTACTCGGTATCTGTGAATCTGTAATGAAGTGAGTATAATGAATGGACTTGTGTGTGGCACAGCCGTAGGTATTTTTGACGCCCCTGGTTTGGGAAATGTTTCTTCTTTCATTAAAGAGGAATATAAAGGGAGGAAATGAAATGAAGAACTGCATTAACCCCCTTATCTTCCGTCTCTCTTTCTGTGGAACAGGTTTTTCTTACTCTCTATCCTCGTCCTTCTTCAGGGGTTGCACGTAAAGGTGATGATGACTATCACTTTCCACTTCGTCCGTCATTTCTTTCTACGCTTTATAGCCTACTTTCTCTTTTATACTGAGAGCTTAAATGTAAGAGAAAGTGATGAGAGTTGTAGGTTTATTTGAAATAAATTGTTTTGGAGAGATGTATATCTACACAAAATATATTTTAAAGCTATCTTCAGAAAATTAAAGTTATATAGCTTTTATTTGTCAGAAAGTATCGTAAAGACATGGTAGTTTAGGCAGAAACAAAGAAATATGAACACTTTTGCTTGTAAGTGATCCTTTGAGATGTTTTCATTAAACATCTTAGTGTCGTGGTTTTGGAAGCGCTGACCTTGCACATCATGTTGCGTTATTATCCAGCTTTTGGTTTGAGCGTTATCCAGGGAGCCTCATTTCCGTAAAAATCCTCAGTTTTTGGTTAAAATGCAATTCTTACTCTTTGTACTTTTTATAAAAAGTTATACATGTGTTGTACTTTGTATATTTGAAGCAATGTTTAAGATGGGAGATGGTAAAATACAAGTAAAATCAAATAAAGTACAATAAGAGAACTTTTCACCCACCGCAGAGTTTTGAAGTATGAATGTAGGAGTGTATATAAAAAGGAATCTGGTACACCCTTCCAGCTACCGTTCCATCAGTCTCCTTTCCACTCTCTCGAAAGTGCTCGAGAGCTTGGTTCTTTCCCGCTTGTCCCCCATTCTGGGGACATTCAAGCCATTCCCGACCATCAGTTTGGATTTCGTCCTGGGAACTCGACAGTCCAGCAGTTAGTGATTGTGGTGGAGACCGCCGCCCTGGGTTTCCAGGAATGCGCATTCACGGCTGCAGTTTCGCTGGATGTCGAGAAGGCCTTCTCTACGATATGGCATGACGGGCTACTGTATAAGTTAATACAACTGGGGCTCCCAACACAGATGATCAACATTCTACACAGCTTCTTGCGACACCGCACTTTTAAAGTCACCGTTGCGGGGAAAACATCAACACTTAGACCAGTGAGAGGTGGAGTCCCCGAAGGCTCTGTACTATCTCCCACCTTATTCAACGTCTTTATTGCAGATCTCCCTACAGAACCACGAGTCGTAATGGCACAATACGCTGACGACGTACTTCTGTTCTGCAAAGACAGACACATACTCAGAGCCTTCAACCCCATAGAGAGACATCTCCGTCTCACACAGCAGTGGTGTCGGCGTTGGCGGATGTCCGTAAATCCGGACAAAAGCCACGCCATACTTTTCACAAAACGCCACACCCACGCAGACTGCCCCAACTTCAACTTCTGAGGTCAAAGGATAGAGTGGACCAACTCTGTCCGATACCTTGGAGTAACATTGGATAGAAGCCTAACCTTTCGCCAATATATCAGAGACCTAGCGGCAAGGGTACAGGGAGCTATTGCTTCCCTGTATCCTTTGCTGGGGTCGAGCTCGATGCCGCTTGGCCTGAGGTTATACCTCTTCCGAGTGCTGGTGATCCTCGTGATGCTATATGCCTGCGAGATCTGGGGCATGGCCGCAGATAGCTGGTTGGCATGGCTTCAACGTGCACAGAATAGAGGGCTACGGTCTATCTATTCTGTGGGTCGCTATTTTCCTACCAGGTTGCTTCACGAAGCCTCGGGACTTCCATATGTGGAGGACGAAGTTAGCCGCCGGGCATCAAAATTCTACGCAAATTTACCAACTCACAGAAGCGCCCTTGTTAGATCACTGGGAGATTATGACCCCACTAGACGCCGTTCTAGACAACATCGGATCCCCCGTATGGCATGCGAGCACCCAAGATAACCCAGGAGCTAATCCTAACAGCAGCTAAAGCTGAGCTCCACATAATCTCCTAAGTTGTTTGGCAACAAAATTCTCCCCAACCCAAACTAAAATTAAAAACACCAGGGTGCTGGATATTGCATTCTGTCCTTTCATCCCGAAGTTACAATAATTGTAACCTCACAAAATTCATCAACCTCAAAACCTACACCATATCCATCCTACAAAATCCCGTTTCGAATACCTTACCTGCGGTAAAACCCTAATGGGTGGGCACGCAGCAAAAGCCTTCTGGCTATATACAGCCAGCCAGCACCACATGGCATGGCATCGCATGGCAAACGTGTTTCTTGACGAAAACTATAGCGCACGCAACAATTGAGTGCCTGCCTCTATAGCATGGTGATAGCACGTCTGTCTGACGTTCAAGGGGCCCCGAATTCGAGGCTCGGTCAGGTGAGTTCTGGCTGAGGTTTCTTCTGTTTTGTTTTTTAAACTTATGTCCTGCAACGTTAAATCATATCGGACTATGAATGAAATGGGTGAAATGATACTTAAATAAGCGCAGGGTCCATGTCCAAGACATTTGTCTACCAGAATAAGGGAAAACCCCGTAAAAACCTTATCCAGTAACTCAACCCTGACCGAGTTCCGAACTTGAGACCTCTTGAACGTGAGGTAGACACGCTACCATCTATGCTACCGATGCGGGCTTTTTGGGGTTTCCCTTATCCTGAAAGACAAATTTCTCTAAGCTCTATGGATCCTGGGTTCATTTGAGCATATTTCACCCACTTCATTCATCGTCCGATTGACTTAATGTTGAAGGACGCTATTTAAAAGTAACAAAAAGAAAAAAAGGGGGGAAGTGAACAGTGTCTAAAATCAAAACTGGTATCTTACCACATAAATTAAAGAAGGAGGCTTAAGGACTTCTGATGTGCTGTCTTCTTTACTCACTCTTCTAAAAACCTTGGCATATTTACTTGTTATTCACACTTTTGCATGTCGATACAACAGTTGAAGCGAGAGTCAGGTCTGTAAAGAACATATTGCTATGTTATGGCACAGGAGAAAGTAACAAAAAGCAACTTCCCAATTGAGAAATGTAGAAAGTATCTGAAAGTTCAAACCAGGGAAGATTTCCACAAAGAGTTTTGAAATAAATTATATACTTTAACGAAATATGGATTTTATTGGATTTATGTGTCATACGGTGGAGGACTTCACAAATTATATTTTCCAGAAAATTCAAGATATGCATATCATTCTTCTTCTTCTTCCTCTTGAAGGTAGTTTATGAGGTCGTTCTAGCAGAAAGACGTCTTCGCTTCTGACCCTTAGTTGCCCAGTTGAACGCCGATGGTGTCGTTTGTATTTGGATGGTGGTTTCATAATTCAGTCATGATTCATCTGTTTTATGTGTTGAAGCCGCTGCCATTTGATATTGTCTATTTTCTCTTGTTTAGTGTATATCCTGATATTCCTCTGAGAAGTCTAATCTCCTCTATTAAGGATACAATGTTCTCAGTGTGTAAAATTAGAGGGGCTGCCAGCACTTTGCAAATTCTCATAATTGTTGCTTTGTATTTGTCATTGAATATGGGCTATTGCTTTTAATATACATCGTTAGACTATTTTTGAAAAAAAAAAAATGGAACATGTAAAGGGTAATCAGAAGGCAGAATTTCTCTCTCTCTCTCTCTCTCTCTCTCTTCTCTCTCTCTCTCTCTCTCTCTCTCTCTCTCTCTCTCTCTCTCTCTCTCTCTCTCTCTCTCTCTCTCTCTCTCTCTCTCTCTCTCTCTCTCTCTCTCTCTCTCTCTCTTTCTTTTAAACTGCTCATTGTCTCATAAGACCTGAAGCTTTCCTGCTGTATATCGCAAGCCTACAGACGCCGATCTCTATCTGAACGCTCATAGTTTCCATCATAAGTCTCAACGACTGGGAGTTCTCGATACACTGGCCCACAGAGCTTTGTCTATCTCTGATCCCAGCCACTTAAAACAAGAATTACAACACCCGAGACTCACTTTCCGTCAAGACGGCTACTCGGAATTTGACGTCGAAGCCTGGATCACCAAATAAATACCTGTAATACAGCAAGCGTCATATAAGCCTATCGCTACAGCCTACATCCCGTTTATCTATCCGGCAGAATGAGCAGAATTCTCAGGACCATCCACAAGCCACCTCTGAAGATTAAACATCTGTTGAGACCGGTGAAGGACAAACTGGACTTCAAAGTTCCGGGAGTGTACCGAATTCCCTGTGACAAACCGGACGGACCATCGCCACCAGAATAAACGAACATGAACGGAACATTCGTTTAATGCAACCTGAGAAGTCTGGGCTAACAGAGCATTGTTTTGATAACTACCATAGAGCCATCTTTCGGGAGACGACCATCTTGGCAAAATGCAACAGTTACTAGGAGCGAAGAGTTAAGGAGGCTTTGGCGATTTCCTCTGAAAGAAGCACGCTTAATCGTGATGCTGGATTTCAGTTCAGCTCCTCTTGGAAACCGGCCTTTAAAATGGAAATCCGTCGACTTAAGAAGCAAAGATCAATACAGCTTGATAATCAAGTTAAGTAGTTTCTTTGACACAATTTTCTATACTCACGTCATCTCCTGATCTGACATTTAATTTTTTAAAAACAGTCTTTTGTTCAGTAATGCGAATTGTGATAGTGTTTTGTCTTTGTTTATAGGCCACGCCGTGGCTCAGTTGTTAGACCGCTTGGCTCTCACCAAGGTGGCCCGGGTTCGATCCCAGGCGACCGCAAAGTGAGATTTGTGGTGGACAACACGGCGTTGGGGCGGGTTTTCTCCGGGACCTCCGGTTTCCCCCGCCGTCTCATTCCAGCGGTGCTCCATCTTCATCTCATGTATCATCAGTGTCACCGCCTGCGGTGCCGTATGTAGTAAAAGCGGGCGTTAAACACTACACATTGCACATTTCATTTCTTTGTTTATATTTGTGTTATATCCAGTATTTCATTTGTAGTTATAACATTTAATAAATATCCTGATGATGGTAGAGATGCACACTCCCGAAACGTCGATTTCTAATCGTCTTTTCACTTGGCTTGCTGCCCGAGAATAAATTGAGGTTGTTTATTGTATCACTTTTGGGAAGCTACTGAATATAAATAAAAATGTGGTATTTATTTAAGGAGATCTCAAAACATGTATAGCATGTATAATTATGTACTTAGGAGTGACGTTAACGAAAAAAATAAAAATAAACCCCAAAACACACTTCATCAAAAAACTTCAAACTGCAAAAGTTGCAACCACATGCCTAAAACTCCTATACAAAACAGGGAAAGAAGGATTATCAACCAAAACCCTCTTACAACTATACAAAACAATTGCAATACCAATATTTACATATGCTGCAATAGCACTATGGCCCATCACGAACCAGACAATTGAATCTAGATTCGCAAGTTTTGAAAGAAAATGTCTAAGAATAACAATGAAACTACCACCATGGACAAAAAATAATGAAGTCTATAACATATTCAGAACTACACACAATTGACGAAATCAAAAAATACACTTACAAATATATATAGAACGCAAAGGACCGACCACGTGGACAAAGCCTTATTGAAAACACCAAGCAATACACCTGCAACAGAAAACCATCCCAAGTGAACCACCTTTACTTACCACCATCAAAGAATATGAAGAAATCATCGAAGATGAACAAGAACGACTACAAGAACATCTAGACTACTTCTTGGAATATAACTACAAATCCAGCTTGAACCTCCACCTCCATCTCCATCTCTACTGATAGATACGAATCTATTAATGTAACAGAATAAATAAATAAAAAATAAATAAAATAATCCCTAACCCAAAAAAAAGCCTCTCCCTCAATAAATTAAATATATGTTGGCTGAAGAGGGCGAGATAAGCCCTTTTTTTGGTTAATTTATTATCCATCGATCAGCAATTATGCTTTACAGATGTTTGTTATAAGATACATAGGAGCAGGACACATAACAATGGAGGTAGCCATGAACGACTCCTCTAACTAAATATGAAGGATAACTGTAACACAAATTGAGAACTTAAAGTCTGATGGTAGTAATCACGTGTCTGAGTCGTCTGTGCTGGAGACGTCACTCAGGAGAAGATCTTGGGGCAGTCTGCGCTTCAGGCGAGTTGGCTGTCGAGTGCGACAGCCGAGACGGTAGGTAACAGCTCCAGGGACCTCCTGAAGATGGTAAAAGAATGGACGTGACAGGCGTCGGATGTATTGGTGAACGGGTAGAAGACCAAACTCATGATGAAGTTGTTGGTTTCGGATGAACCATGGAGCGTTTGTAACTGTACGAAGCACCCTGTTTTGTAGTACCTGCAGTCGGCGGAGATTAGTCTTACTGGTGCCACCCCAGACTGGAGCTGCATAGGTAAAAATGGGACGGACTAGAGATGTGTAAAGAAGCAGGGAGGATTCATAACCAAGTGAAGTGCGCCTGTTGAGTAGAGGGTACAGTTTTGATAGCCGGGCAAACGCAAGCGTAACAGACTGACAGATGTGGGCGTTCCAAGTAAGTCGAGTGTCCAGTAACACCCCAAGATAGAGATAAGCCCTGAAACAGCTTTGGGTGTAGATACACTCTAAAACCCCCTAGTAGTAATATGTATAACTACGAGGGCTGTTCAATAAAGAATGATCACAATTTTTTTTGACAACGTACCTTTACTCATCCTCATAATTTTGATGGTACTTCTCAAAATAGCCTCCCCTGAATGCGATGCACTTGTTCCAGCGTTTCTGCCCGTCTTCAAAGACATGCTGGAAACCATTTTTGGGGAGATCCTTCAAAATCGCCTCCGCAGCCTTCACCACTGTTTCTGATGATGGATAATGTCTCCCACGAAGGCGTTTCTTCAAGTTAGGGAATAGAAAAGAGTCACATGGGGCTAAATACGGACTATAGGGAGGGAGAGCGTTGCACTTCACGTTGATTTTTGCAAGATATTCAGCAACAACTTTGGCAATATGCGGCCGCGCATTATCGTGGTGCAGCATCCAGCCTGCTTCACGGAAATGTGGTCTTTTGCACCTGATATGAACTTGCAATGTTTTCAGGACATCCCTGTAGTATTGTCCAGTTACTGATGTGTGTGCAGGTACAACATGGTGACAAACTATTCCATGAATGTCAAAGAATGCGATGACCATAATTTTTCCAGCAGAAGCAACCACTTTTGTTTTTTGTGGGGTTGGTGATGAAGGAGATTTCCTTACTGAGCTTTGCTGTTTGCTCTCAGGATCAAAATGATGTAGCCAAGTTTAATCAGCAGATTACGTTTGAAAGAAACTCCGGATCTTCCTCTAACATCAACTTTAACTGCATGTTACCTCCACTGCAGCGGTAGGCGATACTGTATATATCTGAACTTACCTGGTTCTCACAGGCGGGAACCAGGAGTACCAACAATGAAACTACTACGGCGTGTTTGTTTCACATTAAGTTAACAGAATATAATAAGATTGAATTAAAGTGCGACAAATTATGACCGTAAAAAGCTTATGATCATTCTTTATTGAACAGGTCTCGTACATCGATGTTTTGATAGAGCTCAATATCACATAGCCAACAATGTTTTACATTAGAAGTAGGAGATGACAAATAAACGATTAACATGTTTGTAAGTTCAAGTAGGGTGCGCTAATAATTCATGTTTCAAATTGAGAAAACATTCGCACAGTTAACTTGAAGGAAGGCTCCAAGATATCTGTTCCGAAGTAGCTGTTCTTTTCTTTTTAATGTTTCTAAAGTGTTGTCCATCGAGCAGACGTGGGGGAGAGGAAGTGTAACAATTCTATCGTCATGACTAAGGTTTTTCTAGCCCCGGGTCCTGGCTACCGTTCTTCCAAGAATGGCAGTAGCTGATGACGAAGCGAAGAAAAAAAATAATACACCGAATAGATAACTCAGTTGCAATAATTGAATGACGACTGGATGAATAGGTTAAAACAGAAAACCCTTCCATATTTCTTTTTCGTTTGACAAGTTTTCTATTACCGTAAACGTGTTTTAAAGGGGAGCGTGAAGGGTTTGAAGTATTGTTTTTAACAAATGTCCAGATCGTTAATTTTCCTGGCGGAAGATTTGTAGCTTAGCTACTGTGTTTTGTTTCATAATTATGCTAACGAACTGGGGTGTGTTCTGTACAGTCCCCTAACAGGGTTTCCTGAAGTGTATCATTTTTGAATGCTGGAGTTTCTTTTTCTCAAATTTTTACGTAATAAATGTACCGTTTTCAGGTTATTGATTGCGCACTTATTTGGCAGTCTGTAATTGGAAATGTGTTAAATGTTACAGTTTTTACCATCTCCCTTAGTACACTAAGGACAGCACGTATTGATTCACGATGACAACATTTTAGTGGAAATATCTTACGAAGCCTCCTATCACACAAACAGCAATTTTTAGAAAAGCTCTGAGTTTCACTGTGATAAGCGTAACTGAAAACAAAAGAGTGAGCTAAAAACCAGACGTGCTGTTCAACTTTAGCGGTATCCAAGGATACGATAGAAAAATTACGACAAGAGTTAGAAATGTAAAAGGTATTAGACATAGATAAGGAGAAGTTCCCCATGTGTGGAGAAGTAAGGCATGGCATACAAACAAAGACATGTAGAGAGAAAATTTGGCAACAAAAGTGGAACAGTTTTAAGGAAGGAGGATTGGGATTTCATCGGTAGCGCAGATGGTAGCTTGTCTGACTCACGTTCAAGAGGTCCCGAGTTTGAATCTTGGTCAGGGTGAGTTACCTGGATAAGTTTTTTCCAGGGTTTTCCCTTATCCTGAAAGATGAATGTCCGGTAACTCTAAGCTCCTTGGACCTTGGACTCATTTGAGCATCATTTCACCCATTTCATTCATCGTCCGATATGACAACGTTGGAGGACGTAAATTAAAAAAAAAGAATCATTACGGAGGGGATCGGTACGTAGGCCACAATGCTGGGCCCATTGTTCCTATGCCCCCAAGTGGGGTACCCCGGGAGGAAGGATGAGGCGAAGGAGACAGAGGGCGGCCGAGCTTCGATTATCACCGGTGATGAGTCATAGCTGCATCATTATGATCCTGAAGGAAAACAAGCCAGCAAATGTGGAAATCGCCAGGTTGTGCAACACCAAAACAAGTTGTTCCATCTGCAGGGAAAAGAATGATTTACCAGGATGCAGTTCCTCCTCACACTACTGTTACAGCAGCATACTACACGTCAGTATTGGCTACACTGAGGAAGCACATTGCAAAGAAACGACTAGAGCTTTCTCGGACTGGGTGGCGAGTTCATAATGACAATGCACGGCCTCACGTCGCAAATCAAGGCATGCAGTTTGTGGCTCGATTCAACATTACCTGTGTACCACATCCACCTTATAGCCCCGATCTTTCATCCTGCGACTTTCTTATTTCCCTCACTAAAGGGAAAGCTTAGGGGTATTCGATTTGAGAACTCTGAAGCAGTGCTCAAGAAAAGTGAGGCGATTCTCAAGGACCTGACAAAGAATGGTCTGCAGCACGTGCTCAAGTACTGGCAGAGACGCTATAAAACTTGCATTGAAGTAGGAAAAAGTTTGAAAAATATCATGTAAAGAAAGATGAGAAATAAATACTGTATTCTAGAAAAAATTTCAAGAATATCCCCCAGACAGACCGCCCTTTTTGTTAAATATTTCAAAAATGTGATATTCTAAAGAATGGCTCTATTAAATAATTAAATAAATACCTCATGTTTATTAAAATACCATGGGTTTAAGATATGGATTTTTGTAACAAACAAAATGTATAATTTTTTTTTGTACGCAGAGGGCAAGGTCTCTACCATTTACGGATTGAATTCCTCTGGTGGCGTTCCTTTAACAGCCAGGAATCGGTTATGCCTTCCGCGGGGCACAAATCCCAGAAAGCGGTTTACAAAGAGCCCATTCCCCGCCATTCAGCGCTAGAAACAATTACCAGTGTGGGTCAACCGTAAAAGGACCAATCGTATGAATTGAAATGAGAATAGAGGCAATGGAATTTCGAGACATGTAGTGAAGGTTCCCAGCATTCGCTTACTCCATAGTTAATGAAAGTCGGCCATGGAATAACCACATAAAGGTAAGTTTGTGCCGATCCATGACTGACTCTCTTCAGGAATAAGCAATGTCAAAAGGCCGAGCACTTGTAATTAGCGACGTAACCACACTCGTTGTTAGTGCTGACATTTCTATCTTGTGCACTACACACCCGCAGGCCTGGCTCCTTGACAACAACGCTAATAATGCCATTATGCAATTAACAGAGCATTAGCATCGCATTCGATTTATGGCAGGAAATGACGTTGCTCACCACTCAACTGACAAATTCATTACGAAATAACAGCTTCATTTCATGAATACTTCTCATGCTGCATGACCGTGACTCCGTGACGAGCTTCTAAAGGGAACATCCTTCGTGTCTATGCCTCTATCTCGGAGGGAGTGGTGACGTAAATGTATACTAGGGATGTCGGACCTGACTTCAAGGTTGCTAACAGCAACTATTTTAAACTCTGGTAGCTGTTCATACGCTCCCAATCGGCTTACACGTCTCTTAGATCGAGGACATGAACAACTTTTTTGTCATGTACGTCAAAACCCCTCGACACTTCGAGTTCTGAAAGAGTCAATCAGGTCAAAGGTCAGAAAGGGTCAAAGGTGAAGTTAAGTAAATTTGAGGGACAGAAAATTCACAGTATTTCAGCATCCGGAGAAACCAAAGGGAACGGAACCCACGATCACGAGTGCACCCACACACGCTACCTCTTAAGCCAACGTGCTCCGCTTTTCATATCTTACCGGGAAGAGCTCGAGTCACTTGGAGGATTTACTGTCACGCTGGCACGTGGGCTATGGTAGCTCGCTCAATGGTTAAGCCGGAAGATCCTGGTTCAAATCCTGGCTATGGTATTAAATTTTCCAATCTGACTCTATCCTTTCACACTTTCGTACACAGGGCTGGTGTAAAAGAACAATTAATTTGAATTAATTGACCTAATAGTGGTCTGAACTTAGAGCACGGGCCTTAAAGTACTTACAGTCATCATTAAGGTAGTTGTCTCATGTGTTTATGAGAACTCCTAGTGGTTTACCGGGAGAAACACCAGTCAGTTGGAGAATTTAATGTCATACTGACATATTGGTCATGATAGTTCAATGATTAAGAGCAGCCGGACGGAGATTGGAAGATAGGCTGTTCAAATCCTGGCTATGACGTTGAATTTTTCAGTCTAAATCTACCCTTCCGTTGTGAAAGAACAATCAATTTACTAATATAGTCATCATCTCTCCAAGCGACATTCAACACTCACGGAGAGTAGTTGAGAAATTAAAGCAAAGAAATTCGAAAAATTTAATGCATTATGTGCACACGACGATGTCCACTCATCGTTTACATTTATATAGATCCTAAATACTATTTTTAAAAAGTTTACATTTGTGCGTACATCATACTAATAAAGATAAACAATTGAAGAAACTGTTCGATTAAGCATTTCCTTACAGGGAGATTCAAGAATTGATTGTCAGCTGTTTAAAAGGGTTCGCTATGTCCGCCTTACCAGACCACCCTCGTACAGGAAGAAAGAAGTCGAGGGAAGAGGTAGGTGAAGAAGGAAGGCATACAGTTTTTAACCCACACTTCCCTTTTCATATTCGAAAATTGCTAATTTAGCTGATAGTCATGTTTCTAGAAGTGCAGCGTGTACGTCTGATCCAAGGCAATTCACCTGTTTGTTACAGTCGGACCATGTCTGTCTCTTACTAGTTTATACACGCGACGTGATGCTCAACTATTGTATTGGAGTGCCCTTTAAAGGACTGGCTGATTTCATTCAACTTAAGTTTACGGGAGATGAATGCAAATCTATATGCGAACGTACTGCCGATGGAGATGATACGCAGGAGTTAATGTGCTGGCATTCATGAGAAATTCCTATTTTAATTATATGCGGAATTTAAATGTAGTACACCGTTCCAAGAGACGGCAAAACGTTTCATGTTTGAAACGGAAATGTTATGCAAATTTAGTGTTAGTCATTGATGAGAGCGCTAATTATACGGGATGGAAATCAAATCACTCGACATAAGACTTAGATATTGAACATAGAACGTCAGACGTTTTCCTTTACTGTTGACTTTACGTAAGAATACTGTTGAGATTTTTACCTTTAATTTACGTCCTCCAACGTTAACTTATATAGTACGATGAACGAAATGTTGTTCAAATGAGTACAGGGTATATAGAGCTTAGAGTTACCAGACATTCATCTTTCAGGATAAGAAGAAAGCTCCAACGTTCAGTCATATCGGACGATGAATGAAATGATGTTCAAATGAGTACAGGGTACATAGAGCTTAGAGTTACCAGACATTCATCTTTCAGGATAAGAAGAAAGCTCCAACGTTCAGTCATATCGGACGATGAATGAAATGATGTTCAAATGAGTACAGGGTACATAGAGCTTAGAGTTACCAGACATTCATCTTTCAGGATAAGAGATAACCTCCAACGTTAAGTCTCATCACACGATGAATGAAATGATGTTCAAATGAGTACAGGGTACACAGAGCTTAAAGTTACAGACATTCATCTTTCAGGATAAGAGGAAACCTCCAACGTTAAGTCATATCGGACGATGAATGAAATGATGTTCAAATGAGTACAGGGTACATAGAGCTTAAAGTTACCAGACATTCATCTTTCAGGATAAGAGAAAACCTCCAACGTTAAGTCACATCACACGATGAATGAAATGATGTTCGAATGAGTACAGGGTACATAGAGCTTAGAGTTACCAGTCATTCATAATTTAGAATAAGGGAAAACCCAAGGAAAAAATCCTTACTCAGATAACTCGCCCTGAGTGCGCTTCTAACCCGGAACCTCTTGAACTTGAGGCAGACACGCTAACATTTATGCTAAGGGGCGGGCATTTTTAAGAATGGAACAGTATCCAACAACTGCTTCATTTGTTGTTTATTTTGTTATAATAATATAATACGAAAATAGTTTTTAATTTTTCAAATGAATATATATATATATATATATATTATTTTACATGGATTTTGCAGTGAGAATCATGATATGGAAAACAGATTATAGGAGTTTAGTTTATTCTTATAAAAAGCAATCATGGCTATAATATTGTGACTAAAATTGGTATCCTTATTTATAGATGCAATTAGTAGTTTTTAATATTAAATTCAGGTTAACTTTAACTCTTATTTCAATAGATTCTTAAGGTTCTTTTTTTCCTGCAAAGAGCGATTATGTATTTTAACACCGATAAATTATAACTGTACTTAAAAAAAAAAACGAACTTTAAGTGTTGCATTCCTCCAATTTCTTTATTGACTTCCACAAAATATTCTTAGAAAATCGTTAAATTCTATTTTTGTTAACTGTGGTAACCTTTCAGCTCTTATTTACACGTATTTCGTACTACAATACAGTGGGTCAAGAGCATAACGCCTTATCACGGTTGAAGTTTCATGCTCTTTGCATAGCAACTGGAAACAAATGAGTAGCGAGCTGAGGAAATGAAGTTCGAAAAATTCAAACCAGTGACAAGAAATATAAACAATTTTTGTCTGCACATAGGTTATGTATCTATATTATTTATCTTGTAAGATTTTGTCTATATTTTAGGGTAGTCATTCATTCAAAAGCTATTTATAGAAGTAGATATTAGTTTTTGAAGTAAAGATTATGCACCAAAATCATTAGCTTTACAGAAAGCTGTGATGTGATATGAAATATTTCTGGCATTCTCAGTATCTCACTAAATCTGACAAGTGAACTCGCCTCATCTGCACGCAGGTTATGGACGAAACATTTCTATTAACAGCTTGGGAGCTTTCCAGACCTGGTTCTTTATATTCTTATATAAACTCCATATGTTTGTAAGCATGACTTCATTTCTGATCTCTGACGCGTGTATGAGTCGTTTGTCTATGTCATTGGACACAACGACTTCTTTTGTAAGTTCAGTAAACACCCTCTCCAAAAGTATACAGCTTTCTTATTGTTTATGGCTGGATGCGTGATATGTCAAATCACTGTAATTAAACACATAAACCTTAAAATGAGAAATAAATCAAAACAACGCTTTATTTGAGTGTTATTGTTAAGGATGCTGTTAAATTGATATCTGGAGCAACTGGTGTATCAATAAATGCTGGTTCCAATAAGAGGAAGAGAAAAAGACATGAACTGTGTAAACAATTAAAAAGAAATGGAATTGGTGTGCAGATATGCATTGTCTCAAGCTGGAGGGTGTTATTGTACAGTAGGACTTATTTTCGGAGCTAATTCAGTAAGTGATTGAAGAATGTTAAATTGATTGTTTAACCCCTTACTTTTCTTATCTTTTGTAAGTAGATTTTTGCTCTATCATACCAATTTTAGATATTTAGGTATTAAATGATCATTGTACTGAAAAGTGCCATAGGCTTCTAGATGCATACATTTTCCTTAAAAATTGAGTCCCTATATATAAGATGCGTTTTGTAATGGGTAGTAATAAAATATATTTCATATTTCTTTATACTTCCTTGAATTAGTAGGTTAATATATTTAGTTATTGGGTACCAGAATAGCTTAATGAATTCCTTGGAGGCTTTTGGCTTTTAAACTGAGGGTCCGTGGTTCGATTTCCCATTCTGGGGCTATATCCAAGCTTTCCCTTCTTACTAGTTCATGTAAAGTATCACCAAAGCCCGACATTGTAAGCTGTAGGTTCTCTCATTCCACCGCCTCTTCATAATCGGAGATCCATCCTCTAGGTCGCCCGCCTCAGTAGCGTGGTGGTAGCATGTCTGCCTCACGCTCAAGAGGTCCCGCGTTCGAATCTCGTTAGGGTGAGTTATCTGGATATGGTTTTTCCGGTGTTTTCCCTTATCCTGAAAGACGAATGTCGGGTAACTCTAAGCTCTATGGACCCCGGGCTCATTTGAGCATCATGTCACCCATTCCATTCATCGTCCGATATGACTTAACGTAGGAGGACGTAAATTACAACAATAGAAAATCCTCTAGCTCCAGTCATCGTTAGGTGAGGTTACTACGAAGGTCAAAGATCAAATGGTGACGACATTTGTTTTCTTTTCAGGCATAGCGGCATGTATTTCTTTAACAATGAGAATTGGTCCAGTTAAAGATAGCACATAGCACATGGCTATTCCGAAATTGGGAGATAATGTTGGTAATTTTCGTTAAGATTACAGAAGGGAGGCCTATGCTTCCACTACATGTCAAAAACGAAGTGATATTATGTGCGTTGTTTATGTGTACATCCATTCTCAGGCCGAAGAGAGTATATCGACACATTATTAGCATCCACCTCAGGTTGTTATACAAAAGCATTATAATAATTATTGGCCTTTTATCGCATTCATTCCCAAAAGATTTCCTATAAACAATGTTGCAATATATCTTTTGAAGCACTGTATATCCACACTCGATTCTACCTCCCTCGGTAGCGTAGATGGTAGCATGTCTGGCTCTCGTTCTAGAGGTCCTGAGTTCCAATCTCGGTCAGGGTGAGTCATCCGGTTAAGGCTTTTCCAAGGTTTCTCTTATCCTAAAACACGAATGTCGGGTAACTCAAAGCTCTGCAAACCATAGACTCATTTGAGCATTATCATTTTATCTATTCCATTCATCGTCTGTTATGACTTAACGATCCCGTTGTTAAAACTAAAATTTCGGAAGAAGAGTCTGCGTCGTGCGTAATTCCTTCACTAAGAAAATGAAGTGTAAGACCAAACTAATTACTTCAGATTCGTCAAGTGACAATGTGAGTTAAGGGAAGTTCCAGCGAACGTTGAACTGGGTTACCAAGTAACGAGCAAATATTAAAAAATGAACGTAGTCACAATACATAACAGGTGAAGTTGAAGTAAATCGAAGATGTTAAGGACAATGGCCTCCCTTGTTTCTCCCTCAGGAGAGCAGTAGCAAGTGAGAAGATGCGCCCCTGCTAGACTACTATTATTTATTCAACTAATCTCAGCTCCACGGTCTGTTCAAGTATGTTTGCTCAGGACGTGGCCACTGAAAAGAAGATCGAATAAAAACAAATAAAGGTTCTGTCTGGTATCGCAAGCACATAGCTTAGAAAGCTAAAAGCTTGTATTTGTTTTGACGGGACAAGTGTTACAAATATATTCGTTAAACCAAAACAAAAATACTTCATGAAGGCTCACTAGGACGCAACTTTCTAAGCTTTAAGTTAAGGAATATTCTGAAATTGAGATCTCTTCCGAGGCCCCATTTTAAGGCAGATAGCATCTTGGGCGATTGATTTTAACCTCCACCTCCTTGCTATGCCTCTTAAAACAAAACACTTTACAAAGTAAACCTTATTTATTATAATTTTTAAACCTGCAGGTTATGCAATTATACTAAGTTTTCATTGAAAGAGTGCGAGCTGTGTGAGCTTTTTCTTCTTTAACACTTGCATATTTGTTTCAGTTTATGTAGCTATTATAAATACAAGATATAGAAACAAGGCAGTAATTTAATTCTAATTTTCCCGGCTAGTTTATTTTAAGCAAAGTTTTTCAAAAACATATACATTGCGATCCATATAAACCCGAACCATTTCAATAGGCCATAACTTCTGAACCAGTAATAGGGTACACGTACGACTTTGGGAGAATATAATACACAATTGGGAGATTACATTACACTATTTACATCTCAGAGAAAATGTTGGAAGTGTCCTCCACCGGCATCTATACATGTTTGCACTCGTCTCACCATATTCTCTGAAGTTTTACGGAGAGTATCCTCGCCAATGTTACTTATTTCGGTTCGAATGGATTCCTTGAGAACATCAGTTGTCCGTGGCCTACTCTTGTACACTATATTTTATAGATACCCCCACAAGAAAAAATCCGGTGAGGTTATGTCAGGAGATCTGGGGGGCCACAGATCTTTTGAGATTATTCGATTATCAAAGAAACTAGTTACAAGTTCCATGGTGTCATTAGATGTATGGCAAGTTGCTCCATCTTGCTGGAAATAACCTTCTCTCAATTCGATATCATGCAGCTGCTCCACAAATGTCTTGAAGATACCCATATAAACTTCAGTGTCTACAGTCGAATCAAAGAAAATGGGACCAACGATCCATAAATGCTGGTGGAGGACACTTCCAACATTTTCTCTGAGATGTAAATAGTGTAATGTAATCTCCCAATTGTGTATTATATTCTCCCAAAGTTGCACGTGTATCCTGTTACTGTTTCAAAAATTATGGCCTATTGAATTGGTTCAAGTTTATATGGGTCGCACTGTATTTAGCTCCTTTTAACCGGTTAGGTCATATCAGACGATGAATGAAATGATGCTCACTAGGGCCCATTGGACTTTGAGTTATCTAACATTCATATTTCAGGATAAGGGAAGACCCTGGAAAACTCTTTTACAGATAACTTCTCCTGACCGAAATTCAAAAACTTGCTGTTTTTATCTACTGGTTAATGATGGAGCAGCGGCGTTTCGACCGTTTTTTCGGTTTCCCCCGCCATTCATTCCACTAGCTGTTCTATAATCACCTTTCCTTTCATTAATTGCAGCGATATTTCATAACATTTACTTCTTCAACCTCGTACATGTTATAGAGTTGGCAAAAATTAACAAGTATAATAAAATTAGAACTATTAGTTCATCAATAAAGCTCAAATGTTTTCATTTTAATAGTACAGTGATTCTTAAATCATAGAAAACTTGGTCCTAATCATCACAACACTGTATTTCTGTCACAAAGGTACCATCAGTTGCATGCATGTAACGAAATGCTATTTAGTATTATTTGCTTATTGCAGAATTTTGCCATTAAAGCAGACAAATTAAATGAAAACCTAATGAATAGTCATTTCTTCAATGCTTGCTGGGTCTTATAGTAAAGAAAGCAGCTGTGCTATAGGTATGCAAACGTCTGAATACCTACAAAATGATAGGCTGAGGACTGTGGCCACAAAATACATGGGTAGGTAAATTCCAGATCCATTTAATCATCTGGCGCCAAAAGCTTCCTGATTTGCCTGGAGGGCTCGCTCGCTCGCTATCTTGCTCATAAAAATCCTCACTGCTTAAGTGGTTCTCATTAAATAAACCTGCGCTGGGGGGAAGCGACTGGGAAAGAATTAACAGGTCACAAAGTGTGAAGCGACCCAACCTTTTATTACTGTGTTTGTTGTTTGTTTACTGTTTTATGCAATATCTATCCAAACAAGATGGCTAGCAATCAGGAGTTCCTAGGTTCGATTTCTGTCACCGCCCAGCATAGTTTTACCTTTTAGTAGTTTTACTTGGTAGAAGGCGAGTGCTGGGGTAGTTTATTGCGCCGAACCTTGTTAAAGGGAAGAGTTGGAGTGTCCACAGTAGGCAGCTCTCTTAGAGACTAAGTACTTCTTGCGGAATTAGCAGGCTGAGAGGCAGCCCGAGAAATGTCAAACGTGTGCCTACCCCGGAAAAGGCCTAACCACCAAGTGATGAGATGTGGTGTTTACAGGTTGGAGGGTAAAAATGAGTTAGAAAGAAAGAAGATAGCGTTTTTAGCTCCTCAACTGCTGCAGTCTAACCAGATTTCTATTCAGCTACGATACTCACGTTGTGATGACATGTGGAAGAGGATTTCTGTGGTGAAGATGGGATACACTTTGATTATTTCGAAGCCCCAGGTCGGGAAGTCATATGTAACAGGGTTACTTCGTTGTAGTTTGAATTGCGATGTTGAATATTGTGTCTGCTTAAAAATGAGATCTGTTTTCAAGGGTAGTTATGAGTGAAAGAAATAAAATTTGGATAAGTTCAATTTCGTAATATATAATTTAATTGTATAATGTGGATTACATTTTACTCGAACTTTCTTTCCTAGTCAATCATTGCAAGTTACCTCCAGCATATTGATAAATCCTTACTTCCTTAATAAATGGTTTCCGTTAGTTATGAGAGCTGTTCAATAAAAAAAAAATGGCCATAATTCTTTTACGGTCATAATGTTTCTCACTAAAATTCAATCTTATTACATTCCGTTAGCTTAATGTGAAACAAACACACCGTGGTAGTTTCATTGTTGGCACTCCTGGTTCCCACCTGTGAGAACATGTTCAGTATCGCCTACCGCTCCAATGGAGGTAACATGCAGTTAAAGTTGATGTTAGAGGAAGATCCGGAGTTTCTTTCAAACGTAATCACTGCTGATGAAACTTGGCTACATCATTTTGATCCTGAGAGCAAACAGCAAAGCTCAGTGTGGAAATCTCCTTCATCACCAACCACCAAAAAATCAAAAGTGGTTGCTTCTGCTGGGAGAGTTATGGTCATCTCATTCTTTGATATTCATGGAATGGTTTATCAGCATGTTGTACCTGCACACACATCAGTAACTGGACAATACTACAGGGATGTCCTGAAAACATTGCAAGTCCATGTCAGGCGCAAAAGACCACATTTCCGTGAAGCAGGCTGGATGCTGCACCACGATAATGCGCGGTCGCATATTGCCAATGTTGTTGCTAAATATCTTGCAAAAATCAACGTGAAGTACATCCCTCACCCTCCCTATAGTCAGGATTTAGCCCCATGTGACTTTTGCTATTCCCTAACTTGAAGAAACGCCTTCGTGGGAGGCATTATCCATTATCAGAAGCAGTGGTGAAGGCTGTGGAGGCGATTTTGAAGGATCTCTCAAAAAATGGTTTCCAGCATGTCTTTGAAGACTGACAGAAACGCTGGGACAAGTGCATCGCTTTCAGGGGAGAATATTTTGAGAAGAACCATCAAAATTATGAGGATGAGTAAAGGTACGCTGTCAAAAGAAATTTGTGATCATTCTTTATTGAACAGCCCTCGTACATAAAATCATTCACTCCAGCACGTCCATTCTTCACTATCAAAATTTTTATCTTCCCCGCGTCACCTTTCCACGATGAAGATGATTGATTTTCTTGTTACTATCAAAACTTTTAACTTCTCCACGTCATTTTTCCATCATCAAGGAAGATTATTAATTTTTCTCCTATAGCAACACTCCTTTCTTTCTATTAACGTCATTACATGGCCCACTAAATTTCCTTCTAGAATCTCACTTCCACACACTCAACAAAAACATTATAATATTTCTAAACATTTTTCCCAAATTCCAAATAAAATCAGCAAGAAAATAAACAAACCTCATTTTCAAGTTCAAATAAAAACAACCGTTGCAAGTTTTACGATTGTGCACCGCTGGATTTGATTTTTCAAACGCTTTATCTAATTCTGAAGTCTAGGCAACTTCTTAGATTGATTTAAGTCTTTTTAAGGCTCTAGAACGTGCTTTATGTTACCGGTTCTGCCTGCAGGCCATACTGGGAAGCCGGTATAGCCTTAGTCGGCATTCACTAGGACGATAATCCCCAGAGTGCGCTGATGGTGTGGCAATCGGCCGTAACTTTTTGCTGCCCGGCGCCTTATTTCATATTTCACATATGGGAGAGATGAGGCTTCGTGTAGTAGCCTCACGAGGAAGCACCGATATACCGAGTAGATGGCCCGAAGTTAGCGGCTTAGAACCTGCGGCCATGCTCCAGTTTCACAGGCATAAAGCAGCAGAAGGATTAAGAGGCATATATTCCCAGGAACCGACATCCCGGACCTCAGCATGAGGTACGTGGCTGGGCTCCCCATGCCCGATGCGACAGATCCCTGATGTGCTCCCCAAAAGTGAAGCCCTTATTCAGCTGTACACCCTAGTACAAGATGAAATTTGCCCACGCTATCTTTAGGCTAGAGTGTATAAATGTGGGAATACAGTGCTTGGTAAATAGATCGTCCCCTTTACTGTATAACCAGTTTCTTGAACTTATATCAGTAGCTAATTGTTGTAATTGTTCACCCTATTATTCGATGACATTATTTCACACGCAGTTACATATTTTGAAACTAAAACGTAACAGTTTTATATGAAGATCCATGTATTTTTCTGTGAAGAGCGTAATTCAAAAACGTAACTGCCTGTTAAATGCAAAACAAGGTATTTAAGTGCAAGAGCTTTCAAAGAAGCGATATGATTTTGAGCATAAACCCCATTTCAAATAACCCTTTTCATGGAATATTTTCTTTATATTTATTTTCTCAAAAATGCCTATAATTATTTTGAATAAAATAGTTTCAAACTATATTTTGACAAAAAATTCATTTCTGGGAATGTCTGAGGACATTCATATAGACAAAATCTTACTGAAAATATATGCAAATCTAATTAATGCACAAATTTATATGAGGTACATATCTTATGACATTAAAATTTCTTTGATATTACCTAAATTTTTTAAAAATTAGTAGTGCTGTAGATAGATGAAAAATTTTAATCGAATAACCATGTTATTTTAATCGATTAATCTATCGATTAATCGAGATATTATCTGTTCAAAAATTATGTGTAAGGATTACGTAAAATACTTTAATACTCTATACATTTCATTATTTATGAAACTTTTAAATATTTAGATTCAAAATTTGTATTTGAATCAAGTGCACATGCTTTATATATGTATTGAATTATATCTACAATATTATTTAGTAACGTATTATATCAATATCTACTAAGATTTGTGAGACTGACATGCAGTTTTCTATAACGCTTTTTCTTATTTTAAATTTTTAACACAAAACTTTCACTCACTGTCATGAACTCAGAAACGTTACTAGCTTACTGCAGTTAACAGCACAGTTACACCACTACCACCAGCCGTGTGAAGAGGGATCAGCTATCCATAGCTACGTCAGCGAAGTGTTCGGTTCAAGAATGTACAGCTCAGTTTATGCTAGCAAGCGATAAATAATCAATTGTATACGATATGTTGTCACACACAAGCTGTAAGGAAAGAAACCTCTCTGTCAGCATCTGTATGTAGTTAGAATATTTCCCAACAGAAGTGTTATTTAGATTCTCTCGGGGTTCACACTGATTTATTTTAGCTATCAGGAGTTATATTATCTCAAAGTTTAAAGAACATTACGTGTCTAGTGAAAGCTTGATGCGTTGGAAAGGCTGTTTAGGTTGGAAGCAATACATCAAAACAAAGAGGGCCAAATTTGGCTAAAAGAGGTTTGATTAATATTTATTGTAATAGGTTAATTTTAATCGACTCGATTAATCGATTAAAATTTTTAATCTTTAATCTAAAATAAAGAATTAATCGATTAATCGTTTCGGTTAATCAATTAAATCACGCAGCACTAAAAATTACACATGTCAACTACACATCATGTATGAATAATTTGTAGAAGACAGAGTTGAAAAAGCCATGTTACATTTTGCATATTTGCATTAATATCTACTAATCGAGAAAATGTATAGAGATTTGGTCACTCAGTGATCGCTTTGGAATTCCGTTCTGTTTGTACGACATTCAATTTGACAAAAACAAAAGTATGGGAAAATTCAAACCAACAACCAGGCATACCTCGGAAAGTTTTAGCTCAAAAAGAATCTATCTGGCATAAATTGTGCATTTTTTAAATGTACAGATTTGGTTTTCTTTTTATAGTATACCAGGTATGCAAAAGTTATTTGTAATAAAGAGAATTTCAGAGATAATACCACAAAACTTGAAGGTATATGCTTTATTTGTTATTAAAATATCTTAAACATGTGGTACTAGCAGTAGAAATGACAATATCGAAGTATCAGATATCGTGGAAAATATCGAATATCTGTATCGAGAAATGTGGTATTGACACATCCCTAGCTAATCTCGTTTAAATACTATTTATTTATGCCTCTTGTGCAGCAGCTATTTCCCATGCATTATATTGGTTTGAATTGTTCAATCTGTTACTTGAAGTGAAGGCGCTATTCATTGTTTCTTACTGTTATGGAGAGATTAGAATTTCAAGGCCAGTCTTTAGCGACCTAATTTTAAATATGTCCTGTTGTGACAGTTTCCTTAATCCCTCTTGTGATTATAACGAAAGTACGAACATTTTGTAGTACTGTATGAAAATAAAGACGGTGGCTAGAGAAAGTGATGTGAATTGAACACTTCCTCTTAATAATGTTGGATACTTCAGCTGTTTTATACTACGTTATGCATACACACACTCACGTGTGGAATATAATCAAAACTCTACCGTCTAGATAAATGTACCAATATTCAATTTTAAAAACGCTTTTTCCTAAGCACAGTGCTTTATCATATCCCAAGACATTCTTATTCCTCTTCCTAGTGTCTGTGTGAGAAGAGGGTCTCTGGAGCATAAAAAAACAACGTTAAGAGGCAATGCACATGGATACACCTTTAAGCCCAGCACACAAGGTGGAAGTGAGGTGGGGCAAACGTGGAGAAGGGAGGAGAGGAATGGAGGGGAGAAGTGGTGTAAGGGGGAAGGTTTCAGAAGGAAAAAGCATCTTTGACTATGTTGCGGCCGGCCTCTCGACAAAACATGAAAACCTTTATACGTACTAATCAGCCGTGCCGGTTGCGCATTCCTAGTGTGATGTCATTGCATAAACAAGTGAATAACGTTATGAGCTGAGCGTGTTTTGTCACAGGACCAAGATAAACAAGATTTGCTTCAGCTTCAGCTTCGTTTTTAATGGAAGTGAAATGGTGCGTATGTTTTCAAGTGCATAAACAGTAAGTGTTATGTAGTTGACAAAAGGTGTTACCTGTTTATAGCTGTATAAAAACATTTCTCCTAAAGTAAATGCGCACAAATCAAGTACTCCACAAGGTAGGCTGATTTTAAGGTTATATTTCGCGTACTCAAGTCTCTAACCTTTGAGCGGACAATGTGGTTAGTTTTGCTGTTTCGTGGTACATCATTTCTTCTACTTTTGAATCAGCGTGAATGCCATACCGTATGTTGCGGAGGCCATTTCTTCTGGAATGGATCTGAAGAAATACATAGATAGCGCGGCGACACTGATTGTCGGCGCCAGGAGCGACGCCAAGTGGTGAGTCAAATAAGCTTAAACATTACACTATATTCCTGAGGGTATGGCCACATGCATTGCACTTTGCTCCAAGCTTGTTATACTTTTGGTAATAGAGACAAGTTGGCCAAAGAAGACTTCCAAACTTACCTATTACATTTCTCATTACCTAAAGTAAGGAAATAGTGTTTTGAGATTCCGTGAATATAAAAACAGCATTTTTAGAAAAAGGGTTGCGAGATAGAATGAGTGCAAACAGCACAGTTCAAAAATATAAAGTCGGTTAAATACCAAATTTAGTTCAGTATCTTTTCATGCAAGGATTTTGAAGAAAATTCCCCTTCCTAGAGTACTTGAGTAGTTCACATACACACACACACACACACACACACACACACACACACACACACACACACACACACACACACACACACACACACACACACACACACACACACACACACATACACACACACACACACATACACACATTGACATCAAATTATTGATGATGTTTCGTAAAGTCACTTGGTTTTATAACCTCACTTTTCTTTAATGTTACGAAGCTGTACAGAAATTTTCAGTTTGTTATTGCTTGTAATTTCACAACCAGATATATTTAATAAATTCAGCACTTACTCAAGAAAAAAGTAGTTTTAAATGTTACGCTTTCACTCCAGTTACCTGTTGATATTTACTTCTATTATAACAACAATTTACGCAATCGTTATCTCTGAAAAGATTTATATTTTTAGTTTTATGCTTTCTCTACCGTATTCATAGGTAGAAGAAATATTCTACTGAACCAAAAAGTAGATAAGTATGTATTTATTATTATTAATTATTATTATTAATTATTAATTTTATTTTTATTAATTATATCAGGGTAGAGATCTAGAAAGAGAAGAGGAAAATACTGGTAAACAATCAGGCAAATACTGAAATTCATATTAAAATTAGATTTGATTTTCCTTGTGTTTATTAGTCTCCAAACATTATTATTTAATATGGCCAGGTATTTTCAGATCACACAAAATGTATGTTTAAGATCTACTACATTTTTATTAATAGTTTAGGGAGTTTTCTTTGTTTTAATTAAATTTTATATAACTTGTTGGCCAAAGAAAAGTAAATAACTGAAGTTCACAAGTGAGTTCCATTATTTTACTTAAAATTAAATATTTTCCAAATATTCTTCCTTCTTATACATATAGTTGGTCAAAGTATGGAACTAAAGCTGATAAATTCTACATATTCTATTTGGCAGCGCACTTTAAAATGAAATATACCTTTCTGTGCTGCACTTAGATTTATAGACATATAACCTTTGATTACTTTGGATAATATGCAGTATAAATGATAATATATTGAAGGCTATATGGCCATATGAGTACAGTTTTAATAAATCTTCTATCGCAATATGACCAGGAAACCATTACTGTACTAGTTTATTAAAAAGAAAAACATTTTGTAAACACCTGTAAACATCAAAGATACAGTAGTGCAGCTTTATATATAAAACGTCTTATCATGCTATATGCTAATAATGATGTATGTTTAGGTATTAACCTATTTTTAAAAATTAGAAAAATATGTTTACTCCAACTATAATTTGACCAATTAAATGATGTTTGGGGTGTTACATGTCCTATGTCAAAATTGAATACTATGAAATAATTTTTGTCACGTGAATGGACAAGATGGGTTAAAGAATAATATTTTGAGCAACTATCATAATTTAAGTGATTGTGTGAACTTGTAAAGGTTAGAGGCAGTAGTTATTATTTAATGTGTATATTAAATTGATTTAGGACTTGTAGAATGTGTGATTTAATTAGTAAGGATTAGACAATTATTTAAATGTATCTTAAATTCAAATGTTAATATAAGGAATGGTTGTCAAACAATGTTTCTTGTATGCTATAAAATTTATATTAATTACTGGGAAAAGAGGAGCTTCAACAGCTCTACTGTTTTGTAATTTTCTGATTGGCATAATTGGTTTTCTCTGAATCAAAGCTGGCTTCTAACTGTTGATTGTAATTTATTTCTTTGGAAAGTTTATCAAGTTTCTTAAAAAGGACAAGTAAATATATTTTATTGGTCCTATAATATTGGTTAATTCACTGGTGTTAGCTTCTGTTTTTCTGCCTATTTCTTAAGTATATGCTTTTCAAATGCAGTTGTTTCTGTTCCCTACCCATTTAACATAATTAATTATTTAACCAATTTAAGAAATGGTAGCAAGCAAATAAATGGAGAGAGTTCTCATTTTGTGCAGAGATCAAATGATAACATATTTGTCGTGTTTTGCACTTTATGAAATTTATAATTTTGGAATTAAAATTATTATGCTTCAGAATAATATACATATTAAGCCAAAAGAATTATTTAGCGGCTATGTAGAGTTAAGATGATACTAATATGTGTATGTATAAGAAAGTGAGACAGATTTTAGCTTAATTGAAAACATGCCTTAAATACCTAACTCAATGACAGATTTTTTTAAAAATAACCCTTAGATCAAAGTACCTACTATTTATATGAAAAGGCTTTCGAAAATTTTGACTATCTCAAAAATGGCTCTGACATTAAATTAGCATATTTTAAGCTATCTTCAAAAACAAATAAAATGTATCTGGAACATTTTGTGACTAATCTTTTCATTCTGAATTACGTTTTTACATAACTGGTGAACCGTAAGATATAGATGAAGGCTTACTACACGAAATAGTATACTTTACTAAAACATCAAATATATGTCCTTTCTTTTGTTGAATTAATCATTTTTGAGGTATTTTATATTATTAATTTTTATTGTCCAGTACTTATTCTTTTTAGTGGGAGCTTTTTGTTATAAAAAAGAGAACGGAATTTCAAATTCAATAATTAAAATAGTTGCCTAGGTATTGCTTTAAGGTTGTGTATTCATACGGTACCTTCAAGGAAATACGTGTTAAAATCGTTTGTATAAATGTCAACTTCAGTAAACATCAAACAGATAAAAGAATAAATGTTTTTAAGAAGTTTGTGTAAGTAGAGATATTCATGGTAGTGGATATACATATTTTTATTTTCTGTTTACTTACGCTATTCTTATTAAAACAGCCAGCTCGTGAAATCGGTAGTTTCTGATCTTTTAGGTTACACGCAATAATCAAAGTTGTTTATCATTTTCGTTGTTAAAAGTTGAAAATTAGTTTGACTTAAAATATACATTGCAAATATATGCAAACCTCTTGCATTATAAAAGAAGCTACAGACATGTCTGTGTTCACAGTTTCAATATAATGCCAAAGAAAGATCAGCTTTGTTTCTTTTATGTATTTTAGTTGTAAGGAATATAAACAAACGAAATTCTGCAAATTGTTCATCTTAGCGCTGTATTTTTCATGCTATAAATTTTGTGTGTACATATTTTCTGTTACGTTCACATTACAGTTCATGATTTGCAGAAGTAGCTGTTAACAAAAGTTTAACTATAAACTATACAACTTATTCTATACCAAATTCCTGTATCCTTTGTTCTGATAAATAGTAGCAAATCTCTAGTTACTGGATTCCAGCAATAGGTCTCTTTATAATGGCAGCCATACGTTTACTATTCTATGTATCTAATACAGTATCCAGTTTGTTATAATGCATTTCCTTCACTGGGTTTCTTTAACTCAAATCGTTCTCCTTTCCATTTTAATAGATTTTGTCTAATTATCTAATTTACTGTGTACTTACATTTAATTAATCGTAAACTAATCGTAACATTTTAATATACTGCATTCGATATAAACTTAAATATGTTTCCATGTTAGCATACATCTAGTGTTCTGTATCCATTCATTTGTTAATATTAGATAAATACTCTTTGTAAATCACTTGATCACTTCACTGACCAATCTAACAATATATTATTTAGTATTTATTCAGTTCCTTATTTTAACCGCGTTTCTTCTTATTACTTCACTTCACTAATTTACTGGATTCGAGTAAATTCCGTAAATGAATGACTATGCTGATCTCTCGTGTAAGGTTCACGACAGAGAAGGTTGCGAATGCAACAGATGGTCCCAGTGTGAAGCAGTTTTGTTGTCACCCTGTGACCCATTACACTAGTAGCCGGACCGACAGGTTGAGCGCGGCCTTCACTACTGAGGAACGCCGAAATACCGAGCTAGCTAAACAGTTTGCATTTAAAATGTGGTCAGTCCTGCCCTCTCTTTAAATTAAACCTTCCATTTCTTTTAGTAAGAGTTATTTAGGAATTTTGTTGCTCGTACCTACCAGTTTTTCAGTTAAACTAACTTACATTTTGGTTTTATTGACATATCTAAACTGTAATTTTAGGATTTATAAGATCTACTTTATGTATAACTAAATTAAATAGTTCTTATCACACTAATGTCATTACAGCATTCTGAATACTTTTATTGAGCAGAAAATGTTGTATTTTATATCGGTTTAAGATAACCAGGAAGTGTAAATGGTAGAAACCAACAATTCTTTTTATTTCATCTTAGGACAAAATACTGACAGCTCTTTTCCAATAATGTTATGTATAAAATTTACTGATTAAAAATTGTATTTAAAAACACTTCAATGGCAGGATGATTGTTACCACTACATGAGCACGTACTTATAATAAATAGGGGAAGCGTGTCTCTCCGCCCAAATATTCGATATAGGATTTTCACCGAGAAATATTGTACATATGCTTTTAGACTTCTGAACCTCAAAAATGAAAGAACTACTTTTATAAAAACGAAATTATATTTGGGTGTGTGTGTGTGTTCTCTTTGAACTGTATTTTTAAAAAAAAACGAAAAATCGCTTATTTACGAAATTTAATATTTATTTTTAGTATATTCCAAGAATGTCAAACAAATATTTTTGAGAAAATATTTCCAACCCAAAGCTTGCATAGGAAATTCGCTGAAAATTTTGATTTCCTTAAGAATGCCTGTAGCGATTTCCGTTAAAATGTTTCTATTTAAGACATTTTAATCACAAATGAAATGTATACCTTGAATATTCGTGGAAATTCCCCTTCAATCTGGTTGACTTTAGCTCAACGAGTAAATCGTAGGAAATAAACAAAATCTTACTACACTCAAAAGAGATGATTCTGCTAGAGCACATAATATCTTGAGGGTAACTTTTTTCGATATTAGTTTGAATTTTCAAGTATTTACACTTTTTAAAACTGGGAACTCATTTTTATTTTTATTCTCTCGGTTATGCAAAGAGAATGCAATTTCAAAGCTATGACATAAGGAACAACTCTTAAAAGATTTTCACTCTCGCTAGAGCATATTATACTCCCCTGTTTATATTCTATCAACACGAAATGATGCAATAAAATCATTTGAACGAATGTCTATCTTCATTTACATGAATAAATAAAATAATTTTAAGAATAGCGTGTGGAAAAATTGATACAAAAAGTCATGTAAATATATTCATAGTAACACATATTTACAATGAGAACTAAATAACACTTGTAAAAGAACCTGTTAAGTAGGAAGATACTGGCGGATTTGAACCGCAGACGTTGGCTACTCATGTTGGTGAGAGTGCACTTGAGGTTAGCCAGTTCTTTGTTTGTAATTGTCACGGAAATGTTTCTTTTTCTCTGTTTTGGGTTGAGCAATCAGGTTTAAAGCTTGCTTGTGCTTAAGAAAGGTCAGTAAAAATACCAGTAACTTACATAACTAAAATATTTCTAAAAGTTATTGCTACAATTTTAACAGGATTAATCAAATTTCACAAGCCATATATCAGATAAAGTTCTTAATTCACAATGAAGCTCTTTGAATAAGTGAGGTGAAATAAATCCTGATTTACTTGCTGACCTACCCATAAAAATTTGCTTATACTGAGAAAAGCAAAACGCTGTCATACTCCTCATACTTCTCTCATATGTCAGCACTTTGGGCAGTTATGAAATTAGTATTTAAGTAGTTTCTATTTAAGGCCATACCATCTTGAAATTTAATGTTACTTTTTCCCTTTACTTTTGCGTGTTATTGCTGATTGATATATACCGTATCATATGGGAATGGAAAGTTCCACAAATAGAGCTTTTAAGATCTCCCAACTGACAGTTGAAGCCAATGTGCAAATGGGCGTGGCAGTGTAAATCATATCCCCATGCACATTACAATAGTTTTTCGTTCACTGAGATTTGATGCGTCACCTACAATCCCGGCGCTCGCACTCGCCAACCAACTCGCCCCAAGCGTAGACTGCCATAAGATCTTCTCCTGAGTGACCTCTCTAGTACAGACGACCCAGACGAGTGATAAATATAAGACATTTGTGTTACAGTGATTCTGCCATTCACGGTTACCTCAATTGTTATGTGTACTGTTACTCAATAACAAACATCTGTAAAGCATACTTGCTGATCGATGGATAGTAAAGAAAGAGAGAGAGAGAGAGAGCGCGAGAGATTTGACGCTCTGAGGTTACCAAAGGAACATCACTGTTGGCTACACTGGAACTGCATATAAAAAGAGTTATGCCAACACAAATCGTTAGAAAACAAAATTTAGGTATGCTATATATGAAGTTGGTTGTTGATTTCGAAGACACAGTTGATGGTAGTGGATTTTACTCTCTCGTGCTTCTGTGGAACTTAAGAAACTACAGTTAGTGGATAAACAGCTCTAAAGCAAAACAGAGCATGTAAACAACATTTTTAGACCAACTAGTTTATGAAGTAAAATTTATAAAGCGTTCTAGCGACACTTTTTTACTATCTTTTACTTAACCTAAAAGTGGATTCTGCAGCGTCACATGATTCACTTTTTATAGAAACTTAGGTTTGCGACCTACAGAAGGTTCGATTAGGTTCATTTACTTTTGTTTTATGTACGCTTAGGTTAATTAGCAACCAGTGGTTATATCAAAGCACACGAGCGAAGGGGACATGCGTTCCTTAACTTGCTTATGATTCACTATAACCTTAGTAGGTCTGTGATTCAATCTATTTGTTTCGTGTAATGACAATCATTTTACTGAAAAAGAAAATATTCTAGAAAAGACGGGTCGTGGGTTGCAGGCCCTAGAAGAGACATCTAAGTATGTGCTTCTGTTTCAATGATATCATCGCACTCCTTTCGAGTTGTCCAGCAGTGCCCTTTAAGGTTATGCGCATAATATGTTGTATATACAAAATGCACAGAATTAACGAAAATGTTGCTAAAATAGCAGCTGCATTCAATAGATGCATATTGTGAAGATATCGATGTTTTGAATAACATTTTAACCTGCTGCCACTTTCTATTAAAAGTTTTAACATAAGAAGCGAAGGGAAAAGAGAACTAAGCATTAAAGAGTTCAGAACATATAGATGGTGGGATAAATATGGAGAAATCTTCTGTAAGGAATTAGTATAAATTTGATATTAAAGAGTGAGTTAGAGGGAACTCTATATATCAAGGACGTAGGGTGGAAAATGAAGATTAATATGTACTCGTAAACAAAATAGAGAAGGATAATGTGATCAGGAATGTTAGAGTCTAAGAAAATAGTGTTCAGAGAACTAATGGGAGCATACAGAAAAACCAAAATATGACCCAAGGATAAGGGTAGAAGTGCTTAATAGAAGCGAAAAGGAAAAAGTTGAGGGATTAACATAGTCGTGAAATAAATGAGGCAGCAAGAAATCAGGATGCGAAAGCAATGCGAAAGATGGTGAAGCAGATATAAGGAACAAATGCGGAGGAATTAGCATACGCAGAGAAATTTAGTGTAATTATTTTAAGGAGTTAAACCATAGTTAAAGTCTTATACAGTTTCACTGAACGAATAAACTCTATTGAGAATTTAAATAAAGAAATTAAAATCAATGAAGTCAAAGCAAAAGTATAAAAGTGAAAAAAAAAACAAGACGTGTGGTGTAAATGGGTTACCATGGAAATTATGGACACAATTTTGGGAAAACGATTATAGCTTGAGGTTAATTGTGAAATGGTTTAACACAATACGTAAAAGGTATAACGTCTCAGAAAAGTGGGGATAGGGAATTGCAGTATCGTACCAATTTATAAAGGCAAATGACATATAGAGGATCCAAGAAATGATGGAGGTATTACATAGGTAAATTATATACAGGGATACCTGCTGATTGAACGCAAAGAGAGAAGGGGAAGCTATCACAATTCAAAGCTGGATATAGGAAAGAGAGGAGAAAAATAATACATTAATCATAAAGATAATTATGAATAAAATGGGTAAATTTATATGATTTTGCTGATCTGGAAAAAGTATTTGGAACAGGGAGGCACTTTGGGCGAAACTTATTTTGAAAAGTGTGAGTGAATCACTTATAAAAGGTGTAAATTACTTATATGAAAATAATACGTACTGTGTGAAGATAACTTAGAAAAGAGTTACTGAAAAGAACAAGAATAATTGAAGTCAGTGTTATTTAAGTAGGAAAATGTAATATTAATTCACCAGTCAATAATAGTAAGGAAATGCAAGGTTAGAAATAAAAAATCATATTTAAGAAAGAATTTAAAGTAAGTAAATAAATGATATTGGGAAGGAATGTATTTGGAAGTAGACACGGAAATCGACTACTTAGGGATTAGACCCAATAGCATTGGGGAATGGGATGAAGATCAGAAAAAAGTTTTAGAAAAGGAAATTAATCAGTACAGGTAATCATAGAATGTGTGAGAAAAGTACCAGAAATGTAAAGTAATGGCCAAAAGTATAGTGGTAGAGGCAAGGATATTACATGCAGCATAGATATAGGGGCTCAAAAATGTAGGTGCAATACACAGGAAGTTTTTGTAAAATAACCGCGGGGTTACTAAGAAGTTCACCAAATGGAGCAGCACAAGGGAGAGTGGAAATTAATCGGTAAAATAGTAGCAAGAGCGGACAAATAATGGTTCAGAATAGATCTTTTGGAGGAAAATGATATATTAAATGTATGGTTACACAGAAGAAAATGGGGGAAAAGAAACTGAAATTATAACACTGGAAGAAGTAGCAATGGAGGAAACATGATATTGAAACAAGAATTGAGGATATTGAAAAGCAAGGAATTGTAAGCAGTATTGATGAAAAAATGTCATTATTGAATTGTATATATATATATATATATATAAAGAAACTGAGGGAGAGAATAAACACATTGAGTTATAAAAATAACTTGCGTGGGCAAGGAAGGTGTAACGAATTTAAGTGGCGCAAGAAGGAGAAAGGAGGAGAGGGAAATGCTCTAAATTATCTTATAATTAGCATCGTATTCTGGAATATAGGAATATTGAGGGAGGATTTAATGCTAGAGAAATAGAGCTAAATTTGGGAAGATTTTAAATTCGTAATTGCATATTAATATGGGAAAAAAGCAGGAAAATATTTAGGAAAAATAAGGTTAAAATGGTTTAAAGAATTGTGAAGAAAAGCTGAGAAGAAACACAAAAAAGGTAAAGATATGAAAAACAAAACAAATTTAACCAATTCACTTCCGAATTATACAGAATGTTAAATATAAGGGTAGAAAGAGAAATAAGGAAGATCCCTAGGATGTAATAAATTGCGTAAATTTTGTGTAAAGTTAAAGGTGATAAATAATTCATTCATACTAAAAATAAAACAAAAAATTTGGGACCTCGATTTCGACTTCAGTTGTTTTTTTGCCTTGAAAATATTCGTCAATGGCATGTCATTTAATCACTATAGCAGTTTTTGTAATGTTGCTACACAGTAAGAGCTTAAACAAATAATAATTCTTACAATAAAATGTTTGAAAATTGATGTACATAGTTTATTTCAATATACGACTAAACTATCGGAACTGTCCATAATAGACAAGTATAGTACGTGTAGAAAGCTATACTTTAGAATAGCTACATACCTAGATATTATGTTTTAGTCCATTTTATAGATTTTCAGAAATTATTATTTGATACGGCATATTATAGCATACAGAACTATTAATTGTATTGAAAATTATCATTTTTATACAGCAGCTTTAAAGTACCAATCTTAAAAATAGAATTTTAGTATTCAATTAAATATTGTAATACGAGGGCTGTTCAGTAAAGAATGATCACATTTTTTGAATAACGTACCTTTACTCATCCTCATGCACTTGTCCCAGGTTTCTGCCAGTCTTCAAAGACATACTGGAAATCATTTTTGAGTCATCCTTCAAAATCGACTCCTCAGCCTTCACCACTGCTTCTGATGATGGATAATGCCTCCCACGAAGGCGTTTCTTCAAGTTAGGGAATAGAAAAAAGTCACATGGGTATAAATCCTGACTATAGGGAGGGTGAGTGATGCACTTCGCGTTGATTTTTGCAAGATATTCAGCAACACCATTGGCAATATGCGGCCGCGCATTATCGTGGTGCAGCATCCAGCCTGCTTCACGGAAATGTGGTCTTTTACGCCTGATATGTACTTGCCATGTTTTCCGGACATCCCTGTAGTATTGTGCAGTTCCGGTGTATGTGTAGGTACAACATGCTGATAAACCATTCCATGAATATCAAAGAATGAGATGACCATAACTTTCCCAGCAGAAGCAACCACTTTTGCTCTTTTTGGGGGCTGGCGATGAAGGAGATTTTCACACTGAGTTTTGCTGTTTGCTCTCAGGATCAAAATGATGTAGCCAAGTTTCATCAGCAGTGATTACGTTTGAAAGACACTCCGGATCTTCCTCTAACATCAACTTTAACTGCATGTTACCTCCACTGCAGTGATAGGCGATACTGAAAATGTCTAAACTTGCCTGGTTCTCACAGGCGGGAACCAGGAGTACCAACAATGAAATTTCTACGGCGTGTTATTCATATTAAGCTAACGGAATATAATGAGATTGAATTTTAGCGCGAAAAATTATGACCGTAAAAAATTATGATCATTCTTTACTGAACAGCCCTCACATATCTGTTCACATTAGCCAAATGCCTTAATTTACTTGAATATTTTTGTATTCCCCAAATGTTTAATCCTCCCCCAAAATGTTCCTGATGGCACAACATCCTGCCATGGAAATTAAAGTTGCATAGGTGCATAGATGCAGTTTCTAGAAATTGTATAAAATTAATCTGTAGTGTGTGTAAAATCTCATATGAATTTAGTACACTTTCTTCAAATACCATATACCTAACTATCTGTAGTTATATAATTCCTTAAATCCAATTGAACGTTCTCCAGGTTTTAACTTCATTAGTTCATATATGGCGTTTCTTTGATTGTTTCCAGTACTAAATAAACAAATAAACTATGTGGGTTTAGATGTATTACACGCCGAACAATCATTTTAAGAGCCTCCCCTCTCAGGTTGTCTGATGCATACAAGGCGAGGTTACCTTCCCGAGTCATACGTCGCTTCCATCAACCCCTCTCGGTCCTCTATCTTTATTAACCCACCCCCTACAAAGCCTTGGTTTATTCTGTTCTTCTACCCTCGAGAGGCAGTAAAACTGCGGAGGTCCCTTCATCTTCCTTGCTGCCTTGGATTGTAACAAATGCCGCTCGCGTTCCGTGCTAGAATGACTCACATCATGCAAATGACCGTTTCCAAATACAGCAAAGGCTCATAATTAAATATAAAATAAAAAATGAGTTGTTTTAGTTCTGTACGGCTGGGACGAGTGCAGTCCTGAAGATTTGAGAAAGTGATCTCGCCGGTCTCATCTGAGAAACTATTTAAAATATCGGATTAGACTTTATATGATTTCCACCTTTACTGGAGTACTTTTACCCGGTAACTTCATGTATTAAGGAAGATAGCATTCTTTTTTTTATCAATATTTATCCTTCTTTTTCTTCTTTTGATTAAAACTTACAGTGATTTCATATATGAGAAATCCCACGTCTTGCACTCACATGCCTTTCTTTATTCTTCACCATATTATCAGGCGTCGGATCCCGTACACCTTCAAAGGGATATGAAGTTTACGAGTCTCGCAGTATATAACTGCTGACGTCAGTCTCGAGGACAACACTCAGGGATAGTCCGGTTCTCAGCGTGTAGCTTTAGTTTCTTCATTACAACTACTGCTCCCCATGCCGGTAGATCTGTCTACCAGGGAGTGCAGGATGTTGGACATATTGTGTTAATAGTATTACTTTCACAACAATTATTGGACACTCTTAATTTTATAAATTAAAAGTTTTGGGTATTATCATCAGCCGTTAAGAACTTGATAAATGTAATTTCGAACTGTTTAAAAGCGGTCAAGGAGGTGTCTGCAAAAATTAACAATATTGTCGCAAACGCATTGTTGATTCAAGGCGGTGCGGCGAATAGTTCAAAGAGACGGCCAGTGCAACGCGGATATAAAAGCTCACCGAAACGTGGGGGGGGGGGGGGGGGGAGAGACGGATTTCTCGACAGTTCGTCTTTCTTCTAGGCCGTTTTGATTGAGAACATTCCGGAATGTGAGTAATCTATAAAAAGGGAGCCCACCCGCCACAGTCAGTAAGTCAGTTGGTCAGTCAGTAATTGAACTCGCGTGCGTGAACAACTGTGTGAACTGTGTTTGTGGTCGATGACCTTTCGTGTATATCACGTAATTCTGGACTGTCAGATTTATTTCTACGGAAATAAAGAGCAATTTTTGGTGTTTGTAACCTGGACTTTTAATTTCACGAACCCACAAAGTCACAATATAGAGAATGTACCACCTACCAAACGAGCGAAAAATATATTGTCCAGTATTCTACACAAAAATAGGATTTTCAGTCTCGGACAGACATATGAGAATAATTGGTACTACTCATATGCAGCATTAACGTCATGTGACGTTGAATGAACTTTCTCCCAATATTTTTATATTGTTTCAGCGAGAGGCGCAGAAAATTCACATTCAGAATTTGCGAAAGTATATGATTATTCACTGTAATTCCCGCATCGAAAGCAATGAGGAGGAAGGCATATTATAACTAGGCATTTTGTATCCGTACCAGAGACTACACACACAACGCATCAGTATACTTGTTGACACGGACGTTTGTTGATGTCTCGCTTGGCCTTGTATACACCGACTTCTAAGGTGTATGCGATCCCATGTCTGCATATTATTCTTACAAAACCCTATTCTTGTATTTACTTCATGTTTATCGAGTTACAAATTTCCACGAATGGTTTAATAACATATTTCCTGTAGGTGTCATTTTCATAAAATTCAAGAAATACATTTAAACATAAAACTGTCTTAAGCATATCGTATTTTGATCGAAATCGTTAGAGCCATTTTTGAGTAAGTACTTGTTTTTCGAAAACAAAAAACAATGTAATATGTGTAGTTTAGTTGAGAGATTTTCTTCGCATCATTGAAAGATGAAAACTTAAAAGTCCATGTTTGGACAGTTCTTTGTTTGTTTGTTTGTTTGTTTGTTTCATTCATTCCTTCTTACTTCATTTATTTATGTAATTTCTTTTTATTTGATGTTTCAAGATTTTGACTAGATGGTGCTGGTAGGGGACGAGTCTTCGAACCAGAAACTATGAGAGACTTCGGCACGTCTTTGCGGCCTCTCTACCTGTGACAGCCTCTTTGTAGCCTTTTGTAGTTCCTTCAGTTTATCCCTTCCTCTTGGGGGCTATTTGTTGCAATATAGATCTATGTCGATCGCAATGCATGAGTTGACTCCTTGCGTCGTGTAAAAGTAATTTGTAGAAGAATCAGCAAATAATGTGGTGTGAATGCAACGCATAAGGAAACGTTTTGTTCTTGGCATGTTGACGATGATCCTAAAAGCCTTAAATGTAATATGAAAGGGTAGAGTCAGACTGAAAAATTCAATGCCATAGCCGGGATTTGAACCACTATCTTCTAGTCTCAGTCCAGCCACTCTGAACCATTGAGCTACTATGGCCAACGTGCCAACATGACATTAAATTCTACAACTGACTCTTGTTTTTCCCCGGTAAACCACTAGTAGTTCTCAGTTGGAGAATTTAATATTATGACGGCACGTTGGCCATAGTAGCTCAATGGTTTAGAGCAGCTGGAATCAGACCAGAAGATCCGTGGTTCAAATCCCGGCTATGGCATTGAATTTTTCAGTCTGGCTCTACCCTATCATAGTGCGTCCTACACACTGCTAGTGTGAAAGAACAATTAATTTCCCCTGAAACGTAATAATATGTTTTCGTATGTAACAGCACTCCCCTTCCAGTCGCAGCAGTACGTTTGCAACAAATGCCTAACAAATCTTATCTATTAGCACATAGTTTCATATTTTTATGTAGAAGGTTGCAAGTTTTTGGATCATTGAAGTCCTTGTATATGAGTGTAGGAGCGCAGAAGGTCACGAGGTGTCCCTTTGCACAGAGATATAAATATATTATGTAGTGTACAATAACAGAGTTGACACTTGACAATCTTCTTCCTGTCCTATCTACTTCATCTTCGTCACTACACGTTGAGCGGCGTTTTAAACTGAGCTTCGTTTAGTTAAATCACATTTAGGCTGGTTTCCGCTTCCCGCGTCTATTGGTTTTGGTTCCCCCACTGAAACGTTAGTCACATTTATGTATTTTTGAGAATTACGTAGGCCGCGCCATGGCCGAGCGATAGACTACTTGACTCTCACCAGGGCGGCCCGAGTTCGATTGCAGGCGCCATCATTACACCAATTGCTCCACTATCATATTTTCTTTCGTCCATTTCGTCCTCATTCCATTCATCTACTTCTTTCACTCTCATTCCACGCATCGTGTTGATCACTCATCCTGGATTTTTTATCTGATCCAGTATTTCGGTTCCTTAACCCACTTCCATAGGATAGAAGACCTAAAGAACCCCTAACACCACGATAGTGGTATAAGTAGGAAGTTAAAGAAGAAGAGAATCACGTTGCTGATATTTACTGAGTAAAACTTCTCACTTTTGTATCCCACCTTTAACAGCGACGGTCACCTCGGCGGTCTTTCCTTTAGAACTTTGTAACATAATGGCAAACCGAGAGAGATGATGCTTCCCGTTCTGTATTTTTTGATATCTGGATAAACAGCATAATTCAAAATCGAAAATCTGGTTAGTATAAACTTTGGTAATAAGGTCGTGCACTTTGCAAGGATAGAAAAATATGCATTTTTAAGAATAATGTGTATAAAACAGAGTATAGAAGCTCATGTGACTGCAATACATTAGACCGGTGAAGAGCATGTCACTATGTGAACTCTCGGAAATTGCATGCTGTTTTCATGAATACGAAACAAAAAATGAGATTAGAAAAGTGTAAGGTTTAAGTTAATTGATGGAAGTTAATCATTTCTTCTCACTAGCCGTATATAGGCTAAGGTTATAATTAATTTCCATCAATTAACTTAAATAATAAAAGTTTATGATGAAGTCTGGGATTTAAGTACATACGATAACGGTGTATCTCGGATACGAGAACCCCTAGTGGTCTACCAGGAAAAATGAGTAAATTGGAGAATTTAATGTCTGGACGGCACGTTGGTCATGGTAGCTCAATTGGTAAGAGCGACTGGACGGACACCAGGAGATCCGTGGTTCAAATCCCGGCCATGGCATTGAATTTTTCGTGTATCGTCCCATTCAGCTGCTGTGGTGTGAGCGCTGCGGACCCTTAGCACTTGTGGTACCTCTGACGTTACTAGAGGAACGTCGGGCCGAACTTCCGAGCCCCTCCCGACGGGTAGTTGTTCGGATTGGGTTGGACTCGAGGGGGCAGTGTGTTCCCGACACCCACGGGGAATTAGGCACCTCCGGCGAGGCTACGGCTGCCCGGAGTGGATAGAGGGTTGCCTCATAAGTCCCGGCCTGCAGAGCTAGTAGAAGGTGTGCTAGATCACCAGGTGGCCCCACCGAGGTTTTCGGTAGTCTTCCCTGCGGGGTTGACGCGCGTAAGCGACGTATCCACTTCCATCCCATCTTGACGGGGGGGGGGGCATTTTAAGAAATCAGATATTGCCCTATGGAAAGACCCCCGGAGTTATCCATCGCTCCCGGGTTGAAGGAGGCCAGGGTCTTTGGACTAATTTGGTAGATCCTCTGCACTTAACTGTTGACTCTAAAGAGTAAGGTATTTGAAAATTCAAACCAACAAGGGGAAAGACTCCTAAATTTGACATACAATTTGTGTTAGATAAGGTATAATTTGGAGTCGAGCGTTTCTCTTGATATTTTTATGTCACATTTGAGGTTTAGTTATGTTGCTCACAGCTACACACCGAGCCCGATGGCTCAGGCAGTTTCGTCTGTAGCCCGCAGTTGGGATTTCCAGGCTCGAATCCCGCGGTCGGCCTTCCTGACCCATGAGGCTTTCGGGCGTTTTCTTGGATCATCATCCGAATCTGGGTAGGTTAATTATATCCCCCGAATTTCCTGCCCCTCCATTGGTGGTCTCTTTCCGGATAGAAGTGTCGGCGGGTGTCTCGGGGTGCATGACAAGATGATATGCTCTGAGTAAAATCTTCCTCCTTCAGAAGGACGGTTGGCGTTCTTCGAACCCGGTCTCGTGGTACACTTTCAAACCACCGGATGTCCGTTGTCCTGACGTGCCGGGGGAGTTTTCATCTTGTAAAATGTAGGGACCCTGCCCTCTGCATTGTTGTTGCTCTTTGGTGCGGCCGCCCTCTCTCCTCGCGCCTTATCTTGTAGGGGTATAGCTATCTTACAATAGTTCGCCCTTGGGTCTCCATGTCGAATCCGCTCTGTAAAGTAGTCCAGTCCACAGACCCTTGTCTAAACAGTAGTGGAGAAAGTACTTATAGAGTAGAGCACTCTACAGATTTCTATGAATTCAGGCGATGTGTCAGGAACGACAGGACATATAAACTTAAACTGGTATTTGTGCTACCACACAATGGGCCCATTGGAGGTTTAATTAAAACAAATTGCACGTGCTGCTGTATAAACATATAGCTGAAGGCCAAGATAAGGAAAACAAGATCGCTAGTCTTCTTCTTACACCACAACTAAATGCTATTATGAGATCTATCTGTTGAGAAAAAAGTTAATATTCTGAAAATGATACCATCACGATGAAAACTAAGGTAACATTCATGTCTGTTTAAGAAAAATCTGCATCTCCAAAGTAATCCAGTTATCTGGTTAAATTCCTCATTCAACAATTCCTGGAACACCTCCCTTATCTCTATCCACCTCAGACTGCAATCTTAGAACGTAATTAAGTGGAACATAAATTTCAGTTTATGTTACGAGTAAAACGTCCAACTGTAATACCGGGCCTATCTGAAACCAGCCTTAATGTATCTGGGGTATGGACATCTCTTATTCTTTAAATGGCTTAAATGCTCGGTATGGAGAGATAGGGTCACTCACCTCATTTCGGTCTCGCTCTTTCTCTACCCTCACCATCTCGTCCTCTTCCCGCCTCTTGTTCATATCGGCCAAAATATTCTATTCATATGTTGTCTTCCCCGTTTCACTCCTTTCAAACAGACCTTCTTTGTTTCTTTTCTTTCTTTCCCTTTTTGTCTTCATTCATCTATGCATATGCAGCAGCAGCAACTAGTAACACTTTCTGGAAGACATAGACGAGGACGACGACGACGACGACAACCTTGTTTATGAGATGCATTGTCAGTTGTGATGGTGACGCGGTCGTGCCACCACCATTCATTTGTTTTTCCCTAGTGCAGCAGTGTGTTAGCGGAATGAAGGATCCACTTGCAGGAAGACATGGGGAGGTCTCTAACTGGTATCTGTCTTCTTCTCTTTCCAGGAAACCTTCTGTCGACGAGGTCGGGAACCCTACATCAGTGAACGCTCGGTAAGTCTACGCGTGTACTCCATGGAAGCAATGAAACCTTTGCTTCCCCTTTAATTGTTAGTAATATTAATTTCTGTATTTTCATTAGGCAGTCTTGTGGAAAGTTTAGCGATACAATTTTCAAACAACGCGCGGGAATTGCTGGGTTTCTGGATCCTTAACAGGTAGCATGAAATATTTCCTAATGGTCATTATTTAGTTACACTGTCAATACAATTTCGTCATCACCCTGTAGGTTACTTAGGGATGAAGTCGATTTATGTTCCTTTGTAAATAATAAGATCAATTATTTTGCAGTGTAGCACTTGTTTAGTTGGACTAATTTCATTTATGAAGAGAGATTTGCACTAATTTTGGTAATTACGAATAACAATTTTGAAACTGCATTTGCTTGTGCGGGAGCATGTATACGGCTGGGAGTAGTAAAACGTGTGGAGGTAGCTCTATGGACCCTGGGCTCATTTGAGCACCATTTTACCCATTTCATTTATCGTCCTACATGACATAACGTTGGAGGATTTAACTGAAAAAAAAAATGTGTGGAGGTAGAGCAGTGTATGGCATTTTGAATCAACAAGTTTCTTTTCAGTTACTTACGCAAAGAAAAACAAAAAATCTTAGGCAATTGGCAATGTTTTAATAAAAACATTTTAAAAGGCGTAGAATGTGTTAAGGGTTGTAAAAGTAGAGCAAAGATTTTTTGTTGGTCATGTCTACTCTTCTGAATATTTTTGTGTCCATGCCATCACACGTAACTGTGACTAAGTGATGACTGTTATTTACTTAATCAGTTTTAAATTTATTAATCTCGTTTTCAAGAAGTGTATCATAAAGTTTCCATGGTAGACAGCTTGCTGACTTACATTAAAATGCACTATATACATTACGAAACACACTTCCGTAAACCTGAAGGAAGTGAAGTATTTTCAACAGGACCCTATAAAATTAAAGTAAATTCAATAAATAAAACAGGTGCATAATATAGAGCAAAGTCGTTAAGGATTAGCACTGCCACCTATGGGAATGAAACGATATCTTCTACGATATATTATTATGTGTACTGTTATTATCAAGAGGGAAAACTTGTTTGTGCGTATTTTTATTTAAGACAATCTTAAAACCACTCATTTATTTTACAAATGCTTCAACCATTGTAAGGACGTAACCTACTGACGGATTTATGATGTCAGTCACCTATTTATCAGCCCGTAATTGCCCGCCTCGGTAGCGTAGATGGTAGCGTCTTTGTCTCACGTTCAAGAGGTTCCGAGTTCGATCCTCCGTCAGGTTGAATTACCTGGATAAGTTTTTTCCGGGGTTTCCCCTTATCCTGATGGACGAATTTCAGGTAACTCTAAGCTCCAAGGACCCCGGACTTATTTGAGCATCATTTCACCAATTTTATTCATCGTCCGATATGACTTAAAGTTGGAGGACGTAAAATCACAAAAAAAAAGCGTAATTAATAAAATATGAAAAGAACTTTGAGATCCTGTCTTCTGTAAGTGAACACACTGGAGTTACAGTCGACCTCTGTTGTGTACAGATAGCATGCTACTGTTTGGTTTCCGAGAGAGCATGTTCAAATCCCGAAGAGGGCGATGGATCTTTCCGGGCGTAAAAATCCTTAGCATGACTTCCAGCACAGATGCAGTAAAGCCGATGGTCCTGTCTCATAAACTAACTCTCAGACTAAACAAAGTTCATGCCCAATATATAATGTAATACAAAGTATTGAAATAAAAATTCAATTTTTCCGTAGTTAGAAAATAAATTGAAGAAGACTTTGACGATTTCTTTTAAGGTACCAAAAAGTAGGAAACAGTTGGTCAAACAAGTAACTTCCATGTTGTCGACCAAGCTTACGGCCATCTTTAATCTTTGATATTATTGAATGTATAAAATATTGGCCTTAATCTTTGTTGTCAATCTTGGTTCCATCATTCTTGATCCTACGACGAGAAACGTTTAAATCTCATATGTTTAAGCGCAGGAATTATATCGCACGTTTCGGAAGTTCCGCATATTTTCCTCCGGCTAAATGGAAATCATTTCCAAGAAACATACGGACAGATCAATCAGTGTATTTTAAAATAAACTTTTTCACGAAAACAAACCATTCGTAATAACGTTGTTGTATAAGTTGTGATATTTGCAATGATTCATTTACAAGGGCTGTACAGTAAAGAATGATCACAACTTTTTTTGACAACGTACTTTTACTCTTCCTCATAATTTTGATGGTCCTTCTCAAAATAGTCTCCCCTGAATGCGATGCACTTGTCCCAGCGTTTCTGTCAGTCTTCAAAGACATGCTGGAAACCATTTTTGAGAGATCCTTCAAAAGCGTCTCCGCAGCCTTCACCACTGCTTCTGATGATGGATAATGTCTCCCACGAAGGCGTTTCTTCAAGTTATGGAATAGAAAAAAGCCACATGGGGCTAAACCCGGACTATAGGGAGGGTGACAGATGCACTTCACGTTGATTTTTGCAAGATATTCAGCAACAACATTGGCAATATGTGGTCGCGCATTATCTTGGTGCAGCATCCAGCCTGCTTCACAGAAATGTGGCACCCAATGAAATATTCAGTATCTCAGAAAGTGATCTTAAGGTAATTCGTCGATCCTCTCTCACAATGGCAGCAGCAGTGTTGGTGTTTTCTTCCGTAAGAGCAGTAACTGTAGCACCAAGTCCACCTTCCTTTGAAATTGACTGTCTCCCCTCTTTAAACATTTTAAACCACATTCGAGCTGTGCTGTAGGGAAGAACAGACTCTCCATAGGCCTCCTGTAACATTTTGTAGGCCTTAAGTGAAGATTTGTTGAGACGAAAGCAGAATTTCAAAGCCGCATATTGTTCCTCGCGTGTTCCCTCCATTGTAGTGGTAGGCGATACTCAACATGTCTGAACTTGCCTGGTTGTCACGCGGGAACCAGGAGTACCAACAATGGCGTGTTTGTTTCTCATTAAGCTAACAGAATATAATAAGTTTGAATTTTAGTGCGAAAGCTTATGACCGTAAAAAAAAATTATGACCATTCTTTATTGAACAGCCCTCGTACATATGAGAATGAGAGATGGCTGATGATGATATGATGATTTGATGCTCACCTCTAATGATCTTGAAGCTGGGTTCTAGATGTTCCTCGGCTGCTCTCGCAATTCCATAATATCTTACCTCCGGGTGTGGTCTCGGTGGAGAAGAAGAAATTATATGATTTCTTTAGGATGATAAAATAACTATCCACATTTAATTCCTGGGCAAACTGGAGTTTTAATTACAAGAAAACATTCTGTAATTACCATAAACACTATACAAAATAAACTCTTCGTCGATACAAATAAGTTTTATATTAAAATTATTTAAGCAGTTTCCTCCAATACTTTATCAATATTAGTAGAGTTGTCCATTTTACAAAAAATGCTTGATGCATTACTTATTTAGTTTTCACTTACACACACACACACGCAAACCATGCATGTTATATACACAGTAAAAAAAAAATAATCTCTGCAAGATTTTAGATCGATATAACATAGATCTGTACTCGTCTATGGTCACATGCAGAAGGAAGCTTCGTTCCCTTCTTGCTCGTCCACGTTGCTATGGTGATTTTAAATTTGGTGGATCATTTTATCTTAATTCCTTTTGCAATATTTTCTTTTAAACGGAACTTAATATTATTTGACCATAAATAATTTTTCATTAGAATTAACATTGGTTTTGTTGATGTTTAAATAACTATTACGATTTACCTATCTTTTCCACTATCATTACGTCACATTCACTTTTTATCTCGTATCTTTTCTATGACAATTTTAAATTAATTTTAAAATTTAGAGAAATAATAACTGTTTCATGTTAGTTGTACAAAACACTTGATAACTTGCACAATCATATATTAAGGCAAGACTAAACTGAAAATTCGCCGAAAATGTTGAGAATCATGTTTTTTTTTTTTTTTTTGGTATTTTTGGTAGTTTAGGATTTGTAGTAATAGATGGCATGCTACTTTTATCATTTGCACCGTTTTAGGCCATCACGTGAAAATTTAAAGAGACCTTTAACTTAAAGGTAACAATCATTACTTTAAAGTTAATTTTCCGAGAAACATTTTTTCTAACACTCAAAATTCCTCACACGTTAAAGTTTTTCATTTAACTTTGTGAAACTTACAGGATAGGTCCATAATACGTAAATAAGAAACTTCACATTCCCTTTTTTGTTAATACTCATGTTTTGAAAATCATATTGTGTTAAGGAATAAAAAAAGTTAATATTTTCAAAATTTTGAGAGCTAACACATGGGAAATATTTTAGAACGAATGCTGCAATAATATTAAAAAATAAGAATTTGGGTCTTTCTAAATTGCTCTGCAGTAGCTCAAAACAAATATTCAACTTAAAAGCTCAAATTTTTTGACGCGAAGAACATTTTTAATTTTTACAATATAGTCACAAAAGTAATTAATAATTAATTAACTATTTGGTGTATCAACATGGAAATTTGCATGCCAGCTTTAAATATTACTCTAATTATGTGGTTAAATTTTCAAAATGCCAGGTTTATTATTATAGACGTTGGAATTTTCAGTGTAGCCTTGCCTTAATAAAGTCTTTGAGATGTACAAAAATTATGTTTGTAATTTAAAATTGTTTCCAATGACGTTAAAATATATATATAGCTACTATTTATGTACATTTTTCCTGCTTTTCTGATAGTAAGTCGCTATTCGTTCCTTTTTTTCTTAAGGTCAGGGTAAGAGTATTGAGTTGTACAGTTATCGGATAGAAGTCACTATTGCCTTAGCCTTCTGTATGCTTCTTAAACTTACATCGTATTGGAATTCTGATTAAAATATGTAAGGTGCAGACTTTGTAGAGAAGTGAGATGAAAAAGTAATGTGAATGGAGCAGACGATTTGCTCCTTAGAAAGTACTGTAAGAAATGCACAGAGCAAAATGTACATAAGCTGTTTATGAACATTTACTATAAGGTCGCTATATTTTACATCTAGAACTTCGACGCTTTGAATTTCGTAACCTTATTTGTTAGAAAACCGAAACAAAAAAGCAATGCAGCTGTACTCGTTTTTGGAAGACGTGTTTATTTGGTAATGGAACAAGCAGGCGTGGCAACTTAAAATTAATAATTGTTTGCACAGAGGATGTACCATTAACACTTCAAATAATGCATTAACAACTCTCGCGGTAGAAGTTATTTATACAACTATTTGGCTGCACTCCACTCCAATCAAAGTGCCTTTTGTTCAAACATTGGAAAGTAGAGTCGCTTGGCGACCACTCTTGTCCATTGCTGCAAGCCTGCTTTCTTAGACACAACTGCTTGTAGAAGAAGCAAACCGTGTGGATTTTGGTGGCCGTGGGTTCGATTCCCGACTTACCTGTCCCTCCATATTTCCTCGTTTCTCATTTCGCTCCTTGTCTATTTCAAGGTTCTAAGTGATGGCGGTTCCAGCGTGTGTGTCAGGGAATTCGCTCTTTGTAAATCCTCATTCTTCGGATTGGAGGTCTTATAAGAGTCCCAGACCCCCTAGCAGGGGATGTGTAGCCCTGCAAGAGGAGAACCTACTTTACGGGCCGTTATTGGAAGTTTCAATTTCTAGACATTAAAGATGCTGCCCTGTGCTTGTCGCTCCTCAGATCCCAACACCCTTAGATCCTTTCGTGTAACCTCTCCCTCCAAGGATAGCCACAAAATGTCTTATATAGGTCAAGTCCCCCCTCTCAACTTTGTCACAGTCATGTAAAGACTCGTACATTAATGTACATTAAGACAAATAACAATAACTAAGCCAAATGTCCAACATTTAAACTATGCCTGCGTTAGACGTACCAAGGAATTATAAACATAAACTTAAAAACTTTATATCATTATTTTTATATTAATATAGTTTTCATATCAACTTTTAGTATGCAACAGGTAAGGAGCGGAGGCTCTCTGGGTGGATCCGAGTAAGATAATTGCAACAGGAATGAAACTTCTTAAGAAAATAAATAATAAGACGGAAGACATAAAGAAGTTATATTAAAATAACTAAAGAATTAAAACTAAGAATAATTTATGTGAGAAATAAAAGGAGTATAACTGAAATCAATTCAAATATAAATGTTTTATGTTCGACATTGTAAATTACTAAGATCATATTAGCGTTTTCGGAATTTCGTCCTGCAGGAGTTCTTTTACATGCCAGTATATCTACCGACGTGGAGCTGTCACTTTGAGGCACGCTGTCTGGGTTGGGTTTGAACCTGCGTTCTTGAGTCAATAGGCCACCACCTAACTAACCAACTGGGAAATGCAGGCCGGGTCTTGAGATGGTATGGACATGCCAGTAGAATGTTTATCAATATAGAATACCTAGGAAAATGTTAGATGTAAAAGCAGAAGGGTAAAGACCCAGAACAAGCTGGATGGACACATTAGAGGACTATGGAGGAAGCAGAGGTAAAACGGGAAAAGATTTGGACCGAAGTAGGATGTCTTCGAGGTGTCGATACCAGTGGCATTAGGTTGACAGAAGTAGTCAGATTCAAAGTACATATGATATTTTTTAAAAGGGAAAAGTCAAAGGGAAAAGTATGAAATAAAGTATGTGGGGTGCGAATTTTCCCTAGAAAAAGTTATTTCGTACCATCCATCTTCAGAATCTGGAAGCATGAATGAGTATGTGAATAATGTATAAAACTCAAAGCAAAACCAGAAATCTATTGACAGCGGTATTCGAGTTAACATCATTGCCGTTAGTGAGTATCTACCAAATATAAAGGTCCTTCATAAGACTATTGCTGTTTACAGCAGGGTAAAAATGGGGAAAAGGAAATGCGGCGAAATATTAGTTGTTTTTGGTTTAAAATTTCAAATATTTATATAGTTTTATCGACTGGCAAGTGTTATTTTTTTCTGGAGGTTATACAAACAACTGGAACTCCAAAGTTATATAGAAGTCGACTTTTTTTAAATATGACACCCTTTTAGCCTATTGTAATTATTACATACACTATAAAATATGTAATGACAATTTATTAGAGGGGTTGATGAGTGAGATTTAAAATTTCCATAACAAAAAGACATTGTTCTGCCAAATTTAACTCCTTCAAGAGCAATGATAGCTTTTGAATGATCACAATTTTTAATTAAACATGTATTTTTCAAAAATATCTTGTCATTTACTAGTATTCAATATATTCATTACAAAGAAACAAGTTCATTTCCAACGTGAAAGCAAAATTTCTTAAATGTTGACGTTTGTGCCCATATTTTATTCTTTTTAACTAAAAAGCAATCTTCAACAAAAATCATGCTTATTTTTTATAGTACACTGCTGTAAGTTTTGAATGAGCAGAGTTTGTCCGATACAACGTATGTTAATCATGTAGAAGTTGAGTGCATTAGCCTCCAGGGAAGTGTTTCCGCCTTCCATGGGAACACCACAGGACTGGCGTGGAGATGTGGCGCTCTTGCTCTCAGAGGATATCTTCCAAGTTTCATTAGCGATCGGCAAGGTTGTCTCCCTAGACATTCCGGGGGCCCTGTTAGGGTCACTTGCAGCTTCCTCCTGGACAGTACTACCTGCTGCAGGGGATGGCGACACCTACCTGTAAAAAAACGATTATTATTTCATTATATGGGAAATTAATAATGCCTCAGAAACGACCATCTCAAAAAAAATAAAAAAATGATTTGACACAAGTTGTATACTTTTTAATTTTAATATATATAATCTGGGGTTGACCAGTTTCCCTGAAAATGTTGTCTCTTATTTGGAGGTTGCTGAACTTAACAAGTTCGGTATTTATCCTATTTTTTCTTTTTGAGTTTCGAAACTTGTATTTCTATCCAAACCTCGTCATAAAATTTTCTGTTAGAATACAGTAGTTCCTTTACTGCGTAGTAAGACAAGTGAAGAAGGAAGGAGATGTGTACAACGCACCTCTGGTGTCCAGCTCAACAATACTTGTTAGGTGTCCAAACTAGTAACAATGGGAAACACCTGTTCCAATAGTATGGCCTGAAGCAGAGTACGGTAGCGGGATCGTGACCGTAGCAGCTTCGTGACCTGGGTACCAATCCCCTGCCACGCCCACCCATTCAGCTCCATTCACTCCAGCCCTTCAGTTTCATAAGCCTTTATTTACCTGCAGTCAATGTGGACCACATTCTGTTTTTTACAGTCGCAGACGTTATCAAGTTTTCATGTTGCATAAGAAGATGAATCATTTTTTCATTTACGTCCCCCAACGTTAAGTCATATCGGACGATGAATGAAATGAGTGAAATGATCCTCAAATGAGTCCAGAGCCCATAGAACTTAGAGTTACCCTACATTCATATTTTAGGAAAAGGGAAAACTCTGATAAAAACCTTATCCATGTGACTCACTCTAATCGAGATTCGAACTCGGGACCTCTTGGATGTAAGGCAGAGCGCTACTCTCTGCGATACTGAGGCAGGCTAAGAAGTTTTGGACAGAATATAAGTATTCCAAAGCATATAACTTATACTCATAGGGTTAAAGTTAAAACATATCAAGTTAAAACAAGACCTGAAGCTTTCCTGGCGGCGAATATGCTCAAGTTGTTCTTGGGAAGCAAGCCAGCTGAAAAGACGATTAGAAATCAACGTGTCGGGAGTATGCATCTCTCCCATCATCAGGATATTTATTAAATGTTATTACCACAAATGAATTACTGTATATAACACAAATATAAACAAAAACAAAACACTAACAAAATTCACATTATTGAACAAAAGACTGTTTTCAGTAAATTAATTGCCAGGTCAGGAGATGGCGTGAGTATAGAAAATTAATTGGGTAAAGAAAGGTAACTACTGAACTTGATTATAAAGCTGTATTGATCTGTGCTTCTTTCTAATCGTCTTTTCACCTGGCTTGCTTCCTGAGAACAACTTGAACAACATATCAAGTTGTTTAATTTTTACTTGCATGTCTTACATCATTCAGTGTTATAAAATTTGGTATTTCAAATTACATCATTCCTAGCTCTACAACACTGCCGAATATTTCTATTCTGTTTACACATGTAATTAAGTTGTATAAGTTGAATTTCACCGAATTATTTTATTTTAAAATGCTGTGTTTTATAGAAATCTCATAGGATAAATGTGGAGTGTCAGGACCAGCCCCCTTTATCCCTTAGACGTGAGGCCAAAGGCGATGGGCACTTGATAGATGGACTGAAATGATAGTAGAGAATAAACATTTGAGCAGGCAAGGCTCCAGGTGATACCTCATCGCATTTAGGAGGGGGAAAAGCTGAGAAAATCCCTCATTTGGGGTGAATGGTCCTGGCGGCTTTTGAACCGAGCTCAAGCCTATGCCTCAACGACAACTGCTACTGGTATCAGTTTGAAGCAATTTTAAACACCTGAATATCGATTCCGGAATTCCTTATAATAGAAACGTTTGTGTAGATACAAGCAATTTTGGAGTGAAAAGTGGTAACAGCATCACAAATCGTTGAACTAGTGTTATGCGGTATATACGAGAAGGGTTTATTTGGAAGATTAATGCGCCATAAGTGAGTCCTGAGGAAGGTGTGGATGCGCTCTCTTTGTTCTGCGATAAATTACAGGGCGATCCTGGGTGTGCTGTTTGTAACGTGGCATTCCAAAGCAACTGCATCACGCCTCCAGGCGGTCTGTCGGCATGACTTCATTCAACAAGCTTCATTCACATAGACAGAGCTTGGCTTTTCTCGGCAGCAATGCCTACGAATAACATTTTTACAAAATGGTCCATGTGTGTGTGGGGAGGGATGACTAGGTTAGTGCTGATCTGCAGGTCGCGGGTTGAAACTGCTTTTATTTGATTTATTTAAAAGAACTACCGCGGAACGGAATTTCGGCACAACGGTGGTGATATAATTCTAGCAATTGACAGTATTATCGCTACCAAACAAAATATTTAGTCATTTATTTGTGTTACTGTACATAGCATATGTCACCGACTTCCCAGTGCAAGAAGAGCTGTTTGTAAATGACATAGCAGTACTCAGCAAAGGTAACAACGGAGAACCTAGACGACTTTTGTGATGAAATTCATAATTGGTGCAGAAAATGGAGAATGCTGAGGAACTCTTTAAAATCAAAACTGGTTACATACATCCTTAACAGAGATAATAACAATCAACCAATAATAACCTGTATAGCAGTCAGTTAGATATCTCGGCTTAACTTTGGGTTCGAAATTAACGTGGAACCAACACCTATCTGAAATTACCAAGAGCTGCAGACGTCCCATTAGACAATTAAAACATCTCATTTTATAAAAATCATCACTAGCTTTGCAATATAAGAGAATGATATGCATGCCATTGATTAAACCTATATATCAGTATGGGCGTTCTATATTGAGTTCTGCTGCATATTCTCAAATACGACAAATACAGATTATCCAAAACAGATATCTCAGACTAATGACTGGTGCACCTTGGTGTGTTGTGCATGACGACATAAAAATTCCGGAGGTCAATGAAATCCTCCGCAAGAGCTATAGTAGACTGCAGAGCACCTTCAACAAACATCCAAATCATCTAGTTCTACAAATTCTAGCTAATTACCTTCCAAATCCAGCAATGAGAACACTGAAAAGAAGAAGACTTCGAGTTTCGGTACTTCTAACGTTTGGAGTATGTCAGAGAATACATCTAATTAGGTCAAACAATATCCTTTTCATATAATTCCACAACGGAAATAAAAAGGCGCATCAACCAAACATGTAAGACATACTGGAGTCTCAAGTTCAACTGGAAGTTAGGTTCCAAAAGCAAAGTATGAGAAAGAATCCAATCCTGTGTACTACCAATGTTGTTATATGGATGCCAATGGAGCGGAAGATATTACACGTGACAAGGAAGAACAGGAAGACAAACGAGAAAGTCAGGAGGAAGACAAGCATGATCAACGTGGCTTCACGGGCGCAACTGCTCAAATGAGATGGGGAGGGTATGTCATCAGAGTGCACCTCCTTCGATGGACGCAACGAATGACAGTTTGGGACCCCGGAATAGGACATCGAACAGCAGGGAGACCGAAGATGAGATGGACAGATAGCTTCAAAAATATAGCAGGGCCACAATGGTCAACGCAAGCTAAGAACAGAGCTACATGGAGGACACTGGATATAAACCTGAACGGTTTCAATAGGACATAACTTTTGAACCAATAATAGGAGACACGTGCAACTTTGGGAGAATATAACACAAAATTGGGAGATAACATTACACCATTTACATCTCAGAGAAAATGTTGGAAGTGTCCTCCACCAGCATCTATACATGTTTGTACTCGTCTCACCATATTCTCTGAAATTTTACGGAGATGATATCGAATTGAGAGAAGGTTATTTCCAGCAAGATGGAGCAACGTGTCATACATCTAATGACACCATGGAACTTCCAACCAGTTTCTTTGATAATCGAATAATCTCAAAAGGTCTGCGGCCCCCAGATCCCCTCACCTATCCTCACCGGATTTTTTCTTGTGGGGGTATATAACAAATAGAGTGTACAAGAATAGACCACGGACAATTGATGTTCTCAAGGAAGCCATTCGAACCAAATAAGTAACATTGGCAAGGATACTCTCTATAAAACTTCAGAGAATATGGTGAGACGAGTACAAACATGTATAGATGCTGGTGGAGGACACTTCCAACATTTTCTCTGAGATGTAAATAGTGTAATGTAATCTCCCAATTGTGTATTATATTCTCCCAAAGTTGTACGTGTGTCCTATTATTGGTTCAAAAGTTATGGCCTATTGGAATGGTTCAGTTGTATATGGATCGCACTATATATCATAGATTATATACACATAAACGGTGTTGTTTTAACTTTTTCACAGTCATGATATTCATTTTCCCTGCGTAGCATCAGTGTTGACAACATGACATTTAGAATACAGCAGCATTCTACATAAGGGAGGACAAAAAATGTAATTAACAAATTGCAACTTTTTTCCAAACTCGATCATCTTCTTAGATAACTGAGAGTTTGATTATGCACCTATTATGCAGTTATTATACATTTATTCGTTGGGCTGTAGGAAGTTTGTTCTTTGGTTAGAATTTTGGATTGTTATTTCTGGTAACCTTCAGACATAGCTTTCAGAAATGCTATAGGTTTGTAGTATTTATTGACGTTTTTCTTGTTTACATTAAGACAGGGCTTTATCATTGAGCAGTTAAGGTGCCCAAATCTTATGGTTTACTTCAAAGAACGCTAACAATCTCTTTTCAATATAATTATTTTGTGTTCTTTATCTTGCATCAGTCAAGGAACTTGTCGTATTGATTTCATGACTTTTTTGGATAACAGTTCTAATCTCTTTCTCTATCTCTCTCTGTCTCTCTCTCTCCTGCTTGTAATATTTCAATAGGTTCAGCATAGTCCATATTCACATTCAAATGACCTCCATTTTATACAAGTATTATGTAACTCAGATTCATGGCCTCCTTGAATGATGTGATTGTTACATTCTGAAAGAAACCAAAGTTAGCATTACCGGTGTGATAACATTTTTGAGCGCTGAGCGAAAGAATTTTCTACTTTTAACACAGTCGTGAAGTACTAAAAGGCCCACTCAACTAAAATTATTTTTCTAAACGTTTTGATAATTATCTTTTAACATAGGAAATGTATATAAAGTGAACGATATTAAGTATTATGTACTGTGAAATATTATTATTTTTTAACTTCCATAATTGTACCACTATCGTGGTTTTAGGGGATTCTTGTTCCTCTATCCCTTGTAAGGTCGGGCCTGAGGAACAGAAGCTTTGGATCTGATAGAGAACCAGGATAGGTGATGAGCCCAGTGCCTGATGTGAAGGTGAAGGAAGTGGATGATATATGTATATGAATGATAGGAAAGATGCTGATGGAGCAATTAGTGAAATGCTGACGGAGGACCCGGGGAAACCCCCACCCCATTGCCATGTTGTCCACCAGAAATTCACTTTGCGATCGCTTGGTATCGAACCCGGGCCACCTTGGTGAGAGGTAACCGATTTAACCACTCAGAGATGGCACGGTCCTACTACGTAATCCTGAATTTCAGTAAAAGGAAGAAGGCTACAAACAAACAAAGATATGAGATTGAAACAAGTGTAATCCGGAGGAGTTGGCTCGCCTACGTGGAATATGGTTCTCATCTTACCTACAGTGAACAGGAAACGTTTTATTCAGCGCTACCTACAGCTGCGAAACATCTGCCTCTCAACTTGGTCAGTGTTAGGAGGTCGCGGGCAATTGTTAGCAGCGTGTAGGCCGTTTAAATTATACTTATTGCAATCAGCTGACCGCTTGTTTCATTCATTCATTCACTTTACTATCTCTCCATATTAAGTCCAGCCGACGGGGGCGCTGCCAACTGTTGAGAAAAAAGCCCAAACAACCACAGATCGGTCAAGGTTGCTCTTCTGCTCGCAATGTAAACTTTACATCTTAGTCAGTCGTGGATATAATCTCAAGAACTTTGATTAAAATATTATTTACATGACAAAAAAGTGTACATCTTAGATTAACTACCTATGAAATTCTTTACATTTTGTGTAGCCAAATGATAAATACTAAGCAATACTCAAAACATAATTACCGTTCTTAAATGTAGTACAAGTTAAAGCACATTGTGTATTTAATGAGTTAAGTTTTAAGTACTTCAAGTGGTAAATCGTTTTTATTTATTTATTTTGGCTCATGGTTATTCAAACAGCATGGAACTTTAAAGGCAACACTTTCAAAAATATGATTACAACGTTAACGTACAACGAAATGTTTAAAGGAGTTTTACCTGCATTAACAAGAAGTAAACATAAAAATATGATTTTGGCAGAAGAGTGAGTAGTAAAAATCATCATCATCATCATCATCATTGTTATATTTTGCTCATTTTCTTTCTTTATAACCTTTTAAAAGGCATTTGTGCTTCATTTTAAAGGTCAAACGCGTCCTGTAAGAATGCAACTTTCGAATAAATAACAGCAAATGGGATTTATTATCTAAATCAAAGCGAATTGTGAGCTTCGTGATTCAGATGATGCCGTAAGGTTTTAACCACTGGCTGTGTTCTCTATTGGTTAACACATCCGGAATGTTTTTAGAAGGTAGTCGGAGGTTTTCTTCAACTTTAGCTCTTTTGGTTCCGGAGTTAATTTTTGCTCTTTTTCACTTATTTCGTTCCATCTTCTCTCGTAAATTTATGGGTTGACTGGAGCTAAATTCAGCAGATGTGAAGAGATGATGATGATGATGATGATGATGATGATAAATTGCTAAGACAAATGGCATATAATTCAATTAGGGAGTGGGACGAAATACAATTAGCCCATATACATCCCTTTATGTAAAGGTTTCTTTCAGTTGAAAAGGAGCTAGATTTTGTAGTCCTATTTGGCTATTCTGGATAGGATCAACGTAGTTTTCTCAATAAGGATATTAGTTTTTAGAGTACTGTTATATGATACTCGATACTGTGCTCCGCTTTCATCCGAGGAATATCTCGGAAATCGTTTACTATTAGGTCGAAACTGATTACAATTTATTTGCTTCTTACTTGCTTCAATTATAAGGAAGATTGATAATTCAATACTTTTTGAAGGAGAGAAGATATAATTAAAATAGGTAAAGTAAAAATTATTAAATTTTGTTCTATAAATTGAATTGCAATTCATTTTGGGAAAAAATGAATTCCAATTCAATTACGCAAAAAGTATATTGACAAAGTGTGTTTTAGCGAGAACTGCATTTTTTTCTGTAGTAAGATTTTGTTACAGTTCAACTGTTATGCAGAAGTCACGCAGAATGAAGACGACTTCAGAGGTTTTCTGACACAATTTTTCCAAAAAAATATCTTCAGTATCTGGTATTTTAATAAAAATATTAGAGCCAATTTTGAAAAATTGAAGGGTGTAGTTTGAGGCGGGAAAAATGTCTTGAAAATATTCATTTTGCATTCTTGAATCTAGCCGTTTACTAAAAGTTCTTTCTTTATTCGTGGTGCTCAAATCGTGTATTTTAGTGAAAGTTTGATATGGAATTTTTGGCAGGAATTTAATAATTTCTCTGCCTACTATGCAAATATTTCCGTTTTAATAAAGCTACCATTATCTTTTCTTATGATAAATCTAATAATAAGAGTAGCAGTGGTTCATTTACCCCAAGTGTAACTTATTTATGGTCACTTTTATATTATCCCACGTAGAAGTTACAGGACTGTATGGAGAATATTGCGGGAGTAGATTTTCCCTTCAGAAAACCCATAGACAGTGTTTAAAATATCTTGCGTCTTCATTTGTTGAAAGTAGTCAGGCTTGAATGGTAGCTTGGAGCTATCATTTGGCTAACTTTTGTATTCATATTGACCAGCAGTTGCTGCATTCTTGTCATTATGTATTGCTGAACCTGCTACAACCACGTACTAGTACATTTACATTAAATAAGAAGATGGTTACACGTTTGAAGTATTAATCTAAATAGTTATTTGTAGAAATTATTTTATTGCATATTATCTTGTAGTTATAATACTTAAGGGCTGGTCGCTATGTGATGGATTTGAAATTCCATTTTGCGTGGGCAGAATATTGACATAATTTATGTGTATTTATGAGATAAATATTGTTTGTCAAGTAAGACTTGCACAATCTCTTAAGGTTTAATAATTATATAAAAGTAATTCAGAGCGAAGTCAAGTTATTCTATTCATTTTTATGAACATGTCTTAAAATATAATGTATTTTAATTAGGTATAAGTTCCTTGATACCTGCGATACCACAAGTATCGACATCGAAGATTAGCAAATTCGCTCGGTACTTTGGTGGTGATTCTGCAATTTTTATTTTATTTTGAAACCAAAAATATTACTGCCAAAAGAAGAACATTGCAAAGTCGATAAATTGCTAACTTTGTGGTTCCTATACTGTAACATTATACAAGAAAATGATTGTGTGTCAGATTTACTGTCAGTTTGGGAAACAAATTCAAGATGCCCAAAACTAAAAAAAGGCTGCTGAAGATTTGTGTATTTCACCTGTAACAGTTATCTCTGAAAGACTATTTAGTACAACAGGACTCATTTGTGACAGAATAAGAAATGGACTTATGATCGTAAACTTATAAAAGTGGGCTGCTTTGATTTTAAATTAGAGTTTAAAAATGCAAACACTGGTGGTTTTAAGTTCAGACTCATTAAATATGTACACCTATTTAGTTTTATTGCATTACACATTCCTCCCAACTTTCTATTTTGTATTGTAACTTGAAGAAATTACGGTATCGTAGAACATATCGTGTATCATTATCGAGAATCCAGTATCGAGAAGAACTGGGATCGACCTATACCTAATTATAATCAATTGTTAGAGCTGTTTCTGAGGAAATAAAAATATTTCATATAAATAGTAGCCTTGGTTGAAAATCTGTGTCGCATAATTTAAGTTTGCTGTTTAATTGCTTTAATTTTTGTTTTTTGAGTTTTGCTATTCAAACCTCCATTATGTTTTGTTGCGATATAAAGGTACAGAAGTCCCAAGTAGTTGAACAGCGGTCCTCCATTAGGACGAGAAGGTGTAAAAACAATCTCCGGCGATGTGCTGTGGTGTTGAATTTGGTCGCCGTCGTCATAAAATGCCACACATTATTTGTCAGCTCCTTTTTTACTTTCCTTTGTTAGTCAGAAGCTGCTTATGTGAGAGACATCATAAGGAGAAATTTGTGTTCAGTTTAATAGGACGTTAAGGTAGAGAGTGGTTAGAAAAAGGGTGTTCCATGTACGTGCTTCTTGACTGTTTAATGTAGATGATTTATTTCATAAACAACATGTTTAATTATGCAATACTGTTTTACATATTATAATCATAATATAATTATTTTCTTGCTTGAGGTCTGAGAAGGTTAGCAGCTCGGACTATGTTATCCTCCGTGGTCTAGTAGCAGCTCTGGTTCCCGAGTTCGTCGTTCACACCCCACGGAGGGCGATGGACTTCAGCGTGGGCTTCTTCACTAGGGAAGTAAAGTCGGTGGTCCCCTGCCATAGATTTATGAACCTCAAGCCTAATAAAGAGGCCTCTGAGCAAATTTAGATGCTTTTTCAAGCCCATTGTGATGCTGAGAAGCACATCAATTAATAAGCATTTATAAATAACAACACAATTTCAATATGTACGACCTATGGAGGATCTTTTGTATTTAAGTTCCTGATATCTGGGAAGAAGTGAGATGACAGGAGACAGTGAGTGGCCGACAGCAGAGGGCATGGACCTTAAATGAGAAAGGAGTTCAGCAGGACCAAGGTTTACAGATAATATTGTCGCCGAGCCATTATTGTGTGGCGGGCTGCGGCCGGCGTGTGGGCGCGGAGCTGGACGCTTGCCGAAGTAGAGAGAAACAGAGAGAGAAAGAGACAGATATAGTCTGGAATTTCCCGCTGCCATCGTGATTGTTATCGAACGATCCAGTGAATTCTAGAACAATTTCTGGAGGTATAACAGCCGGCAGAGTGTTAGTTGCTAGTCAGTTGCTAGTGAGCTGTTAATTGTGTGTGTGCAGTTATTTGAAGTGTACCGCAAGTGACTTCTTTCGTTTCTTTACAAGAGGCAGTGGAACGAGAGACCTTGAAGACTGCCTTTGTGTATCCTACGTTATTCTGCTGGTGTCAGGGTTGTACAAGCGTGTTTTTACTTGTAATAAAGAGCCTTTTAAGTTTCTGGAAACAAGACTTTTAATTCTATTAACCTACAAAGTCACAATACGTTCCTTGCCATGCAATGCCGACACTAGAAGCTTGAAACGGCTAAGCAGGAAGATGGTGAAGTGGGATGGAGAGATAAAAAATTGCCAGAGTGTAATTATACTTCACCTTGCGACCCAAGGAGACCCCTAAAAACCAGAGTCAGCAAGTTCAACCAGAGGAATCGATTTCACGATCACCGAGTGCGAGTGACATACGTTACCACGACATCACCTCGTTCGGTTGGTTTTCGCGTAAGTTTCGATGTCGATAGGGACATAGAAGATAAGATATTCCATTACTTAACATTTTTTTTTAATTTTACGTCCTCCAACGTTAAGTCATATCGGACGATGAACGGAATGGGTGAAATGATGCTCAAATGAGCCCAGGGTTCATAGAGCTTAGAGTTACCCAACATTCGTCTATCAGGATAAGGGAAAACCCGTAAAAACCTTATCCAGGTAACTCGCCCTGACCGAGATTCGAACTCGGGACCTCTTGAAGGTGAGGCAGACACGCTACCATCTACGCTACCGAGGCGGGCTGCTTTAAAACATTTGCCATACCTGTTCACCAGTTGTCGCCGGTTCAATATACAAAGATAATCGGACACAAGCAAAGAACGGGAATTTATGTGCGAAATAAATCGTTAACTTGTCTGGAATTACACTTTTCTCTTCTACAATTGAACTCTCCAAATCATCTCGTATGAGTGGGTTTCGGCATGCTCATTTGTTCCTCTATATTTGAACACATAGTACCACTCTCTCAAATTCATTTCGTTCGTTTACATCACCATATCCTTCCTTTAGTTGACTGTAAATTTCTGCAGGCTTTAACACTGCAGCATTAAAATAATCAGAACGTCGGCGGGACTTTGCATCACACAGAAGACACAATAACAGGTTGTTTTATCTGAAATTCAAACAACATTTATGCAAAGGAAATCATTATACCTTGGATAGAAGCCCGACGGCGATCTCCGCAACCGGAAAGAGTAAATTCTTGTTTTTTTTCCTGAATTACCCTCTTGATATGGTACTACAGGCGGTAGACACTAATACCACTTCCGCTAATAACAAGACAGCCACTGCACCTTTTGACGGGGTGATGGAAAGCTGAAGATTTATTTGATGTCATTGATCAGTCACAGATTTGTACTTATAAGAACAATTCTTCAATTGATGTTGATATTAATCCATTTATGTCATATCGGACGATGAATGAAATGGTGCTCAAATGAGCCCAGGGTACATAGAGCTTGGAGCTAAACGGATTCATCTATCAGGATAAGGGAAAACCTCCAACTTTAAGTCATATCGGACGATGAATGAAATGGTGCTCAAATGAGCCCAGGGTCCATAGAGCTTAGAGTTACCAGACATACACCTTTCAGAATTAGGGAAAACCTCCAACCTTAAGTCATATCGGACGATGAATGAAATGATGTTCAAATGAGTACAGGGTACATAGAGACATTCATCTATCAGGATAAGTGAAAACCTCCAACGTTAAGTCATATCGGACGATGAATGAAATGATGTTCAATTGAGTCCAGGGTACATAGAGCTTAGAGTTACCAGACATACACCTTTCAGAATTAGGGAAAACCTCCAACGTTAAGTCATATCGGACGATGAATGAAATGATGTTCAATTGAGTCCAGGGTACATAGAGCTTAGAGTTACCAGACATACACCTTTCAGAATTAGGGAAAACCTCCAACGTTAAGTCATATCGGACGATGAATGAAATGATGTTCAATTGAGTACAGGGTACATAGAGCTTAGAGTTACCAGACATTCACCTTTCAGAATTAGGGAAAACCTCCAACGTTAAGTCATATCGGACGATGAATGAAATGATGTTCAATTGAGTACAGGGTACATAGAGCTTAGAGTTACCAGACATTCATCTATCAGGATAAGGGAAAACCTCCAACGATAAGTCATATCGGACGATGAATGAAATGATGTTCAATTGAGTCCAGGGTACATAGAGCTTAGAGTTATCAGACATTCATCTATCAGGATTAGAGAAAACCTCCAACGTTAAGTCATATCGGACGATGAATGAAATGATGTTCAATTGAGTACAGGGTACATAGAGCTTAGAGTTACCAGACATTCATCTATCAGGATAAGGGAAAACCTCCAACGTTAAGTCATATCGGACGATGAATGAAATGATGTTCAAATGAGTACAGGGTACATAGAGCTTAGAGTTACCTGACATTCATCTTTCAGGATAAGAGAAAACCTCCAACGTTAAGTCATATCGGACAATGAATGAAATGATGTTCAAATTAGTACCGGGTACATAGAGCTTAGAGTTACCTGACATTCATCTTTCAGGATAAGAGAAAACCTCCAACGTTAAGTCATATCGGACGATGAATGAAATGATGTTCAAATGAGTACAGGTTACATAGAGCTTAGAGTTACCAGACATTCATCCTTCAGGATAAGGGAAAACCTCCAACGTTAAGTCATATCGGACGATGAGTGAAATTATGTTAAAATGAGTACAGGGTACATAGAGCTTAGAGTTACCAGACATTCATCTTTCAGGATAAGAGAAAACCTCCAAAGTTAAGTCATATTGGACGATGAATGAAATGATGTTCAAATGAGTACAGGGTACATAGAGCTTAGAGTTGCCAGACATTCATCTTTCAGGATAAGAGAAAACCTCCAACTTTAAGTCATATCGGACGGTGAATGAAATGATGTTCAAATGAGTACAGGGTACATAGAGCTTAGAGCTACCAGACATTCATCTTTCAGGATAAGAGAAAACCTCCAACGTTAAGTCATATCGGACGATGAATGAAATGATGTTCAAATGAGTACAGGGTACATAGAGCTTAGAGTTATCAGACATTCATCTTTCAGAATAAAAGGAAACCTCCAACTTTAAGTCATATGGGACGATGAATGATATGATGTTCAAATGAGTACAGGGTACATAGAGCTTAGACTTATCAGACATTCATCTTTCAGGATAAGGGAAAACCTCCAACGTTAAGTCATATCGGACGATGAATGAAATGATGTTCAAATGAGTACAGGGTACATAGAGCTTAGACTTATCAGACATTCATATTTCAGGATAAGAGAAAACCTCCAACGTTAAGTTATATCGGACGATGAATGAAATGACGTTCAAATAAGTACACGGTACATAGAGCTTAGAGTTACCAGACATTCGTCTTTCAGGATAAGAGAAAACCTCCAACGTTAAGTCATATCGGACGATGAATGAAATGATGTTCAAATAAGTACAGAGTACATAGAGCTTAGAGTTACCAGTCATTCATCTTTTAGGATAAGAGAAAACCTCCAATGTTAAGTCATATCGGACGATGAATGAAATGATGTTCAAATAAGTACAGAGTACATAGAGCTTAGAGTTACCAGATATTCATCTTTCAGGATAAGAGAAAACCTCCAATGTTAAGTCATATCGGACGATGAATGAAATGATGTTCAAATAAGTACAGAGTACATAGAGCTTAGAGTTACCAGATATTCATCTTTCAGGATAAGAGAAAACATCCAACGTTAAGTCATATCGGTCGATGAATGAAATGATGTTCAAATGAGTACAGGGTACATAGAGCTTAGAGTTACCAGACATTCGTCTTTCAGGATAAGAGAAAACCTCCAACGTTAAGTTATATCGGACGATGAATGAAATGATGTTCAAATGGGTCCACGGTACATAGAGCTTAGAGTTAACAGACATTCATCTTTCAGGCTAAGGGGAAACCTCCAACGTTAAGTCATATCGGACGATGAATGAAATGATGTTCAAATGAGTACAGGGTACATAGAGCTTAGAGTTACCAGACATTCGTCTTTCAGGATAAGAGAAAACCTCCAACGTTAAGTTATATCGGACGATGAATGAAATGATGTTCAAATGGGTCCACGGTACATAGAGCTTAGAGTTAACAGACATTCATCTTTCAGGCTAAGGGGAAACCTCCAACGTTAAGTCATATCGGACGATGAATGAAATGATGTTCAAATGAGTATAGGGTACATAGAGCTTAGAGTTACCAGACATTCATCCAAACCTTATCCAAATTACTCATTCTGACCGATATTCGAACTCGGGACTTCTTGAAAATGAATCAGATACCCTACCATCTACGCACCCAGAGCTTGGCTTACATTGATGTAGATTTTTAAATTAAATCCATAAAAACAGAAATATTATACCTTGGGGTCTCTATTAGCCAAGAAATTGATAAAGTTTGAAGATGTAACGGCGATCTTGTGCCTATCTTCTGTTCAACGATCAACTGCCTGGAATAACCTTTAACCCTGGAAGCTGGAAGTATCAGCTTGGAAGAGCGTACTGTAGGGAATTTAGAAGTAAAATTGTATGTAGCGAAGAGATGAACGGCTGCTGTTTCATTTTTGTTTTGTTTCCAGTAACAGTTGCCTTCAAGAAAGAAAGGGAGAAAAAAAGAGAGAGATAAATCTTGCCCTTTTTCTCAAGTTCTCTCGTTAAATACTTTTTAAATAGTGATTTGTGAATCATTCTTATTTGTAATATGTTTTCTTTGTCGAACTTGGTCCTTTGGGAGAGAAAGTCGCGAAAGGGAAATTTTTATTTTTGATCTACTTGCACCAAATAAAACCGCTGATGGATCAGTAAATCAATTTGACAATGAGCTCTTGATAAACATGTGAGTAATTGATTCTGGATTCTTAGAGATGAGTATTGGCTAGTGTTGTATAGCTAAACATAAAACATACCATTATCAGCTTTAAGTCCTGGTATCCGCTTTCAGAATTGCTCAGTGTTATGTTTATACAAGGAAAGTGGTCGAAGAAAAAGTCGACTTGGGAAATCCCTCACGTACTCGTTTATTTCCCTGGCGTCTCCAGTAGATGAGCAGCAAGAAAACGCCACGTGATTAGGGATTCAGGTCCAAAGCACCACACACGTTTACTACGAGTCGTGAAGGATTCCTGCTTACCGCGTTATGCCCGCAGACGGTTTCCCTTGACGGCGGCGTCATACCGTACGCAAGGCACGGACGCCCAGTGACGTCATCCTTAGAGACAGTAGCAGCGACGTCTGGTGGTTCCCAAAAGAACCTCGCGAAGCTTGTTATGTAGGGCGGTGACGTCCTTCAGCTGTGTCACGTACGGCGTACGTGCAAGTGACGGCCGTTTTCGAGGGTTGTTTTCAAAATTCAGCAAGCATTGTGACCTCCACGCTACTGGGCCACTGGCTTCTTCTGCCCGAAGCACGAGGATTTTCACCAACTTCCAAACTAGTCAGGGTCAATGCTGATCTCTCTTAGCTCTTCTCTGTAGCTTTTATCATTTATAACTCCCATCCTCTACAATGTTTTTCCATCTCTTCCACGTTGTCTTCAGTTTGGATTGACTGGCATGACGTATAACAGTGCTATATTGTTTCAGAAGAAAAAGTTGACTGCCTCTACCAGGCGAATGGTCAGCGTTTTGGCTTCTCAGTGCAGAGTCTCGGGTTCGTTTCTCGGTTACACTCTATCACTTATAATAAGTAGGGGAAGTATTGCATTGTACCCCAAAATATCAATATCAAGATATGTGCTTTGAGGGCTCCAGAATCTGAAACAAGTAGGCTTTGTAACAATGACAACTGCATAAAATTGCACAGTTAGATCTTTTCCTTTTAAAAACATTGGAATGTTAAGTATATATAAATTAAAAAATACAGGAAGAATCAGGTAAAGATACAGGGCCTTATTCATAGTTATCACATTGGTCTAGACTATCTTCCGACTAACTTGGTCCGGACCAAAAGCGGTCTAACTTTAGTCTAACTTTAGTCTCCTTGTAACTCTACACACTTCTCCCAGCGATGCTCCCATTTCTGTAACCCGTCCAAATAGAACTCGGCGTTTTTCTCTGCAAAATAATTGTCATGAAGGTGATTGCCTCTTCATTTGACGAAAATCTGTGTCCTCCGAGAGCCATTTTCAAATGAAGGAACAAAAACAAGTCGCTTGGGGCTAGATCTTGTGAGTCAAGCAGTTCAAACCGAAATTAGTGGATTTTCGCCATTGCAACCGCTGAGATGTGAGACGGCGCGTTGTCTTGGTGAAACAGGATTTTCTTTTTCTCCAAATGTGGCCGTTTTTCCGCAAGTTCTACCTTCAGCTTGTCAAGTAATGATGCGTAGTATGCTCCTGTATCGCTTTTTCCTCTTTTAAGATAATCTATTAAAATAAGTCCATAACTATCCCAAAAAACAGTCGCCGTCACTTTCCCAGCCGAAAAAGCAGTCCTTTTTGAGCTAGTTCCCCCTTTACAGTCCACTTTTTGGACTGTGTTTTTGTTTCGGGGGTATAATTGTGTATGCAAGTTTCCTCTACAGTAATTAATCAGCGCCAAAACTCGGATTTATTGTGCCTAAGCTGCGTAATAAGAGCGTTGGAAATGTTTATTCGAACACGTTTTTTTGGTGTGACATGAGCAAACGTGGCACCCAACGCGCGGACAGCTTTCTCATGTCTAAATGTTGATTTAATATGTGACAAACGCATTCTTTTGACATCTCTGCTATCTCTATCGCTTTAATTTGGCGGTCGTAGAGCATCATTTGTTGAACTTTGGGTGTGTTTTCTTTGGTAGTTGCAGTTTCTATACATCCCGAACGTTCAACGTCTCCCAAGCTCATACAGCCACGTTTAAATTTAGCTGCCCAAAATTTCACTCTGGTAAATGATGGTACAGAATCCCCATACACAGAATTCAACTCATCTTTGATTTGTGTAGACGTATTGCCATTCAAAAGCAAATATTTAATGACAGCTCGATTCTCGATTTTGTCTATTTTCATAAAAACACTCACATCAACTCACTCTAACGACTGTTACATTATACCTGAGTGTTCAAAATGGCGGAAACTTCGGTAACTGTCAGCAGATGAACAACGTAAATCACCACATTTTATTTACAAGTGCTGCCGTCTTCATGTTGAGGATGGAAACTTTTCAGACCACGCTCGTATTTAATAAAACAGTTTGTGCAGTTATTAATTTTAGTAGTGGTTAGAGTAATAAGGGGTTTAAAGAGTAGTTTGCTGAATATTGTGTGTTTAAAATGAAGCCACCATTGGGTTAGCTATCACTTCTGGACGCACCATAATTAGCCACCATACCGCAGTGCATGGTAGGTTGTACATCAGCTCTGCTGCCTATTTGTATGCAACGTTACGAGATAACATCGCGACCTTATATGCAACATTTGCTTACTGTTAATTCAATTCATGCACATAAAGATACCGGCGTTTTCCTTAGAGTAAAAATATTTCTGTAACTGCTCCCGAGGACGACCTTCGCACAGGTGCACATGCCATATTTCCTGCGGCGAGGCAGTGGGGGGCAAACGAAGAGAAAACCCGAAAGGCAGAATAATCTCCGCTTTATAAAAAGAAAAATGTGAAGTAACAACAAGCGCCTATCCAAACCTCCAATCTGTGTCCCCTCTCGTGTATATTAATACCATGAAAAGGGGGCGGGAAGGATGAATAGAAATACCACTTCTTCTCGGACAATCCTTCAGCCTCAGAAAGAAGAATGTGGTGGCGGGAGAAAATTTCTGGCATTGGAATTTGATATCTCAATGCCAACAAAGTCTGGTTAATTCTACCAAGGAAGCCCAAAGTATTGTTATTATTAACAATAAACAAGCAGGACATTGTGTAACAAATAATGAAAGTCGTTTTTTGTCGCAATGTTGGTAGAGAAAGCTACACACGCGTGACTTGCTCCACATATTATGTTTTACTTTGCTAACTGTTCTACGAATCATTGATGCGAAACTATACTTTCCTAACAGCCTTCTTTTAATCACGATAAACATTGTAAAGAAATTTTTTCTATTAAGTTGTTTTGCAGCGCATATCTTACAGTAAAATATGCTGGACAAAGGAAACAATTGAACAAAGCTGAACGAATCACCGAATCTGTATCCGACATAACTGTTATGTATTTTGGCGAGATGTGTGATCTTACTGCGATTTTGCACATTTGTAATGGCCTTTCGTTGTATAAATATACGAATTACCGCATTCAAAGGACTGTTTAATCACTGTTCTGCAAACGATTCGTATACGAGGGTGCCTGAAAAGTTTTGACATCAACATGAAGATGGCAACACTCGTAAATAAAAGCTAGTGAGTTTCGTTGTTCATCGGTTAACAGTTACCAAATTTTCAACAGTTTACCAAATTTTGTAACAATCGTTTCAGTGAGTTGATGTGAGTGTTTTTAAGGAAATGGACAAATTCGAATATCGAGCTGTCATTAAATATTTGTTTTTGTAAGTCAATACGCCTACGCAAATCAAAGATGAGTTGGATTCTGTGTATGGGGACTGCACCATCATTTACCACAGTGAAATTTTGGGCAGCTCAATTTAAACGTGGCCGAAAGAGCTTGGGAGATGATGAACCTTCGGGACGTCCAAAAGCTGCAACTACCGACGAAAACATCGCCAAAGTTCACAAAATGGTCCTAGAAGACCGCCCAATTAAACTGAGAGAGATAACAGAGACTATGGGCATGTCAAAAACATGTTCGAATGAACATTTTCAACGCTCTGTTGGCGCAGTTTAGGCTCAATAAATCCTTGTTTTGGTGCCGATTAATTACTCTACATGAAACTTGGATACACAAAAATGCAGTCCAAACAGTCCGGATAAAAAAAAGGCAAATACTGTTTTTGCGGCTGGGAAAGTGATGGTGACCGTTTTTTTGGATAGCCATGGAGTTATTTTAATCGATTAGCTTTAAAAAGGTAAAAGCATTACAGGAGCATACTACACATCCTTACTTGAGAAGCTGAAGGCGGAAATTGCGGAAAAATGGCCACATTTGCAGAAAAAGAAAATCCTGTTTCACCAAGACAACGCACCGTCTCACACCTCAGCAGTTTCAATGTCGAAAATACACGAATCACGGTTTGAACTGCTTGACCATACACCTTACTCACCAGATCTAGCCCCAAGCGACTTGTCTTTGTTCCGTCATCTGAAAATTGCGCTCGGAGGACAAAGATTTTCGTCAAATGAAGAGGCAATCACCTTCGTGAGTGCAGAGATAAACGCCGATCACTATTTGGATGGGTTACAGAGATGGGAGCATCTCTGGGAGAAGTGTGTACAGTTACAAGGAGACTATGTTGATTAAAAAAAAATTATGAAAATGAAAGTCTGGCATCTTTATTAGGTCGGAAACTTTTCAGACTATCCTCGTAAATGCTTGTTCTTTTAAGTAGCTGTAAACCGAAATAAACTTTCATTAACATTGCCACAAAGAAATAATCAGCTATTCATAAGATATCCTTGAAATACCATGTTCTTTGTCTCGTTTTAATGGACCTACATTTTTTTGTTACGTTTATATCTGCACTGGTTATGTCGCCGGCCTGTTAAGTGTAAAGCATACTACCATATCAGTGTTAACTCATATACAGTGGTTTGTCTTTGAATTTTATACATTATGACTCTCTCTCACACACATTCATATATATTTCCTGGTTCTGTGATGCATAATGTATGATCCTGGCTACATAAAAATACCACCTTCATTGTTAATGAATTGAGCTCAGTATTGCTGATCACAAGCATCACCGTCGTACATACCTGGCAGGACTCCACCTTAGGTCTAAGCTATTCTCTCTTTGCCTCTAACTGCTGTGATCTACGCTCTTCTGCATGGATTCTTATCTGGGTTCTCCGCATGGAGGGTCGAGATACAACTCAGCAGAACATACGATAATGTACTTCATTTTAGGTTTCTTGGACGATCCTAAGTGAACTCGTGCACATTCAGATGTAACTGATTGGTCAAGAGTATTCGTATGTGGTGAAGCCCAAGTTAAAAAGAAGTAACGCTGGAATTCTCTTACCCTTGTATATAAAGATGCACCCCTAATTCATACATTTGTGGGTGGACCGTCCGAGAAATTTCGAAATTCCCAATAATTTACGAACATAGAGATCTCTGATTGGTCGAAAGGGTGTTCACGCAATGCGTCGAAAAGGAGAAATTAACAGTTCGCTCAGCTTAAGTGTCCTTGCCTTTAACGTAGCCAGAAACTAGCTGGAAATACAAAAGCTATCCCAACAAACATCCCGACATCTGGAAGCCGTTTACCAGGGTGCATGCAAGGTTTTTGTAAAGATTGGAATCTGTCCAGGTCCACGATACTTTATGACACTGAAGAGAACATTATAAAGTCCACAAAATGACAAAATACCTGAAACTACCAAATAATATACCATATTATATATTTATATCTACCTTCCTCACCAGTGCTGGTGCTAGGAGTCGTTTGGGTTTCCCCAGAGCGAGGGAGCCAAAGCATACTGACCTGATACAAGAGATCAGGGTTGGGGGGGGGGGTCCAACGCCTGGGATGAATAAATGATGGAGCAATTGGTGATATGATGGTTGGGGAAACCGGAGAACCCGGAGGAAACCCATTCCAGCACCATGTTGTCCACCACAAATCCCATGAAACATTTTATATGCATATTGATATAATGAATTTAGATGCACATTTAACTAAGGGTTTTAAGCAGACCATTGCTATCTTAAAAGTTTCTGTTTCAGAATTTCTCGTACAGCAGGCAGGTGCTCTACCCACTGTGTTACGGGGCAACGGTTATAACTGTTTGAAACTTTTTGCGTAACTTTTCAGTTATGCAAAAGTCATTGAGAATAAAGAGCATTTGAGATGTTATTCCCAGAAAACTCAATATATGCATTTAATAGACATGAAAATTTTAACAAGTCATATTCCAATCACAATTGTCAGCTGTTTTTTTTTTTTTTTTTTTTTTTTTTTTTTTTTTAAATTAGTAGTGTCTAAAACTTTCCATATAAAAGGCAATTTGGATCGCCGGAGTTTACTGAATTCGTGACACATCTTTGTGACGACCTGAAGATGAATACCAAGTTATGTAAGTCTACTCGTTTTTGAGTTGCACTGCTCACAGACAAATAGACAAATCTTTTACTAAAAATTCTTATTTTATATTTAAGAAGTTTTAAAACATGTATTTATGATGGAATCACAGTGTTGAATTTGTGGGTGGAATACAATACGACCTCTAGTAAAACTGAAAGGCGAAACCTCGTATATATTTGCGAAGAAAAGGTGCCATATGGCTTGATCTCAGAAAATTTTTACAGCAAAACACATGCCAAAAGATGCATTTATCACTCTATCGAACAAAATTATAGTTATTAGAAATGTGATGCTGCAGAAATTAGCAGATGCACCTCTAGTTTTAAAAATACATCTAAAATATTTGTGTTGCGTCTACAGTAACAAAACACATTTCAAGTTAAAGAGCAATTTTATAATTTAGCGGAACAGACTAAAATTGTTATTTTTGGTAACGTTCGTGACTTAGTCTCAGATACGATGCTGTAGCCCACCTGGTGATGTGCGAACTTACCCTGGAGTGCCAACGAACAACACAGGAGCAACAAGTAAAAACAATAAGATGAAAGTAGAATAGCGAGCGATAAAACAGTTTACGTCCTGCCTTATTAACATAATAACATAATATAATGGACATTGCAGAGATAAGTTAAAGTTGTTAATCGGATGGCAGCGAGCAGACCGGTCCTCGTGCTGTAGTTAGGCTGACACTGCCGATAATGACCCGTCCTGGCTGTTTCGCATCATTCCTTCTGCTCCCAGTGGCGTATCACTCGTCAGTTCACAATACTTGATGTTGTAACTTCATTTAGGTTTTAATTGTCCCTGCCCTTCCTTCGTGACGTCACGGCGTAATAATGTACGCACGACATAGCCTCTTCTTCCGTAGTCGAACGCAAGACTTCTCCAAACTCCCCAACACACGCTGTACGTCACTGTCTGCCACAAACTCACTCGGAAAACAGCACCTTTTGTCTCATCATAAGTGATTTGCTAACTCAGTAACTGGCTCAAGCATATATAAGAACAAAAATCTGTCACAGAACGTTCCAGAAGCGGACAGAAGGGAACCTTCTAGTTTTTTTTTCTTTTTTTTTTCTTTCGATACCGCCTCTGATGTTTACGTTGTATAGAAGCACTTCCGTGTCTGTTTATCTCTCCAACTACTAGGTCGCCAAACTCCTGATAACCTTGTGCCATTGTTCTTGAATACAATAATGATTACTGTTCTGCATGTCTATTTGCACGCTCTGTGGTATAGAAGTAGCGTATCTACCCCACATTCAAGTGGTTCCGAGTTCAGATCTTGGTTAGGGTGAGTTATCTGGGTAAAGTTTTCTCCGGGGTTTTCTAAAATTTAAATGGGGCTTATTTGAGCATCATTTTATCCACTTCATTTGTCGATTCACTTAACGTTGATGGACGTTAAACTAAAAAAAGGAGTGCTATTTATCTCACCCTTCAGTCTCTTAGAAATGTGAACCTAATTAATTAATTACAGTGAGTTCACTTTTGAGTCCTTTTAGATTCGAAGGCTATTCAGTAAGGAATGTTCATAATGTCTATTTAGTCACAATTTGAATTCTTTTATCTTAATATAAAGGGAAAATATAGAACTATTATAGCTTCGTTGTTGGCACTTGTGATTTCCGGCTGTGAGAAGCGGTTGCTTTTTTAAGTTTACTAGGCAACTTCTTTCCCACTGATAACAAGGACAGAGATGAAAGTCAATTTTGAGTTTGAGTGTTTCTTAGATAAGTGTGCATTCTGCGGAGCACTGATAAAGATCGTTCTGCTGATGCACTAGTGGCAGGAATAGTTAAAATTCATGCATGAAGTTTATATACTTATGGTAAATCTTCTTAAATTCCATGACATAGAACTCCTAGCAAACTTCATAGATTGCTTTGTTTCGAAATTCAGGGGAAGAGTGAAGATAGAATTCGATTCTTATTCGCAGTATTTTGAAGTACTGAACACCTTCATTATTCATTTAAACGGAATTCTTAAACGCGTTGCTCAAAGAAGTGTCAATTCTTCTTTGTCTAAATTTTACTAACATTACAATGGAAGCTATATGAGGTTTTGAATTTCCATGAGGAGCTCTCAAGGTGCGAAAACCATCCACGCATTCTTTTCATTGCCAACAAAATGGTTCTAATAATTTATCACAGCCACACAACCAAGGAAACTCGTTATACCAAGAGCTACTAAAATTACTTTTGAAACCCACTTATGATTTAGTTTTCAAGGGTTTAAGATATAGAGTTGACCTTCCTGTTGAAATTATGTGATATTTTTCACCAAAAGAACAGGAACTAAACAACCAATTTAAAAGGTTTTCAATCACACTCACAGTCACTTTTACCAGCAAATTCTTATGCAATTCATTTTATTGTAGTTTAAACATCCAATCATTCACCACATTACGTTATACGTGAAGAATTAACACTCAAACTCACTGCACAGGCAATATTCGTGCTATAAACGTACTTCGCTCTCCTCGCAAGGTCGCAGACCTGCCACGCAAATCTGTAAGTCTCGAGTTTGCCAGTGAGCGTCACTGGCAAAATAACGACCTACAATGCTAGATGACTGGTCTCGGGGGATCTATCTCCGAGTGGTTCTGGCGAAACCTTAAAAAATTAACGCAATTGAAGTCTGAAAGTGAAAGCGCTTGGACCTTCCATTATTCTCTGAACAATAAATAATGTAAGTTTTGAATACACTTTCTTCAATTTATTAGCTCTTGCCGGCGGCAACAGAGGCAACATTAATGCCATGTCACTATTCAAGAGACAACCAATTTCAAAGGAAGATGAACCCATTTACCTTACGAGGAAAGAATCAATACTACCGTTACCATTATGACACAAATATCCATTAAAACTCCAAAAAATGCTGAACATTTCTCGAGTATCTTGAAAACAACAAAATTGTACATGATGTTGTAGCCGAGTTTTATTATTATTATTATTATTATTATTATTATCATCATCATCATCATCATCATCATCATCATCATCATCATCATCATCATCATCATCATCATCATCATCATCATCATCATCATCATCATCATCATCATCATCATCATCATCATCATCATTATCATCATTATCATTATCATTATTATTAGTGTACTTTAAATCGTTTTAATTACGTGGTGATCACGACGGAACTGTTAGGGGATACGTTCTTGTGACTCGGTGTGTGGCGGACAGTCAGTCTTCAGTCCCATCCAGTACCATGCCATCTTGCTTTGTTATGTCCACAGAGGCCTTAGTACCTGAATTTCTATTTCTGTACATGACGCTAGATGGCATTAGGATGCCTCAAACTGATTACATTTAATTGGCTTTTTACATAAATTACCTGCTTATAAATAAGGGTGTAATAAATCTTGTGAACATTACATTTTGGAAGATGAGACTATTAATTTTTAATTTCATTTCATTTTTAATCCAGTGTCCAGTTTTAATTATTTGTGGAAGATAGATCATTCGCTATTAGCATCTGTTTTTCATGTGTCTATTCTTTTAGACTTAATGTAGAGCCTTTTGTCGTGGCATTAAACATATTTATTTACCTTAGTGGCTGAGGGCATTAAAAAGAAGCTACTATTTAAATACGTCAACACACCTTTGAACCTCCCAAATGCACATCATAGACGTTAGTGTTGAGCCACATCTCTCGTTTTGTAAATGTTACTAAATATCCTATAAAAGGAAACTGTTATTCCCACCCTTTCATGGGAGGAATCTGCCATATTCAGAAGTATAGTGAAGGCTGAACAATTGTTTCCGAAGAACTGTCGTAAATATTTCCCTGCATGTGTTTGAAAATTGGCATAATGTGACAAGTGCATTCAGACGACAGTATTTTGAGAAGTACCAAAATGATGAGGATGAGTAAAGGCAAACAGAATTTCCTCATTCAATAAGACGATCCAACTTTGGGATTCATTGGGGCATATGTGAGTTGTACTTGCTGAAAATGCCCATTACTGGTTGATTGTTATAATTTAGGAAGAAATGGGAGTTATCAATCATTGAAAATGACATGGATGCTAAAATTCAGCATGATTGAACACTAGGACGAAACTGATATAGCATAAAGAGTTCAAGGAAACTTTTCACTAAGCGCTTAATGTTTAGCACAGGATTGGCGAGATACATTTTGAGAGAAACTCATACATTCCAGAAATCTAGACTTTTCATTATGAAAATACCTTATAAGCGGTGCTTTAAGTGTATAGGAAAGAAGATACAACATTTCTGCACTAATGCCACGATTGCTTTACGAATTGTATATAAAATCTAGACACGAAGTGTTGCTACATTTTATCCAAAGGGTTCGCTAGGACTATTTAACATATTAAATGAGTTTATTTGCTATACGTTATGGCCATTTTATAGTAAAATGGCTGGTGAATGTTAATATGTTAGCTGTGACATTTCATATTGTTTTCACAGCGTATTTCTTGTACTCTTCTTCTTTTGATGCCCTCATGTTGATTCTCTTAAGTTCTTCAGAGGATTTAAACACGACGATGTATTTTTTCACCCAAAGGAGGGTTTAATAAAGAGTTTTTATAAACATTGAATACAATCATAGCCGTGGTTGGTAAAAAATAATATTTGTTTTAAATATCATTACCTCTTATTTGGGGTATGGGTGCAGTAGTCTACGTAAATCTTTACTTGTCGTTTTATAAGATTCCATTATCCAGACAAATTATTTGCGATGTCAGTCTATGGTTGACCATGACTTGTAGGGGTCCATTTTGTTATTTTTAATAGAGCATAATAAAGTCGTGAATTTTTCATCTTTATATTCCCCAGAAACCCACATTTTGTTTAATGGTGTGATTTCAGAGGAAAGTAAATATATTTCATGAAATAAAACATTCTCCCAGCGAAGAAAATTGTTCACAGAAGATTAATTTTGTCCTGAGGCCCTCCACTTAAAACCAAATCTGCATGTATGTAGCCTTGCCCATACATTTGTCAACACAGACGACTTGTCCCTGGTTCACCTTTCCCTTATATGTGCTGCGTCCATAATCATCTTCCTTGTTTTATGTGATGTAAAATATTTAAAACGACTCATCCTTTACTTTTAAAATGCGTCGTCCAGTTATTGTAATAATCTCGTATACTGCCTTATTTAGAGACGTTAACTGTTTTAGGAGCGCTTAGTTCAGCGATTTTGTTTCTCTGCGCACCTCGTGACAATTTTATGTGCTGAAGCCCTGCTTACCAATTTTATGCCACTGATCTTTTTTAACTCCACTGCCTAAGAGGTCTCATTTTATATGAGTAATGGCATTTCGATTCTTAGGCAAACTGGGCTCCATAGAGACTCCACCCTCTCCGTGTAAGATTTCCGTTTGGTCTAACACTAGCCGGACTCTTAGGTTAATGTTTTAAATCTGCTACTGACACGAGCAGCCAAGTTCCTTATGGAACACAGTAACTGAATTTTTCATGTCCTTTAATTTCTCTATCTCTTAAGAGAAGGTCTGGCATTCCACCAACTATTTCGATATCATACTTCATCTGAAATGTATGTTTTAATAACCTCTGAATTCCACCAAAAAGGGAGAGAAAAGGTTCACATACGCAAACGTGGGGAGTTTACTTAACTTTTGTATTAATAATTCCTCATGGTTTTTGTTCTTATGGTGTATTTTGTTTAGCAAATGTTATTTATGAGCGTCTAGGAAGTCGGAGTTTACTAATTATTAAAGGATTAATAAATTTGACACCCAGAATGGCTATTTGATGACTTATATTGGCGTGAAAGACTGGTCAATTGCAAGCACGTTTCCAAAACTAATAATTTTTAAATATCAAACGGGGTATATACGAGGGTGGTATGAAAAGTTTCCGACTTCAACATGAAGATGGCAGCACACGTAAATTAAAGCTAGTGAATTTCGTTGTTGATCTGTTGACAGTTACGACACAGTCGTTTGAGTGAGCTGATGTGTTTTTAGGAAAATGGATAAAATTGAGTATCGAGCTGTCATTAAATGTTTGTTTTTGAAAGGCAATACGGCTACGCAAAACAAAGATGAGTTGCATTATGTGTATGGGGACTCTGCACCATCATTTACCATAGTGAAATTTTGGGCAGATGAATTTAAACGTGGCCGTAAGAGATTGGGAGACGATTAGCGCTCGGGACATCCAGAAACTGCAACCACCAACGAAAACATCGCCAAATTTCACTAAATGTTGCTAGACACCGCCGAATTACATTGAGAGAGCAGAACCTATGAGCATGTAAAAGAAACGTCTATGCCACATATTAAATCAACATTTAGACAGGAGAAAGCTGTCCGCGCGTTGGGTGCCGCGTTTGCTCACGTCACACCAAAGGACGTGTTCGAATGAACATTTCCAAAGCTCTGTTGTCGCAGTTTAGGCGCAATAAATCCAAGTTATGGCGCCGATTAATTACTGTAGATGAAACTTAAATACACCATTATACGCCCGAAACAAAAATTCAGTTCCAAACAGTGGACCCCAAAGGGGGAACCAACTCAAAAAGAGCTGTTTTTTGCCTGGGAAAGTGATGGCAACTGTTTTTTGGGATAGCCATAGAGTTATTTTAATCGATTATCTTCAAAAAGGAAAAACCAATACAGGAGCATACTACGCAACATTAATTGACAAGCTGAAAGCAGAACTTGTGGAAGAACGGCTCCATTTGCAGAAAAAGAAAATCCTGTTTCACCAAGAGAACGAACCGTCTCACGCCTCAACGGTTGCAATGGCGAAAATCCACGAATTACGGTTTGAGCTGCTTGACTCACCAGATCTAGCCCCAAGCGATTTCTTTTTGTTCCCTCATCTGAAAATTGCGCTCGGAGGACAGAAATGTTCGTCAAATGAAGAGGCAATCACCTTCGTAAACAATTATTTTGCGGAGAAAAACGCCGAGTACTGTTTGGTAGGGTTACAGAGATGGGAACTTCGCTGGGAGAAGTGTTTGGAGTTACAAGGAAGCTATGTTGAAATATAAAAAATAATTTTTTCTTAAAAAAATCTGAAAAAATGTCTTGTATCTTTATTAGGTCGGAAACTTTTCAGGCCACTTATGTATGTTTAAGAATGACACGTGATAATTTTAAAGAACATCCAACCAACCATTGATTTTCTCAAAAAAGTTTCTAAGGATTTTGATTAAAATATTATATGTGTAAGATATTTTCACCAGAAATGAACTTCAATTTTATGGTAATGTATTCGAAGGTCCTCTTCATTCTGTATGGCCGTTTATTTTGTATAGCCGTAAGAGATAGATAAAATCCTACCACAAAAAAGGAATATACCGTTAAAACACAATTTAAGTCAAATAACTTGATATACCTTGCTATTTGAATTTTTCAATACTTAAACGTTCCTCAAATGGAAAGTCGTTATTCCTTTTTTGATTCTATAGCATGGCTAGAGAAATTCATGTTAATGCAACCCAAATGTTTAAAATCAAAGTGATTCCTTCTCATGGCTACCGAAATGTAATGAAAGTTTCGTAACAGAAGATATATCAACTGTTTGATTGTGTAAGAAGAGTGAGTGGCAAAAGTCGTGTGAATGCATCACAACGACGTTTTGTTTTTATGTTATCAGGCATTATTTGGATTGGAATGACTTACTTATCTGTATAATTTGATACAAAAAGGCCCTGTGTTTTGGACACGCAGCTATAGTTGTGCTAATGGATGTACGACCAACAGTAGTTTCTCCGCGAACGTGATGGACGGGGAGATGCTCATTTGTTATTCAGCCCATGTATACATTTGTTCTGCTCACGTAACGGGAGATTCGCATGCACAGGGGTGCCAACATCTGCTTATTGGCCCACGTTTACCATTAGGTACATTGTTCATTCTACTGTACTTTTCCGTTATTCCTTGTTGTAATTGAAACGTTGTTTACACGTAATATTCATTAGGTTTAATGAAACCATCAATTTTATTTCTTTTGTTTTGAAAATTATTTATGAGGAAGTGCGGTGTCATGAAAGGCAGGATTTCAGATTTTCAATTGTATCTTTAACTTATATTAGGTACTTTGAGATATTTATTTTACTGACACAGTGCTTTCTGCATGTTATGTTCTGGGTATGGAATCATCATTTTTTCGTCCATTTAAAACTATGTGGTTTGAGTAATATCTTACTAAATTGGAACTTTATATTGTGATAACCTGGATAGGATGGCAAAGGATTAGGTTGCCACGTGGTCAGGTTGCGCCTCAGGCGCTAGTACATTAGAGGTGGTCATACTCTGGAGAGGTTGGGATTTCTGTATAAAGGTTAAGTTACATTACAAAATACTGAAACTACAATTTAGACATGAAAGGTTTACTACAATAACAGGAAATACACAATACAATTGGTCACATGGCCGATTACCTTACAGAGAGCGGACCTAGGTCCGTCCCTGATCAAGCTGGCACAGGAGAGATAGAGATAGAGATAGATAGATAGATAGATAGAGAGAGAGAGAGAGAGAGAGAGAGAGAGAGAGAGAGAGAGAGAGAGAGAGAGAGAGAGAGGAAACCTTTTACAGGCTTCAGCAGAGGTAGGAATGGTCACGTGACATGACGTTACATACACTACTATGGTCAAATAATAGCTTACAAGACACTGAATTAGACCATATGTATGAACTGTTTTGCAAAGAACTATTAGGGTTACCAAAATAGACACCAAGAGAAGTGGCATTACCGGAGTTGGGCAATACAAAAAGGAGGGGAATAATAATAGAGAGAATACTGAAATTCTTTATTATTATTATTTTTTTTTTAATTTACGTCCTCCAACATTTAGTCATATCGGACGATGAATGAAGTGGATGAAATGAGGCTCAATGCGTCCGGGGTCCATGGAGCTTAGAGCTACCCGACATTCGGCTTTCAGGATAAGGGAAAACCCCGGGGAAAACCGTATCCAGGTAACTCACACTGACCGACATTCGAACTCGGGACCTCTTGAACGTGAGGCAAACATGCTATCATCTACGCTACCGAGGCAGGCGCTGAAATTCTGGTATAAGTGTATTAAAGGCAGAAAGGGGAATTATTGAATCTGTGCATGAAGCAACAGAAAAGCAATAAGAACACAAACAGTTGGTGTTTGGAATTGGAAAGAATGGTATCAAAGATAGGCATGGGAGATGTATGGAGAACAGAAGAGTCAAACCATAGCGGATGTTGGAAGGAAGTGAGAACTAGAGTACAAGACAAAGATAGGCAGGAGTTTTGGGAAAGTATAGAAGACATTTTTGAAATGTTATAAGCAATTAAAGACAGAATGGGGTAGGAAAAATATATAGATCAATGTGACTAAACTGGAAGAGAAGGCATAGCATGGATGAGAATAGGAATAATATATCTAAAAAATTGAGAAGTAAGGAGGCAGGGATATGTGAATTTTGTGGAGACGAAGAGAGCACTGTTGATTATCTGATAGAATGTAATGTTCTGCAACGGTTAATCGGCGATACTCCAAAACGGTCTCCACTAGCTGGATCATGTCGTCAGAGCTGGTGCGAGGCCGTGACTGTCTTGGTTTCTGCCTTCATTGAACTGTCGCACCCAGGAACGCGCATTAGACACATCCATGGTACCATCACCACATGCCTCACTCAACTGGTGATGAATTTCAATAGGTGTCACACCACGAAAATGTAGAAAAAGAATGATTACAGCTGTTCTTGCAATGAAAACGTCGCCATTTTAAGTATCAAAAATAGTCCTAACTCTCCTCGCTGCCACTGGAGTTCTATGCACTGTACAGTGCTGCCATCTCGGTCACGTATTCTCAAAGAGTCTACGTGTATATTAAAAAAACTAGAAGTTCATATCTGTTCCCAGTCCTGAAAAATGTGAGGTGTTATAACTTAACGCACCCGTACATATGAAAATAACATAAACACAATGAAACTTTGTATAAAAACTTAAAGAATAAAAAACAGTCAGGTGTTTCAGATGCCCTAACTTGATACCATAGCAGTTAGATTGAGTTTAGGAGTTCACACCCTCCCCCAAAAAGTATTAAAATGACATTTAAACAGTTTAAAAAATCACTAGTGCCATAATTTTTGAAGTTTATTTACTTGTTGCATAGATGACTGCTGTTTCCGATAACTTTAACCTTGCGAAATGAAACACACTATTTTGTGTCAATTGGACAAATTTTTTAAATGCTTAAGGACTGGGTAAAGAAATATTGTTATTTTATCTGCCTAAGGATTCGTAAGCTTTGGGTTTGCGTGTATATAGGTTTCATGAAGACGCTAATTGTTAATGTGGAGAAACAGATGAATGTTTGACGGTGTTGCAGGTTTACAGAGACCACACATGAAGTGGATATAATTAATGATATAAAGAACTAGAGTTACTCGATATGTCTTTGTGTGCAATAACTGAAAACCCCTTGTCCCCTCAGAAAAATATCTATCCTACGAACGAGATATGACAATGTTCGGAGAGAAGAGTTTAGTAATTAACCCGGAAATCTCGGTTCGACTGTCCAGCTAGTCTGCGTATATCACCACAGAGTTGGGCATTTAATGAAGTCCGATAAGGAAATATGTAATCCAGAATGATCATAAATTTGTACATCCCTCCTTTAAATAGATGCGTCCAACAAGAGGCTCATGGGAGAAGAATAATTACACGTGTTTCTTCTCTTCACGTATTCTTTTTTTATCTGTTTGGATCGCAGGCGTTACGTTACACACTCGTAAGCGTTCTCTCTTCCCTGGATCCGAAACTAGGTAAATCGAATTTAAAATTAGTTTCGCCCTTTTAAATTAAATGTACCTATTCATCTACACGTGGTGTTTTTGTCAAGGCACTTATCGGTTGCGGAGAATCTCATGAGCTGGTTGTTACGACTCCGAGAGCCATTAAGCGGCATCAGGCCCTTTTGATTTCAATGATAGCAATTTTCTCGAAAACACTGTAGCAAATTTATTCGTTAAGATGTAACCGCTTTGACTAATACAGATCTGCGCTCTTTGTTGCCTACCTTCTTTGCCATACTCTGCAGTTGGGCATTACACATAGTAAAAATAATTGTTTGCATCGTTATTTAAATATACATTTTATTGAATAAACACATCATTCATATAAAAATTTTCAGATGTTTGAAATTGTGTTTTTCTTTTCTCAGTAGTAATGTGTTCAATGCAGTGCTGAAAGCGGTGCTTCCCCAAGAATTTTCAGAGAAAAAGAAGAAAAACATGAAAATGCATGTCAAAGAATATTTTATTTGCTCTGGATACATTTTCAAAATGTATTTGAGAACATCCGCGGCGCTGCAGACAATTTGACAGCTGCTTGAATTCAAGTGACCACTTGCGTGAGCTCATTCAATACTGAATATTTCTATTTACGTATTCGTAACCTTGAATTTCATGCTTAGTAGGTTTCCGGAAGTAATCGCGACTTTTCGATAGTTGGAAAGCACTGAGAGATTTTGCCACGTGAATTCTCTGTAGCGCACAAAGAAGAGTATAACTTTTGTTTTATGTGGCGCTTTTAAATACAACTTTAAGTATATTTCAATTGCATTAGCTAAGAAAGTCTCCGGGGTCAGAGAACAGGGGAGTTGGAGATGGTTCCCACCCCCCCCCCTGGACGGGTTTGTGACACCCCATGTCAGTACAGTTACAGACCATTCAAAAACATTCTGACGTCTTCTACTTTTGTGAATGAATCTTCTCGGTTTTAATGTACAGAGTGAATAGGGCGCATGTTTTTTTCCTTGTCCCACTATGCAACGGAGCACATTCCTTTCAGGGACTTACTTTGCGTTGCTAGACAGTAGTTTTGCATTCTTTCTGCATGGTAGGCTAACACTTAACGCGGTGTGGAACATATCTAGAAAAAATTGGAACGTCTGAGTGGAAAGAGGAAAAGGTAAATGTCTACTTGTAGTGTGACCAGTCTTGCAATGCAAGAAGGGCTACGTGGACTAAAATAAAATAAACTCTGAATAGACCACCCCGGCACCTTGTAAAACTATACCGGGGCATATATTCAAATTTTACATTTATTTCCAAAATATACATAATATACATGAATATATAATATACACAATTTTTTTCAGATTAATGATAAAAACAAAACTGAAAGAAAGAAAAAGCCAAAAACAAAAGAAAAACTATCTAATATCTAACAAATTCTATCTACTCAGAAAAACTAAAATGATATTGAATACTATACTGTTATCCAGAAAAAAAAAATTAGAACTGGAAAAACAAACAGCGCAATTTCTTAACTAAAACAAACAAAAATAACTGTTTCTAAACATTTAAAACCAAAAACAAGAGAAAGAAATATTTAACTATATCCTAACAAAATCTAACATCTCACATTATACATTAAATACCAAAATTCTACAAAACATCTTTACCTACTTACTTAATTGCTAAGTCAAAACAACAAAATAGTATATGATGAAAAGAAAAACTATAACACTGGTATTCAGCGATACACTGGGAGACAGTTCCCAGCTATTCTAACAATTTTTTTTTTATTTTGACATTTAAAATACAGGTAACCAGCATGTTTTCCTTTATGAATGATTATTTAAATAGGTTTATTTAAGTACTTTTAACTTTAAACAGACACTGCATTATATGATTCAATTTTTTTATTAATATTTATATAATGATTATTTTTGTTATATTTCCAAAATGAAACAAATTATTTTATTCATCTGATTTCTCTTTATATACCTTTATATTATCATATAAAGTAATATATTCTACTTATTACTATTTTAGGCATTAAATAAAGAAAGAATTTTTATTTAAATTATATGCCTTTACCTATGTATTTATAAATGAAAAATAAACTTAAAATTATTCAACATTACAATACCTACGTGGACTGTACAATAGAAAGAGTACTGAACAGCAGTCTTAGTCCTTTTTCATTATTCTCTCTTATTTTAATTACAATTACTAGTTAGAGCTTCACTCGCTTTGAAAGTCACGCCTCGCCACTGCTTTTTCTCTTATGTAAAGTAGACGAAATATTTTATTATATCCAAAAATGCTGACGAACATAATGCTTTAAAGTTCGTTCTAACGCCATTTCAAATTATTAGAAGATAAAAAGGAATATACGGAGATGGCATGACGTAACTCTTCAAGAAACGAAGACTAAAAAGCGACAATCGATCCTGTGGTTGGTGTTTTTGTATTTTACGTCCTCCATTGTTAAGACATATCGGACGAATGGAATGGATGAAATGATGCTCAAATGAGCCCAGGTTCCATAGAGCTTAGAGCTACCCGACATTCGTCTTTCAGGATAAGGGAAAACCCTGAAAAAATCCTTACCCAGGTAACACACTCTGACTGAGATTCGAATCATATTATTAAAAGAATCATATTTATTTAAGGGATTTCAAAACGTGTAGATCCGTTTAAATCTCCGCTATCGTATTTGAGTGCCATACTTCCTCTGCTAACCATAGTAAACAGTAGACTGTTTTATTGCAAGATACATAAGTGTATGGCCTTGGTGGCAAAGTGAAAAACACAGAGAGTAATTTATTGATGTGTTGGAGAAGAAGGTTACAGCGTGTGGGATCACATCTTAAAGAATCTCAGAGATGAGATCGAGATAATTCATCACAAGCTGCAAGAAAAGTAAGGCCGCTAAGTTTAATGCTCCTACCTCGATGCACCAGTAACAATGTTAAGATAGAGGGTCATAGTTACAGCAGTTACTGCAAACAAGATCATTTGAAAAGGTTTCTCAAAGTAAATATAATATTAAACACAATTAATTTTTCTAAAAAATATAAACTTTCCGATAGTAAAACATCAGACATATACCGATATAACTGTTTAAATTGCTACAGGTTACGTATTTTGGGAACTAGAATGAAGGAACATTGTGGAAGTATTAGGTAAAAACATGCTGAAAAATCAGTTGTGGTATATCATTTTTGGTCATTTAACCATGAAAAAAATCCATAAGTTAAATTGTTAAAAAATGAAATAGACCGATACATTTAATGACTTGGGAGCAAATATTTTTCTTAAAAAATAGAAATCGCGTAATGTATTTTCAAATAACAGCAATGAATTCTGTCTAGAAGTTTGTTTTTCTTTCAGAATTTGGTAATAAATAAAAATAAATACAAAAATAAATACAAAAATTGCTAATTATAAAATTACAAAAATTATAATTATTAAATATAATAAAATTATATAAAATATAATTATATAATTATTATTTAATTACAATTAAATTATAATTACAAAAATTTGGTGATAAACACAAAAATAATTCATAGCCATAACAACGCGGCTGTAACGATAACAACAGAAATGAACAAAATGACTGAAGTTGCGAATGTATATCTACGAAATTAATCTCCTGAGTTCTGTGAAGAATTTATGAGCTTATTAAAAAGATAAGTTAAGTTTGAAACAAATTATTATATTTTATTTATATTTGTTTTGCTTCCCTGTTATTAGCTTCAGGTTTTACGTATTATTATTATTATTATTATTTCGTATTATTCTGTCTATAAATTTAGAAATAAAATATTGTCTTCTTATTGACAAATTGGAAGTGCTGTATTATATTTCATCAAACAGCTTAAATATTTAAAAACTGGCGGGTTAAAATTTCAAGAGTGTATGGGATATGTTATGTACAAAGATTCTTAAAGTACAACCATTACTCAGATTTATAAAATTGAAACATAGCTACGATACCAGAATCAACTTTTCTTAATTGACTTGCTACAATGTTTCACCTCTAGAAAAGTAGAAAACCTGCAATTTATTTTCAAGTTTGTTTCTTTGTGAGAAAGGAAAACAATGTGTTGCACACATACAATTGATCTTCCAGACGCGTATTCTGCTGTGCATTTTATGCTAATCAGCTATGTAGAGTTAGTTTTGTTACATACTTTCTCGTTTGTACAGTAGCAATAGAGCAATGCAGTAGGCTTTGTTCGATTTTCAAATATTTAAGAGTTAGTTACTATGTAAGTAGTCTTTCCATTTTGTTTCCCTCCATGGTCTAGAAGTTTTCGAAATTGTGGGTTCAAACCCAGCCGTAAAATCTCTAGCATAGCTTCCTTCGGAAGGGAATTGAAGCTGGTGGTCCCTGTGGCAGATTTACGAGGGTCATTTGATAAGTCTGGTTAAAAAGCAGGCTTTTTTTTTCTTGAACATCTCACCTTATTTCTCGACATAGTCTCCATTGTTGGCTACGCACTTGGTCTAGCGATGTTCCAGCTTTCCCATACCGTCGGAAATACAGGTTCCGTCAAGGTTTTGAAAATACTCGATAACGGTAATTATCACTTCTTCATTTAATAATTTCTTACCACCAAACCAAATTTTCAAGTTTGGGAACAGCAAGAAGTTACTTTGGACTAAGTCTGGTGAACAAGGTGGATTTGGAAGCAATTCAAAGCCCAACTCATGCATTTTCACCATTGCGAATGTTGATGTGTGTGATGGTGCATTATCCTGATGAAAGAGCACTTTTATGCATTTCAATCTCGATCTGTTTTCAGTCAAGTCATGTTGTAAACAATCCAACAATGAAGCATCTTAGGCTCCAGTTATGGTTGTGCTTTTTTCCAAGTAATCTATGAGGATTATTCCCTCAGAATCCCAAAGTACAGTGGGCATCACCTTACCAGCTAACAAAATGGTCCTTGTCTTCTTTGGTGTACTTTCACCAGCCTTTCTCCATTGTTTTGACTGCTGTCTTGACTTTGGTGTGAAATGATGAATCCAAGTTTCATCCACGGTCATAAATCGGCGATAAAGGTCTGACGGATTGCCATTAAACATCGGCAGATACTCGGTAGAGGTGTTCTTCCGGATGCGTTGTTGGTCGATTGTGAGCAATCTAGGCACCCATCCTTCACACAGCTTTTCATTGCTAAGTTTTCATGCAGGATATTATGCACTCACTCACTTTTGATGCCTACAGCCTCACCAATCTCACGAATTTTCATTCGGCGGTCTTGAATAACCATATCGTAAGTTTTGTCAATGTTGCTCTGTGTGGTGACCTCAATAGGGCGACCAGAGCGCGATTCACCTTCGGTACTTCTACGACCACGTTTAAATTCACTGATCCAAAAGTAAATGGGCTTCAATGTTGGTGCAGAGTCCGCGTGAATTTCGTACAATTCAGTTTTGACTTGTGTGGCAGTCGTACTCTTCAAATGAAAAAATTTAATAACAGCATAAAACTCTGTTTTTTTCCATGTTGAATCGTAGCTATCGCACTGACCAGTTTAGATGGCCATCAACAATGAATTGTATATTGTAGCTCATTCAAATTTTCTGCACAATATTTTAAATAATTAAGCTTACCAACCACAAACTTGCAACAAATAATTTCTAACCCTTCTTGGAAATTTACGAGACTTATCAAACGAACTCTCCTATGTAAGAGAATTTCAAGTCTAATAGAGACCTCTGAACCACATAGCAGTCTTACGCCCAATAGAACGGGTCACTGAGAACCAAAACAGGCAAAGGCTGTCCATAAGCGAAAACTCAATTCATTTTGAATGGGTGAAGTCAGATTGAAAAATTCAATGCCATAGCGGGATTTGAATCACGGATCTTCCGCTCTCCGTGCGGTTGCTCTAACCAACTGAGCTACTATGACCAACGTGCCGACATGACATTAAATTCTCCAACTGACTCGTATGTTTCCCGGTAGACTACTAGGGGTTCTCATATGCTATGAGACACGCAGCTTTTGTGGCGACTTACTCTGCTGTAAGTACTTAAGTCCCAGGCTTTATAGTTAAACCACTGTACTATTCAGGTAAATTATTGGAAATAACCATTTCTTCCCCATTAGCCGTGTGTAGGCTAGGGTTTGAATGAGTAGAGCCAGATTGAACAATTTAAATTTTGGAACCTGACTCCACTCATTCAAACCTTAGCATACACATAGCTAATGTGGAAGAAATGATTATTTCCATCAATTCATTTTAGTTTTCCATTCTGTTTGCATAACCACGAGGAAAGACTGTGAAGTACTGACAGTAGGCACCTTGATATCTTTGATACCACGTTCCTCCTCCACCTCCTCCTCCTCTCAAGCTATGAAAATAGCGACGAGAGGAAATACAGGAAGAGGGATATTACAAGGATCTTACAGCTTATGATGTAGTAAGTTATGGAGATATGTCTAATGTAATAATTACACTGTGCACTACGAACCGAACACGAGGTGGGAAGTTCACTGATCATTGAAGGCTACATGAAACCATGATAAATTTACAAAGCGATAATACCAGACCACGAAACTAAGAGAAAAACGTCCTCGTGAGCAAAAGAGAAGCTTTACAGAAGGCACATGGTGAATTTTGGGCTTAAACTGCACTTTTTTGTTGCCTGTTTATTACTGGAGAAAATTGTAAATAATGGTTCGTGAGTAAATATCATGGAAGAACGCATGATTAAGAAACACAGCGATTGACTTGGCTGTTTTTGTCTTTAAATTACTCCCAGTGCTAACAAGGTACCTGATGTGGATGTAATGCTTTGTAAATGCGTTAAGTTTTTACCAAGAGAAACTCTTCGTCTTAAGTGGATTGCTTATTTCACTTTAATTCGCTCTCAAAGATGGGTGAGAATCATGAAAGCGATTTCAGATTGTCTGACCGAAATATTTTCGATTAACCACACCCTTCCAGTGTAATTCTAGATTCTGCTGAATTTCAATGCATTTTCAATTAGATGTAAATAATGTGAAATCTAAAATAATAGTAGCAGAAAAGTACGAAACACTCGTAACACGCAATTTCATATAAAACTGATTTTAGACGCAAGGATTTCTTGCAATTGGAGATGTTACCATATATAGCCTAAAGGGATCCATTCCACTTAAACGACATTACAAAATACAATTTTAATACTCATGTATGAGCTTTAGAGAGCATAAGGTAGCATCTCACGCGGTATTTGAGCAAGCAGCGCTGGTCAACAAAGACTGAGCATGATTTTTTCCTGTGGCTTCCGTGACAGTTTCCCATATGTAGCATAAATAGTTGAAAAGAGCGGGTTTTTATGTATAATGTCGGTAGGCGGCAGCACTCTCGTATTGCAAGGCTGGTAGTAATGCTCTATTTTGTAGACCCTACGTCCATTTCGCATACCAGACAATGGAGGTGACGCGAGAGGAGCAGCACAGCGCAATCAAATTCTGTTTTCGTTTAAACCATACATCCAACGAAACTCATTAAAGCTGAAGCAAGCGTACAGTGAAGATGCACTACCTAGTGCAACAGTGTTCAGGTGGTTCAAGGACTTCAAAGAAGGCCGACTTGTCAGTGTTAAGCAAGGTGGGCCTGTTGTTTCGGCTTCTGCTGTGACTGAAGTCTACATCAACACAGCTGCTGTGATTGTCCGAGAGGATCGGCGTATAATCAGTGAAGTGTTGGGAATTTCATATGACAGTGTGTTTACAATTATGCACGACCATATGGGCCACGCCGTGGCTCGTAGTTAGACCGCTTGGCTCTCACCAAGGCGGCCCGAGTTCGATCCCAGGCGACTGCAAAGTGAGATTTGTGCTGGACAACACAGCGCTGGGACGGGTTTTCTCCGGCATCTCCGGTTTCCCCTGCCATCTCATTTCATCGGTACTCCATCTTCATCTCAGGTATCATCAGTGTCACCGCATACGGTGCCGTATGTAGTAAAAGCGGGCGTTAAACACTACACACATCTCCATATGACCCGAGTTTGTGATCGTTGGGTGCCATGTTTGTTGACTCCCGAACAAAAGGCTGTGCAAATGGAGACAAGCCGTGAGGTGCTGCGTCTCTTTGCTGATGGAGGGGATGCATTTTTCTATTTAAAGTACTTACATGTCGCTATTAAAGTAGTTATCTCATGTGTTTATGAGAACTCCGAAGTGGCTTACCGGGAAAAACACGAGTCAGTTGGAGAATTTAATCTCATATCGGCACGTTGGCCGTAGTAGCTCAAGGGTTGGAGCGGCTGGACGGATACCAGAAGATCCGTGGTTCAAATCCCGGCTATGGCATTGCATTTTTCAGTCTGACTCTACGTTTCCACAATTTAGCCTACACACGGCCAGTGTGAAAAAACAATTAATTTCCAAACAAAATTGGTCTCTTTGTAGTGTAGGATTAAATTTCTTCTAACTTGTGAAAGTGTCAACTGCGTCTGGTCTTTTGAAACATTCCTCGTTCTGACTTCAGATAACTCATATCGGTGCTAAAATAAGACTTCCTTTGGACATGCAAAGATGAACACTGTTAGATGGCTGAATGCTTCATAATTAATCCAATCAAATCCATGTGTTTGTCTGCAACAATATCGAGGCAGTGCTCTTAATTTATCTAAGTGCAGTTATTAAGGGCGATATATCCCTATGGAAGGAAGATTAGACTTAAAGGGGTAAAATAATTTGTTTCTTTTTTGTTTTGCTGTCCTTTTTTTAAGGTGGCTAGAACAAAACATCAGTAAAATTATTCGAGAGCTAGTTTTTCATCCCAAAGTACCTTGAGGGTATTTCATACGTACACACACTGAGGATAAACCTGTTTTTCTCTTGCGGCCATAATTACACGTTCAGTTAGGAAAGACTGTGTGACCGACACTGGTACCAGTTGGAGGAGGAAACCACCTGACTTGTCACGGGCGTTGACAGCGCTGTCCAAATTCTACTATGTGTTTCTAAATTAAAAGTGCTCACCACTATTTGTTACTGCAATCCTTGGCCAGTCGTTCTGTATCACTTACGACCACCTTAACAGTTTCCACTCACACGACTTTCTCTATGAGTTCTTCAACAAATATGTTTATACAACGTTATTCTTATACTTCAGTTAACTGAGGTAAACATTTCTCATATGTGTAATGGGAATACAGCAGACTTAAGGGATGGTTTTCAAGAAAATATTTTGGTTCTAACATTTTACCGGAAAATTTAATTTGTATATATTTATTTTCGCAAAAATGCTGATGATTTTAATTAAAATACTAACATTAAAACACTATTTGTATAATTATGACTCCCTGAGAAATAAGCTGTGTAGATTTATTCGTTCTACGTTACAAGAAAATCCTCCAGCTACACTTCATATGGGGAAGATCGACAGTACTTTTACTTTTTGAAAACTGTCTCTTAACTGGTTTAATTAAAATAATTCCTTTACTAATAGTGATATATAATTTTCTAGAAATCGCCTGTGCTAAGATATCGTAACACAGGAATACTTATTACTAGGGGTGGGTTCATACCAGTATCTCGATACTGTCATTTCTACTTCTAGTTTCAATACAAAATAGAAAATTGAGAGAAATGTGTAATATTAATGAAATTAATTAGGTGCACATATGGTCGCGACTGGCGGCGACACGCACAAAGGGTTCGGTGCGGAGAGATAAGGGAAATATAGCGCGGAGATAAAAGGCTTGCCGAAGCAGATAAAAGATGGATAATTGGAAACTTCTAGTGACATCTTGATTGATAAAGAACATTCCACAACCATCTTGTTCATTCTAGAAATATGAGTAGTGATATACGAGGCATGTTTTTTTAAGTCAGTACCGTTTTGGAATTGAAAAAAGACGTGCATAGATATCGCAATAATTTTATTTTTACATGAAAGCCTGTACCTTAATCTACTTTTCTACATAATTTCCGTGAATATTGAGGCACCTGTCATAACGTGGCACCAGTTTTTGAATACCCTCCTCATAAAGTTCTGCCGCCTCACGTGTTAACCATTGTATCACAACTGTTTTGACTTCGTTATCGTCTTGAAGACGCTGACCGCCCAGATGTTTCTTCAAGTGCAGGAACAAATGTTATTCGCTGGGCGCCAGATCAGGGCTGTATGGAGGATGATCTAGAGTTTCCCATTGAAAAGATTTGATGAGATCTTTGGTCCGATTAGCCACATGTGGACAGGCATTGTCATGCGGCAAAACGATACCCTTACTCAACTTGCCACGTCTTTTGTTCTGGATTGCACGGTGTAGATTGTTCAATGTCTCACAATAAGACGCTGCATTGATTGTCTTATTACGAGGCAGAAACTCCACTAGCAATATTCCTTTTCTGTCCCAAAAAAACTGTGCACATGATTTTTCGGGCAGAAATTGTTTGCTTAAACTTCACTTTTGTGGGTGGTGATGAATGTCGCCATTCCATGGATTGTTGTTTCGATTCTGGTGTGACGTAGGCCACCCATGTTTCGTCACCAGTAACAATTTGGTCTAAAAAATCTTCACCTTCATTGTGGTACCGCTCAAGGAAAGTCAATGCACTGCTTCAACGTTGGGTTTTGTGCAAATCCGTCAACATTTTCGGAACCCAACGTGAACACAATTTCCGGTGCTTCAAGTTCTCGGTCACAATGCGATACAAAACACTACGAGAATATTGAGGAAAATAGTCGCACAATGATGAAATTATAAAGCGTCTGTTTTCTCTCACCTTTTTGTCCACTTTCTGCACCAAATCTTCAGTAGCGACCAAAGGTCGCCCACTCCGTTCTTCATCATGCACATTTGTGCGGCCATCTTTAAATGCTCTCACCCATTTCCTTACCATTCCATCACTCATAATGTTTTCTTCCGTAAACTTCACAGATCTCACGATAAATATCGATCAGTTTTACGCCTTTAGCACTAAGAAATCGTATAACAGCCCGTACTGCAAAATCGGCGGGACTCACGATTGTTGGAGGCATCTTAAACACTCAGTAACCAACGTATACAATGAAGAATCAGACTGCAATGGCGTCAGTGCGTAGACAAGAGATGTAGGTAACCAGCGCGCATGCGTGGAACACTGACCGTAGCGCTGCGGCGGCGGAATCGCAAAACGTACTGACTTAGAAAAACATGCCTCGTATATATAAGAAATCGTGACATGCCAGGAGAGAGGGTAATCCGAACTGAATCATGCATCTGTGAACACTTTTGTTTTGTGGTCAACGACTTTGAGCATTGTATTGGTGTATGTTACGTAGTTCTGCTATTGTAAGGGTTGACCAAATTTTATTTCTACGGAAATAAAGAACATTTTGAATTTCTGCAACAGGGACTTTTAATTCTAAGAACTCACAAAGTCACAATATTTTATGAGATGAAATTTAAAACGATCACTGCACTTATTTTTAAACTCCACATTAAACATTTAAAATCAAAATAGTTCACTTTTATAATTTGTTGTCCAAAAATACTAGCATGTTTACTCATTCGGGGTCAAGTCTACTTTTTTTTCTATCGCATATGAATCCTGGTTTACTAAATTGTCTTTCAGAGAAAACTGTTGGAGGTAGAATATACAAATATTCAGCAGCTAATTTTATAGTTCTGGAAATGTTGAATTTGTTTTCCAGCAATCCAGTACAATAGAAAGAGGAGATGAGGTATGTAGTGATTTCTTCTTGGGAACTGTTAACTGACAGTTGACACACGATTATTTTCTTGTATAATATTTCTATATAGGTAGAACAGTCCTGAGTATTTCTCGGACAATGTTCTACTTGCTCCAGTAATATTGTAAATATAAAATAAAATACAAATTGCAGAATCACCACCGAAGTATCGGAAAAGTATCGAGCGAATTTTCTAAAGTACCGTTCGTTGTCGATACCGTGCAAGTATCGTGAGTACGGAGGTATCGCAAGTATCGATACATAAATAGTGGATGCGATGTCTTTAAAACACACTATGTATTTCAAATGAAGTTGGGATTGTAGCAGTGCATCTTCTCTCAAATCAAGCGGTTCTTACCATCTTGGCATGGGTGGAACTTTCGATCAACTCATTCCATTTCTTGGCATTATATTGGTGTTAGCAATTCCCGTCAATTCTCTTATAGGTGTGTTCACGTACAAACAGTTTTGGAGTACAGGGAACCACGTGATTGTTCTCTGCACGTAGGTGCTCCAAGAATTAATTAGTGGACATTTTTATATAAAACACTTCGCTCTGGCATAAAAACATATCCTACATTGGAAAGTTAGAGTCAGACTGAACAGTTAAGCTCAGAGGTTCCACTCCCATTAGTCCTGGACCTGTAGGACCAAGGACCCGGGCCTCCTTCTACCCTGGAGCGATGGATACTCGGGGCTCTTTCCATAGGGCAATACCTGATTTCTTAAAAAGCCCCCCCCCCCGCTGAGCACAACCTCAAGACGGGATGGAAGTGGATACGCCACTTACGCGCGTCAACCCCGCAGGGAAGACTACCGAATAACCTCGGTGGGGTCGCCTCGTGATCTAGCACACCTACTAGCTCTGCAGGCTAGTACCCGGGACTTATTAGGCAGCCCTCTACCCCCTCCGGTTGGCCGTAGCCTGGCCGGGCGTACCCAAATCCCCGTGGGTGTCGGGAACACACTGCCCCCTCCAGTCCAACCCAATCCGAACAACTCCCCTACGGGAGGGGCTCGGCAGTTCGGTCCGAAGTTCCTCTGGTAACGTCAGAGACACCACGAGTGCTAAGGGTCCGCAGCGCCCGCACCTCGGCAGCTGAAGGGGACAGATCCCCTCCCCTACGGGAACTCTGTATATACAGTCATAAAACAAAAAAGGACAGATACTAAATTTGATACATTTAGATATGGTTAATGTCTAATTATAAGAACGTAAATCAGTTATTGGTGGCTCAACGCAATCTTAACAGCCAACGAGTGGTGGCCCTGAAAAGTTGTTGGCAAAACGTGAGTCAAAACCACAATTGCGTTTGATAACGTCATGAGAGAACTCAATAATTTCAGTTCTGTTAAATGGATTAAATATTTTCTTATTTTTACTCTTTTTAAACAAGGTTATACACTGAGTTAAAACAAAGATGTAATTATACATAAACATATTCAATTTTCTTAAAGATTAAACACTTTGTATTAAATAATATATAAGCAGCTAAAATTCTATTCCTCATAAAACAAAGTTTGTTACTGTTAAAGATGATGAATTTTGTATATGATTCTTTCAGCCTATCTGCTAATAATTATGTTTCATCATTTTGTACTTTTTATATGACTAAGCCATTTATCTAGGAGATTGTTCAGTGCTAAGATTAGCACCTTCATCCAAAGTTGGAAAGAATAAATGAGTTAATCTCCTCATATATTGCAGTTAAGATTTGTAGATGAGTTAACTGTATTTAATGAACCCAAATATTAGAAGTTTCCTATACCGCTATCAGTGCGTCCTTGAACTGTCCACACTGTTCAGTTAGAACCCTTCCCGGAGAAACCCTTTTAGCCGCCTCTATTACCCATGACAGTGACCAAATGGGATTGTACATAAACTTCTAATTTTATTGATGCCTCCAGGAAATTCAAAATTATATATAATATACTTTTTTGTACGTCAGAAAAAAAAAGACCACACCCAGTGTATCGTTTAGTAAAATAAATACAAAAAGCGAGAATGCTCGACCACTCGGATAGATTCAGTATGATAGGGTCCATTAACCTTGGGCCCGTAAAAGCGATAGGGAGGGGAAGCGATATCTGAATAGAACTTATGATGCCCACTTTCCCAATCTAACTTTCTAATGAACGGGTAGCTATCTCCTGTCGAATCGTGCGAAATTTGGTCGCTGGTTAACATGAACGCGTTATGGAAAACGGGAAGCTAATCATGTCTTCTCTCAGACTGTTTCTGACCCAATTTTCAGTGTCACTTCTAATGTAATCTACGATAGTTCAATTTTCACTGGTCTGCGTAACCTAGCCGTGTATTGAAGTACACGGGCAACTTACTTCTTGAAGAATCGAACACAGACATCTCTAACCTTTTGCAGCATCTCTGAAATAGCAGTCCCGTTGTCGTCATAACGTCACTTGTGAAATTATACTTGATGATGCACTCACCAACTCAGTTCTTCATGTATTTACTGGCAAGAGTGCTTGCCTGCATAGCCGTTGGAAATTTCCGCAGAATATTCTAGAATGTTACGAAGTCGGGGAGAGAGGTGCAACAGTTATTTCGATTTATATTTATAAAGGGTTTGACAAATTAATAAATTTATAAAAGAAAAACAAACAAACTTGTATAAAATATATGTAATTATGTGATTGGCCGTAGTAATAATTGTATTACGTAATGTAGTGACGTAGTAGTAAATCAGCCAATCATATAAAAGTAATATATGGGTAGCGATTATAACGAAGAATTAAATAATCTTGGTGTAGAAATCAAAAGAAAATTCGCCTTTCTTTCTGGATCGCCGAAGGGATCTGTCGCTTTCTAAATTGCTCGAAAATATTTAAGTGTTAGTTCAATTTGAAGTATTAGATTGATTCAGACCACAGTATAAAGTTTTGTGGTAAGAATTGTAATGGATTTGGTGTTAAAAGAAATAAACAAAAGGTTGGTTTATTATAGGAATTCAAATTAAAGACATTAATGATTTCTTCACTCGTTACCAACCTTGTAACTTAGTTTTCATTGCTCGTAAGTAAGAATATAACAGAAGAATATTAAAAGCTAGCCGAGGCATAATTAAGGATTTTCCTGATAACGTCGGGGAACATCTTCATCAAGTTATAATATTTTGGACGAAGGTAAGATCGACGGGAAACGAGATACCAGTACGAATCTTGCTATATATGTTGCCGCAACTTTGGGGCATCGAAACCCACAACAAAGGATGAATCCTGCTACAAGGAAAACTTCCAAAAGATTTTGTTTATCTCTCGATAACGCTTCTGAAGTTTGCTATAAATGAGAGCGCTACCGCGTCTGTTTAAATGTCCATTAGGTTAGGTCCAAGCTTTCGATAGGCTTGGGACATAACCCTATGTCGTAGTATGTTTTGTGGAATTGTATGATACAATAATGTAACTAGGTAATGCAGTCTGTACTCTATTTCCTCGTCATTCATTTCACCAACTGCTATATAATCGCCTTTCCATTGCACCGTTATTTCGTATGATCCACTTCTACACCCTTATACCGGATATTGGACTTAACCCCAGCCCCCGCCTCGGTAACGTAGATGATAGTGTGTCTGCCTCGTGTTCAAGGGGTCCCGAATTCGAATCTCGGTCAGGGTTACTTGCCTGAATAAGGTAGTTTCCGGGGTTTTCCCTTATCCTGTAAGGCAAAGGTCGAGTAGCTCTAGTGTGGCTTAACATTGGAGGAAGTAAATTAAGAAAAAAACATCCTGGATATTCCCTGGGATCCATTTGCTCCTCGGCAGGGTCTGACCCCACGCATCATTTGTACGTTCTTTATACAAGGACGATAAAATAAGTAAAGAACAAGATGGAATAAAATTATAAGTTGCTTTATAGTTCCTTTCCTTCAAAATGAATTGGAGTTTTCAATTGTCAAAGACGTAATAAAAGCGGTTGAGTGGTTTTGTGGTTGCCGTCCATATAGAAACAAATTTCCTGTTTCAGTAGAGATTTCATCTCAAGCATCTACTTCAAGTTAATGGATTAACTTGGAATTTTGTAAATATATTTTTTAAATAAGCATTTGCCTACTCAGAAACATTTTCAGACCTAATTTATTTTGGTTTTGTGTGTATTTGCTGGCTACAAAAGCATGTGTTTTCCTTAAAAGCAATGTTGGAGATTAAATCATTATTTTTTCACTAAATTATTATAAATAACTTAATTTCATGGTTCCCTTACTTCAATAACTTAATGTAATTGCTATCATTTCATGACGTACGTCAAAATATCGCGATTATCCTGGTCTTGTAAGTATTCAGCAACACTACTAACAGACACTGATGGTTCAAAAAATGAAATTAGATGTGCTTGTGCAGCAGTCTATCCCACACATACAATATTATATATCTTACCTAAATTTTACACAGTGTTCTCCTCTGAACTCTGTGCTATCAAACGATCACTTGAAGATATTATAAACAATGAAAGTGATTCTCAGTATCTAATTTTCACTGACTTGCAATCTTCCATAATGGCCCTAGAAAAGTAAAACCCAATAATACGAGAAATCCAAAATCTATACACGCAAATTCTATCGGAATTTAAAAGTGTTACCTTAATCTGGATCCCATCGCATCAAGGCATTCCCGGAAACGAATAAGCTGACGCTGCAGCAAAAGAAGCAACTCATCTACCAATACAAGCAACAGACATATACCGACGTAATCACATACCTCAAGAGAACAATACAGCTCAAGTGGCATTCCACCAGCTAGAGACTTCTACCAGCAAACTACAAGAACTTAAATCATCTTACAGAGAACCATATCCAGTAACAAAGCTTAAACGCCGACATTAACCTTCTTCGTACTGGACACACTAAACTTACCCATAGTTACTTAC